>ML675624.1:78245533-78769838 GCA_007922155.1 Mesoclemmys tuberculata
TTACATGAATTTTTTATTACATTTAGAGATTTTTTTTTCCTCCCAAACAAAGGCATTATGTTCCTTTAAACATAATATGGCAGTTAGTATGGAGATGGCCAAATATTGCACATAGTCATTTAGGCTATTTGCAAAGAAAAGGCACCATACTCCCTACATTTTTATTTTGGATACTCTGACATTTCCATTTTATAATATAACATTTACAAAAAGCTCCTAGGACTGTTTCATTAAAACAAAACTGGCCTACAGGTATTTTCTTATGCTGCCTTCTGAGAAACAGTCTTTAATGTGTTTCTGTGCTTTTAAGAATAATATGCTTTTTCTAGCTACTTAGCCATTTGCCTGTTTAACCTATCATTTAATTGCTTTACAATCAGTTCTCTACTTTGCTGGTTTGTTGCTGTATCACTATCAGATTTTTTTTTTATTTCTTGTTTTTCTGATACTATTTGCATAACAGATTGCCAGTACCTTTCCACTGAGCTCATGACCACACTTTTCTATCACTGTCTCCTTCCTCTTCCTGCTCCCCACCTGTGAGCTCCTTTCCCCACAGCTTTTTGACTCTTGCCTTATTCATTGGTCCCTCCATGTTGCCTTCTCTATTCAATTTTTTTATATTGTTCCCATTACATTAGTATCTGAGTGACCTTTTCCTTCCTATCCCTCGTCTCGTCTCCCCACTTATCCCTCAATTATCTATCCTACTTCTGCACCATCCTTCAGTGATATCTCCTCCAGTCCTGGTTCTCCCTCCCTCACCCTCCTTTTGACCACCTAGACCCCATTTCAACATCTTATCTGTCCCAATGACTTTTTCCTTTAACATCACTAATCCCCTCCCCCCTCCCGTCAGCCCTCTCTTCTTCTCTTTCTCCTTCTGGAATGGCTGGGATGATTTAGTTGAGGTTGGCCCTGCTTTGAGCAGGGGGTTGGACTAATGACCTCCTGAGGTCCTTTCCAGCCCTAATCTTCTATGACTCTAATGCTTGCTCCAGCTCCAGCCACAACCTTTTTGTGTCTCACTCTCTCCATCTACTGACTCTCACTGAAAAATGGCTCTTCCCACTCTTGATTGTGTCTCAGCAGCTGTCACCCTGCCCACTCCTCCACCAAAAAATCCCCAATGGAAACAAGGTTGGTTATCAGGCTTCTCTTCTCCTGCCACTTCCAGCTGCTCCCTTAAACCCTTTTCACTTCATTCTTTTCCTATAAGCAATACTTTGTCTTTCCTCTCCATTCCCACTCCCTGTAGCTGTCATCTACCGCCCCCTTGCTCCTGTCTTTCTGCTTTCAACCTCTAGCTCTGTCTCTTCCGCTCCTCGCAATTCCTCATCTTCATCCTTGATGAATTCTGTTTACACACTGATGCCACTTCCTTAACCTCAGTTCCTCATTTGTCTTTATCCCTAAATCAACCTTTTGTCTACCTTGTCTATTTAGACTTTCGGAACCTCGTCCCACCATGCGTTTGTACAGAACTCCAGCACGGTGGAGCCTTGACCAAGATTGGGGCCACTGGACATTTTTATGTTATCCAGCCCAAATAAATAATCCCTAATAATGTGACTATCATAACTCATACTATTACTAGAGACATTCAAGACATTGTCTCATGACCTTCGCTATACACATTACAAAGCCTATCACTGTTCTTCTAAACTGTTGAGTCTTGGCCACTAGGTTAATGAATTTCTTATTTTCTACAAGATATTATAGTATTTCAGTAAGAAAATAGAATGAAATCTCTTTTGTGTAATTCAAGGGAATGTAATTCAAGTTCCTATTTGAACTGTGCACGAATATCTTCCTTCTGCTTAAGAGATATCACGCCTACTGGGTGAAATGGTTTTGACTCCTTTATAATTTTGTATTGTATGTTTCCTATCCTTCCTTTCCTCTCAAGTCTCTCATCAATTCTACCCTCTTTTTTTTGTTTGTTTGTGTTTTTTTTTTTTTTTTTTGGTCTCACAAATCAGAAAGCACCATCACTCACATTCACTACCTCTCTACACTGCATTATGCAGATGCTATTGCCAAAGTCCTCAGAAACACTCACGCATATACGTGCTCACTCACCTCTCCCCAAATTGCATGCACTTATTTAAATCAATAGAAGTCATACGCACTGATACCAGGACCGAATTTCATCTTTTATCCTTATCAAGATAATTGCTCTCTTTGTTCCCTCTGAAGCATCTAGCTACTGTTGGAAGACAGGATGCTGGGTTAGACGGACCATTAGTCTGATCCACTATGGCCATTCTTATGTTCTTATCTGAATGGCAAGACACAGAAAATTACCTTTCACTTTACTCTGAGCAGACTGCCAGCTCTTCATTCACTCACTTTGCCACCATTTCAAGAGAACTGAAGTAAAGGAACTCCACTGTGGCTGATAGAAATCGGTTGCTCTTTGCATGATGGCTTTCTTACTGTTACCCATCGGAAATGAAGTCATATGATTCCAGGACAGTGAAAAGAAACCCTGTACGAATGACTTGAATGATGACAGGTTTGCTTTCTTTGAGGCAATTGATAAAACAAGCTGTTTGGCAGAGGGTACATCAGTGCCATCTGGAGACTGTTTGAAAGCACTTGCTTCTGTACTGGGCCACCAGCTGCTGTTCCATTAATTTATAGATATACCTACTTCCATTGTCACGCTCAGTGGTTGCTTTGGGGATTGATTTCCCGGTGCACTCGCTAAGCAAAGAAAACTGACCCTTGTTCTTAATATGTGTCTTTCAGAACATGCACCGTCCTTTTCTTCTTTTTCAACCATAAAGAGCAAAACCATGTCAAAGTATTTAAAGGCATCTAGGAATATTCTGATTACCTTTCCTTAAGTGCACTCCTTCGGAGCAAGGAACAAAGGCATAATAGACAAAGGTTTTCCTTGTCTGCAGGAGTAGAAGGCCATGTCCTGCTGATGCGAGATTAGAGACCCATTCCAAAATGGTAATAAATCCTTAAACTAGACTAAATGAAGAGAGCACCTGAAAATAATATTAGTACATGGTGATAATACACACATTCTGAGAGCCTCATGACAAGAAAAAATGTCCAGTGTGTTTCCAGTCATCATGCTGAGCTTGTAATGTATTCTGTTTGTTGAATTCTAATGAAGAAATGTGATATTCACCAGCTGTATTACTTCCTCCTCCTGCCTCCTCTTCCCCTATCTGCTTCTTGCTAACAAGAGACACAAAGCATCCTAAAATGAATCTTCATGTGGGTGATCACTGTGACATTACCCAGGTACAACCTGGACAGATGGACAGCTGTGTCCTCTCAATTCTCCAACCTGGGATTCCTCTTACACTGCTTCTCTGTGAGAGCAACCACTCATGGTCGCTCTCACACAGCCTCCAGCATGTAAATCACTCCCAGCTATACTGTGCATGTGATATAGCCAGCCACTCATGAATTACAGTGCAGGTCAACACCAACAAACTCCCAGTCCCAGACTTCCCCCAGAAATGTGTGTCTTGTAGTGCCCAACTTGGACTATACGAGTTAAAATAGTGTGTCATCTCATTAATAGAAAATGATATGCAAAATCTTGTTATCTCAAATGGAATTGCCCAAACACTTCAGTTCATACTGGTTTAGATAAAACAATAAAACATGTTTACTAATTACAGAAAGATAGAATTTTAAGTGATTACAAGCAGTGAGGAATAAAGGTAAGGATTGGTTGTAAGAAGATAAAAGATAAAGTGCAACTCACACCTAACGTGGCAAACTTAAATGAATTTAAAGCAAAAGGTTTTGCTTGCCACATGCTTCATCAGCAGTCTCAGTGGCTGGATTCCTGTCAGCCAGGACCCCTCCCATAGTTCCTTCTTAATTTTGTTGTCTTTCAGGTGTTGTTGATGTCATGGGCATAGAGAAAGGGAGCAGTATTTGGGAGTGTCTGTACCTTTTTCTTGTAGTTCCCCTTTTCTTTTGAAAACCCTCTCCAGCTCAGGTACAGGAGACAGAAGGTCTGTGGGGACAGGAACTATCAGCTCTTTCTTTGCCAAAATGTAAATTTTTTCCTCACACCCTTTTTCCTGCCAAGGAATGGCCATTAACAAGATGATAGTCCATTTGATTTTTTTTTTTTTTTTTGGACATCTGGATGAGCAACAGTTTGCCTGGTGTCTCTGAGGAACTGGTTTGTGCCTCATTTCTAAACTTGGAACATGTCTCAGTAATGTTATATAGTAGAATCTTATAACTTTACATATAGTGTTGCCACAGATATTTTTCCAGGACAATAATGGTCAGCAAATTATGGGTTTTCAAATGATACCTCAAAAGGTATACTTGTTACAAAGTGTATCCTACTCTTGTTAAAAGGGTGAATAAAGGGATACAGACTGCCACAGTCACCCCCTAACTTTTTTCACAAACATCTTTTTCCCCTAGTGACTTCCATCATAACAGTTTGGTCAAACAAAAGGAAAAACGGGTTAGACTTATATTACATTGCTTGCAATTAATTTCTTTTCTATAGAATTTCATAGCTAGGCTTTAACACTGTTAAATTCTAGAAAAGATTTAAGCATGCAGTGCAATTTGTTAAAGAATGACATCCTTTTTATAGAATTTTTTAAAACATCCTTTAGAAAGGATTTCACTCCCAATATTAAATCTTGTTGGTTTTTACAGTAGTTTCTAAAGACTCCTTTTTGTTTTTATACTTATTCACTCCTAGAGGACTTTCTAGAAGCATGGAGTTTCACTGGCACTTCCAAGACTGGCATGATGCCATTTCATGAGTAAGCCAACATGACTTTCTGGACACTGTGGAGGACAAGGCTGGTCTATTTCAAGGAAGACTGGGTATGTCATTTGTTTTGATGAAGCCTGAACCAGATCTTGAGTGTTGCTGAGTATCTGCAACTTCCATTGACTCCAAGGCTTGGCCCTTAATTTTCTCCTGCCTGCATCATAGGAATCTCCAGTATGATAGATTGTTGCATAACTTAGAGGTGTACTTTTTTTAAAAAAGGTGATCTGAGCAGGGATGTGAGGTTAGAATTGTTGTGGGGTGTTTTCACCCAGCTCTGTCATGAGCTTGCTGCATGTGATACCTTGAACAAATCCTGTAAGCTCCTCCCTGAGCTATCCTATTTGAGGAGGAGGCTGATTACCGTATTTTTTTTATTCATTATTTATTTGTTTAGTTGTATTAAATAGAATCCCTAGTCATGGAGTAATACCCTATTATACAAGGTGCTGTAGAAACACAGATGTAAAAGGTGGTCCCTGCCCCATGGAGTTTACAAATCTAAGTACAATACAAAAGATGGATATAATCAAATCCAACCCAGGCTGATACTAACTGAAACTTGTTGCTATCTGGCAGATGTTTGGTGGCTTATAGGAAATAAGCTTAGTTGCCTCAATCAGTTCCCAGTTAACAGTTGTCCACATCCCATAGCTGACGCGCTTAGTAGCGGTCCCAGCAGAGTTGTTAAGATTGGCAAGCTTCTTGCCCCTAGAAGTTGTCCTGTCAGGCCAAAGTTACCGCATGGAATTGTAGCAGCTTGTGGAGGACTGAACTGCTGCTTTTCAGAATCAGAACCCTATCTAAATGGAGAGAATTCTCGTTGTTGTGTATTTACCATTTCCTGTGGTGAATATCGGTTTGTCTCTGCGTAGCTTCCTTGAGATTTTAGGAAGCTAGGCTGTGCTCTATAACAACAGAAACTGAAGGTTTGAGATGGGTCTAAACTAAGGTTCTGGTTGTTGAGCTGTGCATAAGGCACCTCCAGTACTTCAAAGGATCAGAATTCTTCACAGGCATGGAGAGTTCCAGCACAATTTGGATGAAGAATCCATTTAGATGTTATCATCTAGCACAGATTTACAGGTAACTTGCCTATATTTAGGGAAATTAAAGGACTTCTCTAGCCACTTCTTTAAAAATAGTAGTGGTCCTAAAGAACTTGACCGGGCTGTTTTCTCTTTAGCATAGAGAGTGGAAAGAGGGCATACATAGGAAGCTTTCAGTGTAGTCCAGTTTCATGCCCACACAGTGGTTTCTTCCAATTTCTAGATGTTCTCCAAAAGGTAGCTGAACATTAATTTAGAGTAATGTAACAAGAAGCATCATTTTTCTCAAACACATAGGCTGTGGGTGTGGACAACGGATGTAAATGAGCCTCTCCCTTATTTTTTTTTTTTCTCATCAGGTCTCTGGCTGAGTTGTAGGGAAATAATAAGTTGGTCTCTCCAGGTCCATTTAAAAAAAATCTTCATTATTTACAGGTTTTATTACAGTGTTTAGATATCCCATTGGAGATCAGGGCTCCATTTTGCTCGGTGCTGTACAAAGACAGAGTAAGAGAATACAAGAGTTTATATAGACAAGACAAAGGATGTGAGGGGAAACAAACACAGAGTCATGACATGACTTGCTCAAGATGATAAAACAGATCAATGGCAAAGCCAGGAGTAGAGCCCACATCTCCAGCTTCCCAGTCAAATGCCTTATCCTCTAGACCACACTGCCTCTCCTAATTATTTATGAAGTTCCAAAAATATGTTTGGCATTGTGGAGGTACCACAATGAGCCAGCCTATGCCCTGAAAAACTAAACACATAGATCCCTGGATCTTATACGTGCCTATCACAGCATGTGGTGTATCTCACCCAGTGCACTAAATTCCCCAATAACTATGTGGGTGAAACCAGACAGTCACAGACACTGTCAAATGAACTCGCATAAGAAAATAAGACAAAAACACTATATCACTTATGGGTCAACACTTTTCGTAAAGCCATGACTATATATCTGACTTCTTTGTCCTCCTTCTCAAAGAAAACCTGCACAACACTTTCAAAAGAGGAGCATGGGAGCTTAAATTCATAACTTTGCTAGACATTAAAAATCATGGTCTTAATAAAGACATGGGATTTATGGCTTATTACAACAATCTATACCCACTAACCCCCTTATTGTCCAGGGTGGCAGGGGTGTTAATAGGCTACTTCACCTTGAATGGTCCCTTAGAATATGTGCTAACTACTTACGCCAAACAACCTGTTTTGATTTGTATTTAGCTGTGATGCTCTTCGCACCTTTTCCAGACCTGAAGAAGAGCCCTGCGTAACTCAAAAGCTTGTCTTTCACCAGTAGAGGCTGGTCTGGTAAAAGATATTACTTCACCCACCTTGTATTCTATGCGTTTAGAGAGACAGTCTCATAACCAAACAAGGGAAGTGGGGTCTAGATGAAATTACTGTAGGGTGGATGCAAAACTGTTGGACAGATCACACTCAGAATAATCCTCAATGGATTACCGTCAAATGGGAGGATCTCTCTTGTGTGGCCTTGCAGGGTCAGTCCTGGGTCTGATACTAGTCAATATTTTCATTAATGACTTGAATAATGTAGCGGAGAGTTGGCTAATAAAACTTGTGGATGACACTAAGCTGGGAGGGGTTGCGTGCCCTTTGGAGGATGGGGTGAAAACTCAACATGAGCTCGACAAATTGGTGAATTAGTCTGCAATCAATAAGATGAAGTTCAGTAAAGACCAGTGCAAGGCACTACTCTTAAGAAGAAAAAAAATCGAAGTCAGAACAACAGAATGGGGAATAACCAGCTTGGCAGTGGCACTTCTGAAAAGAACGGGGTGCTTGTAGGGGACCACAAAATGAATACGAATCGATAATATGAAGTGACTGCTAAAAAGGCTGATGTCATTCTGGTGTATTGTTATAGGGTGTGTACCCCACACAGGCCGTGTAGGGGTCAGCATGGGCCTGTGGGAGATGGTAAGCCAGGTTTAATTGTTAAAGGCGCCCAGCTGGGTAGGGGCTGGGTGGTGACTATAAAGCCAGGGGGTTGGTAGCAGAAAGGATGCTAATGTGAGGGAAAGGCTTTTTTGGGGAAAAAAAGGTGGATGGGGCTAAAAAATGAATGAAGAAAGCAGCGGTCCGAGCCCTGTGTGATGAGGTGGTTGTGCCAAAAAACAAAGACCAAGAAAAGGGGCTATAGGCAGAGAGTCTGCAGCCAGTCTCTGCGGGACAGGAGAGGTAGGCAGTAGGCCAGGGAGGCAGTAAGGAGTCTGAGAGAGTATACCTTGGCAGCCAGCTACAGGATCCCTGGATTGGCATTCGGAATAGAAGGAGAGTCAGAGTTGGTCCAACCACCAATGAAGGCAGGGTGCAAGTCTCTCAGGTAAGCAGTAGAAGGACCACAGAACCCGAAGACAGACAAAAGACCCACTCTAGGGTCATTGGACTCTATTTTGGTTAGACTTTGATACCCCAGAAGGGGTGGAATAAGCATCACCTCGCCAGAGGGCCAAGATGGGCGATGAAGAAACTACTGCAGCAATGGAGTGACCATCAGCAGGGGGTACCAGCCATTGTACTACACCTGGCCAGAGGGAGGTGCCCCTGCAGCGAGTGCACCCCTCCACAGGCACATTAACAGGAGCGGGAGTACTGTATGTACAATGTGGGAGATAAGTGTCCCACTGTACTGGGCAATGGTGAGGCCTTAGCTGGAGTATTGTCTGGTTTTAAGTGCTACACTTTAAGAAAAATGTGGACAAATGAGTCCAGCAGAAAGTAACAAAAATGATAAATGGTTTAGAAAACCAAAGCTACGAGGGAAAAATAAAAAAGGGGCCTGTTTAGTCATGAGCAAAGAAGGCTGAGGCTGATAACAGTCTTCAAATATCTTACAGGCTGTTGTACAGCAGATAGTGATCAACTGTTCTCCGTGACCACTGAAGGTGGGAGAAGAATTAATGGTCTTAATCTTCAGAAAGGGAGTTTTAGATTATATGCTAGGGAATCCTATCTAAGTACCAGGATAGTCAAGCTCTGGAATAGGATCCCAGCAGAGGTTGTGGAATCCCTATTACTGGAAGTTTTTAAGATGAGGCTAGACAAACACCTGTCAGGGATGGTCTAGGTATACTCGGTCCTGCCTCAGTGTGAGAGCCTGGACTTGATGACCTCCTGGGATGCCTTCCCACCCCACATTTCTATGATTCTGTAGGACAGGATGCACTGGGAATCTTGAAGGAGGGAATCTCTTGGTGTTTTTGTTATTAGCTTGGTTCTTGTGGGCATTGTGGAAGGAGTAAGTCTTTAGTGGGGACTTCAGTGAGGACAGGGACGAAGTTCAGTGAACTGGGATGGGCAAGGCATTCCATATGCAGTGGCATGGAAGAAGACATGAAGAACAAGGTGGAGAATGGAACAAGAGAATGGAGAAGCGTAGAGTTTCCATTTATGTAAAGGACTAATCTGGAGCTGGTATAAAACTACCACCCAAAATGCCCTTTGGGATAGTAGCGTCATTCCCCTCTGAAGTTACACAGCTTGCTTCCCCTACAATTCCAGCCAGCCTAGAATTCATTTTGTCAGATGTGCAAGTGAATTAAACCCAGGGTAGCCAATCCTTTGAGCTTGGACCTGGTACTGCATTTGTCTGTCTTTTTGAGTTGAAAGTGATTTGTTCTGTGCAGTGTTAAAGCAATGGCTCACACATGTGTTGCAGAATGAACAAGTCACTGTCTGATCTGACTTTGATAGATCCCACTGTTTCTAGATTGAGTGTTTCATATATTTTACATATTACAACACTGCAAAAATATTTTCTGTGGGATGTATGGTAAAATGCTTCCGTAAAGGAGTGCTTTTGGCAGTGAGAGATAGTATACAGAACACTGACAGCTCTGTGAATGTACCAAAAGGGGAGCCTTTGGCATAACACTTCTAATTTTGAAGGGGAGATGTGGTAGTCCAAACGAATTCCTGGTGGAATTCCATTGGTGTTACACCAGGAAGTAATTTAGCCTCTGACTTTTGGTTTACAGTATGTGTAACAGTATTAATTGCTCCTCTCCCTATGTATGACATGCGCACGGGGCTTGATCCTTATGTTCTCGGAGTGCTCTAAACTCCCACTGAAATGCTCAAAGAATTTAGGATCAGGCCCGTGTCTAACAGAAATAATGTTGCCTATAACCACCAAGCAGAGAAGCAATTAAATTAAAATTGTTCACACAAGCAGATCCTGTTTAAAAGTGTTAAATGTAAGTAGAATGTAAAATGTTTCACTGTACTGAACTGTTTTTGCAAATGATTTCATAGACATCAAATATTTTTATAACCTTTCTCCAGTGCACTATAATAATGGAAACAAATTTCTTGACACTTGGCCTTTTCTTTTGCTGTACCCACCTTTATGCCAAAATCCAAGTAGAGAAAATGTCTGTAATGTGATGCCATTTGCTGAAAATACACGCTTTCTCAATCCATGCAAATAGAAACTTGGTTTTAAGATCACAGATGCACTGTGTGCTGCAGATACAGGTCAGCTGATCTGGCTGGCATTTACTTCACAATCAAGAGCTCTTCTCCCTTTCTACACCATTCTAAGGGCAAATATTACCCTTGATGCCATGTGGCTGCACAGAGGTCCAGTGCTAGTTGGGATGGAAGTTCCCAAATCTCCTTGCTGGTGTGAGGCGGGGGACTAAGGGTCAGGCCCAGAAGGAACATGTTGGACAAAAGTGGCTGTGCCCCCTTGCAGCGAGCAGGTGTTACGTATGACAGCATCTGCAATGGGTGGGAGGGGCTATCTGGGCTTTAATCAGAACCCAAACTAGCAAATAACACTCTCTTGGGAGAATCACGTGCTAGCTGGATCTTTTTTATTTAATTGGAGTGCTATGGTTGTGCCTGGCTACTGTGAGGCTGCACTGGTGGAAAGCTATAGGGACCCAATGACATATTTTTGCTGTACCACCCTCTGCATCATGGGGAATGATTTTCCCCTAATATTGCAAATCACTGTCTGCTTAGCATCCCTGTTTATAATGTTATTTACATCACTATAGCACCCAAAGTGTACCAGGTGCTGTACAAACACCTAGGATGATATGGTTCCTGCCTCAAAGGACTTACAAGAAGGGAGGGGAAAGGGAAGCAATATTCAAACTAAGGCAGGTCTACACTACCACTTAAGTTGATCTAACTTAAAAAAGTCACCCCCCATGAGCAATGCAATTTATGGTGACCTAAGCGCTGTCCCCAGATGCTCTCCCACTGATGTAGCTTCTGCCTGTGGTGGAGGTGGAATAATTATGCTGAAGAGAGGGCACTCTCCCACTGACATACAGCGTATTCAGACATGCTATGGCAGCACACCGGCATCAATGCAGTGCTTAAAATCATAGGAGATTAATGTTGGAAGGGATCACAGGAGGTCCAACCACCTGCTCAAAGCAGGCCTAATCTCTGGGAAATCATCCCAGACAGGGCTTTGACAAGCTGCACTTTAAAAACCTCTAAGAAGGGAGATTCCACCAGCTCCTTAGGCAACCCTTTCCAGTGCTTCACCACCCTCCCAGTAAAAAATTTTTTCCTAATATCCAACCTAGATCTCCCCAATGCAATTTGAGACCATTGCTTCTAGTTGTCATCTATCACCACTGGGAACAGCCTAGCTCCATCCTCCCCGGAACCTCCTGTCAGGAGTTAAAGGCTGCTTTCAAATCCCCCCTCATTCTTCTCAAATTGTGCACAATACTCCAAATGTGGCCTCACCAGTGCCAAATAGAGGGAATAATCACTGCCCTTGATCTGCTACCAGTACTCCTACTAATGCAGCCCAATATGTCTTTAGCCTTCTTAGCAATAAGGACATACTGTTCACTCATATCCAGCTTCTTGTCCATTGTAACCCCTAGGTCCTTTTCTGCAGAACTGCTGCCTAGCTCGTCTGTCCCCAGTCTGTGCATGGGATTGTTCCGTCTTAAGTGTAGGACTCTTCACTTGTCCTTGTTGAACCGCATCAGATTTCTTTTGGACCAATCCTTCACTCTGTACCACATCCCTACCTTCCAGGGTATCTACCACTCCCCACAGTTTAGTGTCATTTGCAAACTTGCTGGGGGTGCAATATACCCCATCCTCCAGACCATTAATAAAGATGTTGAACAAAACCGGCCCCAAGACCAACCCCCGGGGCATTCCGTTTGTTATCAGCTGCCAGCTAGACATGAAGCCATTGATCACTACCTGTTGAGCCCAATGATCTAGCCAGCTCTCTATCCATTTTATAGTCCATTCATCCAACCCATACTTCTTTAACTTGCTGATAAGAATACCGTGAGAGACTGTATCAAAAGCTTTGCTAAAAGCAAGGTATATCATGTCCACCACTTTCCTCACATCCACAGAGCCAGTCACCCCTTCATAGAAGGCAATCAGATTGGTCAGGCATGACTTTCCCTTACTGAATCCACGTTGACTGCTCCTGATCACCTTCCTCTTTTCCAAATGCCTTAAAATGGATTCCTTCAGGACCTGCTCCACGATTTTTCCAGGGATTGAGGTGAAGCTGTCCGGTCTGTAGTTCCCTGGATTCTCTTTCATCCTTTTCTTAAAGATGGGCACTATATTTGCCTTTTTTCCAATCATCATGCTCTCCTGTTGAAGTTATTGCAATTTTGGATAAATAAGGGGAGAGGGATTGGAGCAGGGGGACTGGGCCCTTGGTCTCCCATCTGCCAGCTGGGTGCCCTAACCAGTGCGCTAGAGTCTCTCTTGCTCAATGACCCTAAAAGAATCTTTAAGAATGCCTATATCCTGTTCATGGCTCACTCTGGCACTGGGGCATAAGACAGATGCCCAGATGCTTAGCATGGGGCAGTAACTTAGGTGCCAAGGCAACTTTGACCCTGAAAATTTAGGCATTGAGTGGGGTAAGGCACCTACAGCATTCAGTGGAAGTTTTGTGGATCCCACTAGAGCCCAGAACTGGGACTTAGGTATCTAATTACCTTTGTTGATTTGAGCCTTCATCCCCGTCTTACGGATAGAGGTACAGGGAGGTGAAGTGACCTGCTCAGTGAATTAATGAGAGAATTAGGTATAAAACTAAGAAGTCCCTGAGATCCAATCCTCAGTCCCTGGGCCATACAGACAACATTCAGGTGCTAAAAACAGACACAAAGGGGCCAGAAAGTCATCCTCAGGCAGAGAGCACCTTCACCAAACCCAGCTATTCAGAAGGCCCTTTCCTAGTCCAATTCATTTGGTCGTTCAGGACAGCAGCACCCCTTCAGTCACGGTAGTAAGTGCCTACACTACAACAGCAGAGCTGCAGGCCACAGCACTGTTTGCAGTGCAGCCAGACCCTCAGGTTATGAGACTGAAATTAGTTACAGTGAAAGCTAGGGCTGAGATTTTCAGAGCTGCCTAGGCTATGCAATTCCCATTAACACCAATGTTGTAGGTGGTAATTGTTATGTTCTAATAGCATTTAGCACTGTGCTACATCCTTATAACAGAGTCAAACGTCTTCCTTATGCGTGGAGTGAAAGTCCAATGAAGTACCTTGCATACAGTGAAATGGTCTGAAAACACTAAATCGTTTCAAAGTTTTAGTATAACTAAGTTCACTATAAGTGTCTCCCGCTCTCATTTCTTTCTAGAGAGGACTGTTCATCAGAAACTCTCTGTATGCTACTATATCACGTTCCATAGCCCAATATGTTGGGATGACAGGGGGGCAAAAATGTATTCGCGGAGGTTGGAATCAAGCAGAGAGCTGCAGGTTAATTACTACTGACTCACTGAGGCGTGTGTGGCTCATTAGACTCCAGCCTGAATATTAGGAAGGTGGGAATAGCCCATGGAGAGATGCTAGGCTCTGGGATAGGGCCAATGGGAAAGTAGCACTAACAGCAACCAAGCCTGGGAGAAGGATTAACTTGAGGTTTATGTAATGTTATTTCTGAATTACTGTTTTGTTAATAAAACCAAACCCCAAGGGGGATGACTGACTTTTTTACAATGAGGGTTATTTTGTTTGGAAATACAAGGAGACTCCACCAGCTTACAGTTGGTATTTGTTCTCTTTTCTAACCTAGTACAACCTTCATGTACCCTAGGCATGACCTTCTGTAACCTGGGCATGACCTCTGAAACCTCATAACTCATTGTATATCTTCTTTTTCCTTCTGTTTGTGTATCGCTCTAAAAACCAGCTGTGTCTTTTCACCAGCAGTTGAGCTTTTCAGCAATGCAACATTATGTAAACATGCATTAGTACATCCTCAAAACTTGGTTTTATCAACAAAAGATCAAAAGTTCTCACTGCAACCATCAAAGCAACCTAGACCTGATGAAAGCAGCCAAGCTCTTTCTTTTAATTGTTCAATAGCAAACATAAGGGCATTTTTCTTTTTTACAGTTAAAAATAAGTAAGGAATAGGAAGGCAGTGGTTTAAATGATATCTTAATCACATCTGTTCATGTAGGTGGATGTATTTCAAGCCTTTCTCTGCATTCCAAGCTGGAAGTCAATACTTCAAGCTTCCCCCAACTCTTCCCCTCTCCCTGCTCCCCCCCCCCGGGCTAAGAAAAGATCTTTATCTTTAAAAAGGAAACAAATCTTTTCCTTAAAAATGTTTCAATAGGCCTTGATTCTGTAAAACAAGACACTTCTCTGACAGGTGCTTTGATTTCACAGAATAAGCATGTTAAATAAAAGGGCAGACAAACATCACAGCTGCTTGAGCAAAAGTACCAGGAACCATTCAGCACATACAACATGTACCTAGCAGCAGTGGGGGAGGAAGAAGGGGAGATCTGATTCTCCTTACTGTTCTTTTTAAAAATGTCTCCACTCCACATCCATCAGCCCATTTCTTCCCTTTTCAGAATTTACGTTATCAGAGTTATCTCCTTTTGCTTTCTAACACCTCAGAATGGAGCTAAGCACAAAGGTCAAAGCTGGATCCAGATCCAGAATTTGATGCTGTTCAAGTCACGCCCAGGGTTTTCGCCTGAGCCCAGTCTCTTTCCCCATCTACTCTCCCTAGCTCAAGCAGCTGCAAAGTGAAACTGAAATCTAATCAAGTTACTAATATACCATGGTACCAATTTACCACGTCCAAGAACATTGCCTGCTAAGATAGTCCCTGAGGGGCATCACCCCTTTTATTAATAACCAATTACTTTGCAGAGAGAAAGAGAGAGATCTAACAAGCCATTTGCCAATCACACCGATTGTTTAGGGCAGGTCTACACTAATTTTTAATTTACAAAATCGCATAGCATCATAACGCATATACAAAAGGGCCAAATTAAGGTTGCACAGACAACCTTAATTCTGGCACTTCGAAACTTTTGAGTGCTAGTATTTGCAACCTGTAAGTTCTTTTAACTTAGTTTTTTGGATGTATCATTTTTGCTGAAAAAAAAACATTTAATCATGTGGACTCATTGACTCTCCCAGATGGATCTTCTCAGGGTTGGGATCTTTAGCTCCACAACATAGTCCCTTATCACTTGAGCTAATAGAGTAACTGTTAGCAGTAGAATATTCTCTTCTAGGCAAGCCTGCCACTAGAGAGGGATGGAGACACGTTTTGCCAGTGACTTGCACAGCTATTTGCTAGACAGTGAAGGAACGTTGAGGAATAATGGGTTACATTCTTGGTTCTGTAGGGAGTGTGTTCTAGTGGTTAAACTTTCTTCCTCTGTCCCCCAACCCATTTCTTGTCCCTCTCCCTGCTGCTCACAAACCAGGAAGAATTGGTACGGGAAATAAAAGTGGGTGGTAACCTGGGCAGCAGTGACCATAAGATGGTCGAGTTCAGGATCCTGACAAAAGGAAGAAAGGAAAACAGCAGGATATGGATCCTGGACTTCCAAAAAGCAGACTTTGACTCCCTCAGGGAGCGATGGGCAGGATCCCCTGGGAGGCTACTGTGAGGGAGAATGGAGTCCAAGAGAGCTGGCTGTGTTTTAAAGAAACCTTATTGAGGGCGCAGGAACAAATCATCCCGATGTGCAGAGAGAATAACACATGTGGTAGGCGACCAGCTTGGCTTAACAAAGAAGTCTTTGGTGAACTTAAACACAAAAAGGAAGTTTACAAGAAGTGGAAGCTTGGATAGGTGCCTAGGAAGGAGTATAAAAATACTGTCTGAGCATGTAGGAGTAAAATCAGGAAGGCCAAAGCACAACTGGAGTTGGAAGTAATAAGGGACAGGAAGAGTATAAAGTGTTTCTATGGGTATATTAGCAACAAGAAGAAGGTCAGGGAAAGTGTGGGCCCTTTACAAAATAGGGGAGGCAACCTAGTGACAGATGATGTGGAGAAAGCTGAAGTACGCAATGCTTTTTTTGCCTCTATCTTCACAGACAAGGTCAGCTCCCAGACTATTGCACTGGGCAGCACAGAATGGGGAGGAGGTGAGCAGTCCTCAGTGCTGAAAAAACAGGTTCAGGACTATGTAGAAAAGCTGGACATGCACAAGTCCATGGAATGGTGAGGGGATTGGCTGATGTGATTGCAGAGCCATTGGCCATTATCTTTGAAAACTTGTGGTGATTGTGGGAGGTCCTGGATGATTGGAAAAAGGTAAAAATAGTGCCCATCTTCAAAAAAAGAAGGAGGAACTGGGAAATTACAGACCATCAGCCTCACCTCAGTCCTGGGAAAAATTATGGAACAGGTCCTCCAGGAATCCATTTTGAGGCATTTGGAAGAGAGGAAGGCAATCAGGAACACTCTGCATGGATTCACCAAGGGCAAGTCATGTCTGATCAACCTGATTGCCTTCTATGATGAGATGATGGGCTCTGTGGATGTGGGGAAAGCAGTGGACATGAAATACCTTGACTTTAGCAAAGCTTTCGATACAGTCTCCACAGTGTTCTTATCAGCAAGTTAAAGAAGTGTGAGTTGGATGAAGGGACTATAAGATGGATAGAAAGCTGGCTAGATCATCGGGCTCAACAGGTAGTGATCAACGTCTTGATGTCTAGTTGGCAGCCGATAATAAGCAGAGAGCCCCAGGGGTCGCTGCTTGGGCTGGTTTTGTTCAACATCTCTTGTCAATGATCTGGAGGATGGGGTGGATTGCACCCTCTGCAAATTTGCAAATGACACTAAGCTGGGGGAGTGGTAGATATGCTGGAGGGTAGGGATATGATACAGAGTGACCTAGACAAATTGGAGGAGTGGGCCAGAAAAGGACCTAGGTGTTACAGTGGATAAGAAGCTGGATATGAGTCAGCAGTGTGCCCTGGTTGCCAAGAAGGCTAATAGCATATTGGGCTGCATTAGTAGGAGCATTGCCAGCAGATTGAGGGAAGTGATTATTCCCTTCTATTCGGCTGTATTTGGAGTATTGTGTCCAGTTTTGGGCCCCCACTACAAGAAGGATGTGGCCAAGTTGGAGAGAGTCCAGTGGAGGGCAACAAAAATGATTAGGTGGCTGGAGCACAAGATTTATGAGGAGAAGCTGAGGGAACCAGGCTTGTTTAGTCTGCAGAAGAGACGAATGGGGGGGGGATTTGGTAGCAGCCTTTAACTACCTGAAAGGAGGTTCCAGGGATGATGGATCTAGGCTGTTCTCAATGGTAGTAGATGACAGAACAAGGAGCAATGGTTTCAAATTGCAGTGGGGGAGGTCTAGGTTGGATATAAGGAAAACGTTTTTTACTTGGAGGGTGGTGAAGAACTGAAATGGGTTCCCTAGGGTGGTGGTGGAATCTATATTGTTAGAGGTTTTTAAGATGCAGCTTGACAAAGCCCTGGCTGGGATGATTTAGCTGAGGTTTGTCCTGTTTTGAACAAGGGGTTGGACAGGATGACCTTCTGAGGTCCCTTCCAACCCTAATCTTCTATGATTCTGTGGGGGAGCCCCTTGCCAGAATATCCCATGACTCCGTGATTAGGGTTCTTTCCAGAGAAGTGTAAGACCTCTGTTCAAAGCCTTTCTTCCTCTCAGGCAGAGGGGAAATTGAACCTGGTTTCTCACTTCCCAGGGGAGTGCTCTAACCACTGGGCTAAAAGTGACAAGACAGGTGTGTGAGGGTCCCGTTTGCAATCTGGACTGGTATATTACTGTGTCACCCCAACCCTTTGCTCCTGGAGCCTGTCTCGCACTTGCTGTGCTGTGTGAACCACCCACTCCTGGATCAATTCACTCACAGCCTCCTACAGGTAAACTTTAGTGAATGAGAGCTTTTGACCAGTCACAATGATACCTTTTGGACTCTGCAAGCTCATAGGTTAGTCAATTTATCAGTGAAATTGGTGTGCATCAGCTCTGTCACTCTAAATGAGGTCTCAGTACACACTGAAACCACATCCACAGCTTTAGAGAAAACAAACAACCAAGTTTATTAAGTACAGAAAGATTTTTAAATAATTATAAGCCAGAATAATATGAGTCATTTGATAATAAAGGGAAAAAAAGCAAATCACCTTCTAAACTAAACTTAACCCCTCAGTAGCCTTACAGTCTTTGGTGGTTAATCTTACTACAGGCTGGTTGGTAGGCCCCCAGCCAGGCTCCCCCCAATGGGCAGTTTGTCTTGATGTTTTCTTGTAGGTGGACTGCAAGAGGGAGCTCCAGAGACTAAAATGCCTTCATCTTTAACCTGTTTCCTTGTCATCTCTGGGGGTCAGGTGATTGGCCATGTCCAGCCATGGGCATGGTTTCCTCCATTTGAGTCAAATGAGCGTCACCTTACAAGGTGCTCAGGCCAGTCCATTGTTCCTGTATGCATGCCTCAGGAAGGTGTGAACTCTCACTCTGCTTTGTGTTTGCCTGGATCTATTCAAGCCAGGAGAGAGACACATTTGGGAATATTACATAGTAGAATTTCATTGTTTCAGCAATGTCACATGCATAGTTTGCTACCATAACAATAATGTTCCGTGTGTCATGAGCATTCCAGAAACACCTTACATGATATACTTTACATTAAACAATACACAGTTATATTAGAAGGGTGAACATGAATGATACACAAATCACGCTCTAAGGATGTACATGGGGTACAGCCTGCCACAGGGTGCACTCCCACCTCCTTTTCTTCTGGACACTTTGTGTGGGGCAAGGCGGGTACATTACTCATTCTCACAAGAAACGACTTAGGTACCTAAGATACCTGTTTCCAGGAGAGCTATTCCCAGTTGTGGAATGCTAGCAGAGGGGGTGGTTCCCTGCAGCCTGGACGAAGGCATCTAGCTCTATTAGAGACATGTGGCTTAGGAGGACTAATCCCCTCACCCGCATCTCCTATTGACTGCCTTAGGTGGTTCCCGGCCTAGCATGCTGGCTTTTGTGGATTGTAGTCCACAGCATTTATCTCTGCCCTTTTGTTATATACGGAGCTGAGATGCCTGCCTCAGGCTTTGTGCAGTGCAGCATTGTCCCTGTGACTTTTCTAGTTGCCTAAAAGTTAGACACTGTGATGCTGAGCATTGCCGCACTTAAATCTCTTCGCAAATCTGGGCTGAACTGCTTACCAAGACCCAAGAAATGTTAGAAGCTGTTTGTCTACAGGAAATCAATGCTATTCAATGGCATTCACTTTTCAGGGCAGGAAATACCTCAGGATAGGTGAAAATTTAAGACCCAGGCCTGAAATTCTTTCCAATTTCGCACGTTTTATGTATGATCGTTTATAAACCTTCCACCTTTTTTTTCCCCATCAATTTTTACCTTCTCCACAGATAGGGGTAATGGGTGGGGATTGGGAATGCCCTGTAGCTGGGTCCTTGGAACTGGTCCATGAGTTATTAATTATTGAATTATTTTTTCTGGTACATAGTCCTAGTGCTTTATTGGTATTAAGTGGTTTTCCATTGACTTTAGTAGACTTTAAATCAGGGCATACATTATATAAATTAATGAAATAAATAATTTTGATTTTCATAGTATTGCTTTAAATCTGTTTGTACTAATTGTGTGGGATTTGTATTGTAATTGTCAGTACTTCAGTTTTTAGGTCACATCAGACGTTCTGTTAACATAAGCAGTCTATTGGGCTATTCACAAAAAAAAAAACAAGAAAGGTTTTACTAGGTTTGACTGAGGAAAAAATGGGATCTTTAGAGAGACTGCATGGTTTGTTCATGATTCATCCCAAGAGCTTGTTATACAAGCAGCGATGAACTGACTTACATTGGTGAACAGAGAAGGACACTGAATAATTAGGACACATAAAGAAGGCTAACTTCACATTTCCTGTAAGCACATGACTGCAGTCCCTTTAGTATTGGTGTTCTGCTACATCTGTACACCCCATATTGAAAGATTCATCAAATTATATAATTCTTACCTTATATTCAGGCAAAATCTCTGACTTCACTAGGTTTTTTTAAATAAGAACTGTAGGGTTTGACCTTATAATATTATTTTGATATTTGGGAATTGATCCACACAATTCCCAGAGAATATTCTGTCTACATCCAGCTAATATTAGTCTATTTCAATATAAGAACATAAGAATGACCATACTAGGTCAGACCAATGGTCGATCTAGCCCAGTATCCTGTCTTCCAACAGTGGCCAATGTCAGGTGCTTCAGAGGGAATGAATAGAACAGGTAATCATCAAGTGATCCATCCAGTCAGCCATTCCCAGACTCTGGCAAACAGTAATCCCTGCCTATCCTGGCTAATAGCCACTGATGGATCTACCTTCAATGAACTAACTTATGGTTCTTTTTTGAACCCTGTTATAGTCTTGGGTTTCACAAGGTCCTCTGGCAAGAAGTGTCACAAGCTGACTGTGTGTTGTGTGAAGAAATACTTCCTTTTGTTCATTTTAAACCTGCTGCCTATTCATTTCACTTGGTGACCCCTAGTTTTTGTTATGAAAAGGAGGAAATAGCACTTCCTTTTCACTTTCCAAACACACGCCATGATTTATAGGCCTCTATCATGTCCCCCCTTAGTCGTCTCTTTTCCCAGTTGAAAAGTCCCAGTCTTGTTAATCTCTCCTCATTTGGAAGATTTTCCATACCCCTAATCATTTTAGTTGCCCTCTTCTGTACCTTTTCCAATTCCAATATATCTTTTTTGAGATAGAGCGACCAGATCTGCACGTAAAATTCAAGATGTGGACATACCATGGATTTATAAGAGGTAATATGATATTTTCTGTCTTCTTCTCTATCCCTTTCCTAATGGTTCCCATCATTCTGTTGGCTTTTTTTTTTTTTTTTTACTCTTTTTGACTGTTTTTTAAAACATTCAATATCAAAAGGACTCAGCAGAACTGGAGCATTGATCTCTGCTCCAAAACAAGAACCCTTTACCCAGTTAGTGCCATGAGTAGCCCCCAAGGCTATGCACAGGAGTTAAAATTTGACCCCTTTTGGAGGGGCACATTCTGTGCTCCTGCTGCAGCCCTGGGGCCAGAAGAGCTCACTCTCCCCCTGGAGCCCCACTGAGGATCCTGTGCCTCCCCTTTGACTGACCCCTTCCTTGCCTGCCCAGATGCTCTGCTCACTGCCCCTCTACTATTGGGCTAGGGGGATTTTCATTCTGTATCGTCTCAGTTGCTGATTGATGGAGGCAGAGAAGGGGGTGCAGTGGGTGAATGCCTGGAGGAGAGAAGCTGGCTGCCCAGAGCTGCAGTGAAGCGCTCTGCCTGAGTGTGTACTGTGCACAGACCCCCGGTACAAAACTCAGGAGGGGGGCAGGTGTCCCCCGCCCTCCCTAAATTGCACCTTGGGGCGGGAAGAGCTGTGAGCTCCTGCTGAAGCCCCACTGGCTGGAGGAGCCCACTTTCCTCCTGCAGCCCTGGGGACCAGAGGAGCTGTGTGCCCCCACTCAGTACTGGGGGGGGGGGGCTGTTCCCCTTCTAGCCTCCCCACTTGTGCACTCATCTGGTGAGAAATCTTCCTGTCTAAAGAGGGCTAACTTGTCAGTTACGTTTAGGCTCTGGAATGCATAATATTGTTTTGTTTTCGATTTAAGCACTGGTTCTCGTCTCTCTCGCTGGTTTTTATGTGAATCTCTACTCTTCCTTAAATTACCTTTTTGTTTTGTAATTGAACTCATGCTGCGTGTAAAACAGGAGCTGTGGGCTAAGGTTAAACTGGGGTACGTTGCTCTTCTGGGAACAGAGGGATTTCTGTAGGTGTCCAGTGATCGGGGGCTACATACCACAGGGGATGCTTTGAAGGGACTCATGGGCTAGGATGCATCTACTGTGAACCTGCCAGGCAAAGACAGGGCTGGTGTGGCCCAGACGATAGTGCTTGAGTGTCTGAGAGTCACAGGCTGGATGTTTTAGCTCCCTAGTGCCCAGCCAGAACAGCAAGACCCCTTGCCCTGGAGGCAGGTTGTAACATGGTAGCTCTTTGCCCCAGCTCCTCCAAGGTGCATCACATTATTGCAAATAGGCTCCATCGCACTTACAAAATTCCTGCACTTCAACAGCATTTTCCATGGGTAGAAACTCTGCTCCAGAGTCATAAACATTTGCAGATGATTCAGAATTTCCTTGCTCTGCTTTCCCGATATGCCTAGTTGAATGTTTGAAATGTGCCTGACAGTGACTTGGGAGGTCTATGAAAACATGCAACTTGTGTGAATTTGGTTCAGTACCTAACTTGTTTTCGTGGTGAAAAGTCCCATTGCCCCAGGGATAAAAACAATTTGCAGATTCCTTTTTATAAGTTGATCTGAGAGATGGTTTTTGACCATGAATACTCTACTAGGTGCCATTTTCATTTCCATGACCTGTGGTTCCTGTAATTTTCTTAGCAATTATTTCTACAGCTTCCAAAATAAATATGGAAAAAAGAGTTGAGGCTAGTGGCCCCCGAGTTAAAAATGCACAACTGATTGATCATGTGCAATGAAACTAATTTCTAGCTAGTTACTCTTGCCAGATTTCCAGCCGTCAGGCTCACCAAGCTGTAATACTCCTATGTAATAAAAACATGCCAAATGAACATCATTTTATGTTAGGATCCATTTTGTCTGCCTAAAGTAACACCTATCTTACAACAATATTTTAACTGTATCCTCAGTCTCTTTTAGCCAAGCATTAAAGACGTGAAAGGCCTGATTCTGGTTTCACTTAAAACAGGAGTAACTTCACTGAAGTCAGTGACTAGATTCTGGTATGAAATTGGTTGAAGAGCTTGAACCAAAGCCCGTTTAAAATCAGTGGAAGAACTTTTTTTGATTTCAGGTGGCTTTGCATCAGGCCCTAAGAGAACCAACAGAAGTGCTCTAGCCTCTCTTTTAGTTGTTATTTGCAATGTGCTATTGTTTAGGGAGAAATATTTCATTGGGTTATTTGTATGATGGGGGATTTAAATGGAAATTTGCTATATTGCAGCTACAGCAACAATACCCTTGTGTTACAATGATTCATGACATGTCAAGAAAGCATGTGCAACAAAAATCAGCCTTTCTTTGGTTTGTTGTTCATTAAGTCTTTACTCCCAAAATAACAAATGTTTTCTTATAATCTTACTTCATTTTGACTAATTTCTTTAAGCAGAATGATTGAGATACATTGCTGAATATTTAGGCCCTGGTCTCAGAAGCAAGCAGATTTTGCATTCAATGTCCTATCCTGTAGTTCTTCCTCAGGCAAAACTCCCAGTTGCTCTGGGAATCTGGCCTGGGTAAGGAATGCAGCGAAAGGCTCCTGCAGCCTGCCTAAGCTCCCAATGAAGTCAGTGGCAAAATTACATCTATACGCAGGATGAATCGGTCTTGTCTGAGAAAGCTTTGGTAAATCCACACATGAGGTGGTGCTGGTTGGATTAAATACCGTTAAAATAGAGGATAGAATTCTTTCATCCTCCTGCTTCAGCTTTGTTGCCAATCCTCAAGTCTCTTCCAAACTCTCCAGCTCTCACCAGCCCTTTCTTATCCCAAATTCATAACTCTGGTGTTTGGTTTGCTGACCGTAATCCCTTTGCACATGGTCAATAGTGAATCCCTTCCATGTGATGACACTTCTCCGGGGCTAAGGACTACATCAGCCAGCTCCTCAAGGATGGGTGTGATGGGGTCCCCAGGGTGCAACCTGGACTGTGGGACTGCTGAGCCCTCTGTCCCACCAGCCTGGACTGCTTCTCACACTGTGATGCAGCTGGCAAGTTACAAATTGCTGGCAGTTATCACACTTACACAGCCATCCACAGGCAGGGACGCACCCAAGTGAGTTACCTTGATCCTCTCCCAGCCACTCATGAACCATCAATAGGGAAGCTCCAGGCAATTCCCCCCAGCTTCCCAGTCTTGCACCTCAGAACTGTACCATCTTGCACTGGTCAGAAGACACCTGACCAATGGAAGTTCATTAAGTTTGCCACTCCCTCAGTGCGGAATGAACACACAGTAGCCTTTGTAAAGTGAGCTGAGATTTCCCACGCACCTCAACCAAAACACAGTGTTTTAGGTAAAATATAAAGCAGATTTATTAACTACAGAAAGATAGTTTTTAAGTGATTGTAAGTAGCAAGCATAGAGATTGGAGTTGGTTACTTAAGAAATAAAAATAAATTCACAATCTAAATTCTACGGGCTAAACAGGTTTTGAATCAAACAGTGTCTCACTCTGACAGATGGTACAAACAGGTTACAGATCCTCAATACACAGACTGTAACTCTTCCCCAGCCTGGGACCAGCCTTCCCCAATTCAAAGTCTTTGTCCTCCAGATATTCCTTGAGTTGAGAGTGGGAGGGGGAGAGGGGAAGAGGCCAAGTGACATCACTTCCCCTCTTTTATCTGTTTTTCCAGCTTTTGGAAAGATCAGGCAGTCACCGTTGGTCAAGCTGTCTCCATTCCAGCTGTTCTTTCTGAGGGCTGGTCTACACTAGAGAGTTTTCTCGACAAAAGTCAGCTTTTCTCCACAAAACAGTGGAGATGTACAGACTTAAATGTTCCTCCCACCAATGTAACTCCCCTGCTATGCCAACATAATAAAACCACCTTACAGGGGCTGTGGAGCTGTCATTCCTGTCAATTTCACCACTCCTCTGCAATGGCGAAATTGACAAGAAAGGCCCCAGAGAGCTGAGCATCTGGTCTCTGCTCCCAGCTGGAAGTGTGGCGAGAAACCCAGGCGACTGGACCCCATGCCCCAGAGGTGAGAAACCCCAGGTGGGTTCCCCTGGGAATAGGGAGGGGAGAAGCCCACTGGGAGTCTGCGGAGCTCCTAGCAGGGAGATGAGAGACCGGGCTCTCAGCTACCCACACTGCCCCTCTTAGGTCAGTGGAAGAGCTTCTGGTGAGGACGCACTCCACCAACCCAAGGAGGGGAGTATGGACATCAGCCACCACAGTAGATACTGCGGTGGCTGTAAGTCAACCTATGTTAGGTTGACTCTAGGGCTTGTTTACTCTTGCGCTTATACCGGCCAAACTTTTGTTGCTCAGAGGTATGAAAAAGCACCCTGCTGAGTGCAGACAGCACTATGTCAGTGGGAGAGCGCTCCTGCCAACATAGCTCTCGCCCTTCATTTAGGTGGGGTTTTTTATGTTGGTGGGAGAGAGCTCTCCTGCCTCCATAATGCAGCTATGCTCATGCTTATGCTGGCATAAATTACATTGCTCAGCAGGTGTTTTTTTCACACCCTGAGTGACAAAAGTTTTGCCGGCATAAGTGCAAGTGTAGACAAGCCCTTATTCGTTTAGTGTAGACAAGACCTGAGAAGACTTTATGTAGTGTATTCCTTCCTTAATGGGTGTGGATGAACCATTCAGACTGTCTGGCTATCCATGGTGACTCCATTGTTGTACCTGAAAGGCTGGTTGTGGGTGTTCCCAATCTCACAACGTATTTCAGTGACACACATAGCAATGCTTCATAACTTCACATACACTGATAGCACATGCTCTCCAACAGGATAGCCCTGCTCAACAGATCAAGAGTTTTAAAATGATACCTCAGAAGGCATATTTTGTACAAAACATATTGTAATTATATGACAGTGGCAAATATGGGGGTTTCGGGGTGCTACTTAGAGGTATGGAGTGCCACAACGGGTCACTTGGTTCCTTCCATCATTTCTGGGAGTCAGTCAGTTGGTGAGATCCCATTCTCTATGCTGGGATGTGAGTGGGAAAAACACCCTATCTGGCAATGTGAGACAGAGTCATGGATTCACCTTCAGTACAGATGGCGGGGTTTAACGCCCACAAAGCTAGCACGGGGTTACTTCTCTGCATTGCTCATGCCGAATCCTATGTTTCTGTCTATGAACAAGAAACCAGAGCAAATTGCAGTGGTTCTGTTAGCTCCATGTTCAAGAGGAAACCTGAGTCGACTTCAGTCCCACATGCCGACCTAAGCACAAATATTTCTTCCAAACACTATTGCATACTTAGCACATTTATTCCCTCTGTTAACCTATGTATGTACCTTTCAATCTCCAATCGACTGCTACTCATTCAAATTGTCTTCCCTTGACATTGCTCCCTCTCTGATTTTGCTGTGGCCAAGGTCCCTCTCTCCAGCCACAACCACTTTTCTTTTGCTGCAGCCCACTGCCTCTTGCCACCCCCCTGCCCCTCCATCTGGACCTTGTTGGCCCTCCAACCCATTGATTTTTCATTATTTCTCTCCTAGTCTCACATGCCTTCCCTCACTCCTCCGCTGACTTGCTGGCAACTCCCTGAACTCCACCCTCTACTCTTTTGCCCCTTCTTCCCTGTTTCACTAACCCATACTCACGATTAATTCCCAGCACCCAACTCCTTTGCTCCCATTTTGTGCTGTTGAAAATCCTGAAACTACGTGGACTGCCTGCACTATCTCCTCCTTCAGGTCCTCCAGATTTTGGTTTCTAAACTCATTATATCCCAGTCCCAGGATTCATTACACAGAGATTCTGTGAGGCAAACAGAAATAGCTATCCTTGAAATAGCACAAAACACACTATGGGATCAGGGCTCTGCTATGGCCAGTAGAGCAACCTTGCACCAGTCACTTAACCTCTCCATGCCTCACTTTCCCCATTTGTAGAATTGAGATAATGATATTTACTTTTGGATAGTGCTTTATAAATGCTATTAATTTAAATAGTTGCCTGTGCTTTAAAATTGCATTATGAACTGTGCTATTGGGTAATGTCAGACTTAGCATTGGTTTTTTTAGATGCCTCTCTTGTCACAGGCTTATAGCAGTGTTGCATAATGTAGTCTTGGCCAGCTCAGCTAGACTCTTACTAGACAGAGGGATAGGAAAGAGAAGAACTAAAGTGGGGAAGGAAAAGGGTAGATGGGGGGGATGACAAAGTCTCACATCCCAGGTGGTGGTTGGGATTTAGCCAAAGTAAGTGGTGTCATCTGTGCTCGCTCTCTGGCCCAATCTGGTGAGGACATCTCTTGGAGGAGGACAACAAAGGCCTACCTGGGGTAGATGCTGGGGTCCCAGGAGATGGGGATGCAGTGGTTGTTGGCAGATGGCTGGTTCTTGATTTCTTTCTACCCCCTGAAAAAAAAGTATTGTCTGACCAAGAAAGGGAGGGGTGAGTGGAATAGCCCATCCCCTCATTTTGTGTGCCAGTAAGGCCTAATTTCCAACACACCAACTTTGGTTCATTGATTTCTGGTCCCGCACTTTTCTTGTTTACCAGGCATGATCTGAACACAGTCCTTGAGTTATATCACTAGGCTGCTTTGTTTAGGCTAACTCAGTCTCTCACTTTTGCACAGTTTCCCCCTCAGCATTTGTTGTAGCTTATGGTAACAGCTTAGGACAATTTATACTCACTGCTTACAGTTGAGCTTACAATTAGGGTGATTTTATATGCCAGTTATTACACATCCCCCTCTGGGGCCCCTCTTCAGCCCACCATCTGGCCTCCCTTTAAGTCTCTCTGGGACAGACTGACTCCTAGGCTGCTTCCCCTGTGTCCTCCAAAGAGTCTCAGCCCCATGGCTCTGGGATAGACCCCTGACTTCCAAGCTCCTTTCTGGCCTTGCTTCAGGGCCTTTCACAGGAGTGGGCCAGCCTGCCTCTGCTTCCAACCTCAAACTGAGTTTTCTCAGCCCTGCTAGAGAAATCACACAGCTGCTCGGGAGCGGGTGGGGGTGGGGCCTGTAGCTGATCAGCCGCAGGTATGGCTGAACGCCATTACCTTTAGAGGGCCAGCCAAAGTGTGACTGGGGTGGGCAGGGGTGGAAGGGGAAAAAGATAAAGGAAAGGAGAGAAAGGGAGAGGGACAGCAACAGAGGAACCAGAGGAAAATATAGGTGATTCTACAGAAAGAAATGGAAAGAGCCAAATCTTGTATTGTTGTAGAGCCAGTTTTTTGGGCAAGCTCCTTGAGCAGTTCCTACGCCTGTATGCACAAGTGTAAGACTTGCATGTGTAGCGGTAACCAATAGGACAACTGGGTTTAGAGGGTCCAAATTCTAACGTGTGCATAACACAGTAACGAGGGGCCATTAAGTGAAACTGAAAGGTAGCCCTTTTCAAATTGATACATGAAAAATAGTGTTTACATGATGAAGTATTAGCCTCTGGAACTCACTGCCACACGGATTATCCATTTAATCGGTAGTCAGAACAGCCCCAGTTAGTTTAAAATCTTACCTACTATAATATGAGGAATAAAAAGTTCAGGGAATAAATCAAGCACTGAGTGACTTGGGCATGAGGCAAAACTTCCTCTATGAGGAGATTATTCCACAGCTGTTCACATCAGGGTTTCTTGTCCCTTCCTCTAAAGCATCTGGGACTGGTCACTTTTAGAGGCAGGCCGAAAAGCAGACTAGATAGACCACTGCAGACTACAGGGAGCATTTGCACCCTCAGAAATCTCTAACTATATTACAATGACAATTCCTACCTTTGTGTGGAGGCTGGAATTGTTCATGTGCATGCAGCTGTTTGCAGCTGTAATGTTGTAACGTGTGGCAGCTTATAAGTGTCTGTTCAATTTTGTGCACACGCGCAGACACTCAAGTGGAGGCTCAGGGCAGCAAATCAGGCCCTTATTGTACTAACGGGAGGTTGGGTTTTTTGTTTTAAAAGTGATGGTTGGATGCTGGCTTGGGACGGTGCTTCATGCTTTTCACAAAGAGCGTTGAGCTTGGACAGCGTAGTGACTGCTGCTCTGCTGTTAGTCTCTCTGGGTGCTGTCAGCCTATCACCACCGGAGTAATTGCTCAGCTCTCCATGTGTTGCTGTC
The DNA here is from genome assembly GCA_007922155.1 of Mesoclemmys tuberculata. NCBI lineage: Eukaryota > Metazoa > Chordata > Testudines > Chelidae > Mesoclemmys > Mesoclemmys tuberculata. The sequence continues at coordinate 78,274,495 of ML675624.1, forward strand.
CGCTTTGCACAGACTATAGCTCTTAATTGAATACAATGCAATCCAGATCATAATATGCTCTCATCCCTGCAGCTGCTTTGGCAGTGACAGTCTGATGTCACCTAGTGCAGCTGTGATGGCCAACAGACCAGCAGTGATGGGGGTGGCTCAGTGTTCAACATCACCCATCACTGCAACTAGAGTCAGCCAACAGCCTGTCAGAAAAAGGGGACTGCCCCGTGAGGAACATCACCCAGAGTGACCATGACATCCAACCAAGCGACAGCAATGAGGACTGCTTAGCTCTCAGTAGGATCTTTTAGAAAAACAACACACGCTGCCCAGTACAACACTGATGAATGCTGCAGCTGGCAAGTGTTTTATTGCCTTGCAGTCAAGTTTTCCAAGAGGGCTCTGCTTGGACTCTTTGTGCTCACAAACACCTACGCGCGTTCTACATGCATGGACTCCTGTGCAGCCAGCTGAGACTGCATGAACTAAGCTCGTTTGTCCAGGCCACCGGCGGAAGCCACTGTTTCAAAATGTTTCCATGGGAAATGTTGCCCCCTCGCTATGGTCTACCTGCTCTGAAATTCCAACCCTGTAGACATCAGTCTTTATCCGCAGATGAGATGCTCTGTGTTCAAATGGATTCACAGAGAGCTGCCAAAGTGAACACGTCCATCTGTCTGCGTGTGTCTACCCAACAGCTGCGGGGACAATAGTGCAGTGCCTTATCTAGTGGTTCCCAAAGCTTGGTCCTTGCTGGTGGTCCTCAGAGAGGGCTGATCTCATGGAGTTAACTCTCAGCCTTGCATGCAGCTACTACATAACATAGGAAAACAGAAAAAATATGAAATAGTTTCCTAATGTTGCTTTCCACATACATAAATGATGATGTTGCCATAAAGACATTATATGATGGGAGGGAAGTTGGGTCTGTGTGAGAAAGTTGATGTCTATGAGATGATCTTTCTGCTAAAATGGGAACTATGCTATGGAAAAATAGGAGAACCCCTGGATCATTCAAATCCAGGGAGAAAACTGTACGCAGGGCTGTGAATAGCTACCAGAGTTTCACAGTGCTAGACTGAGCATCCGTTAAACCATGAAACCTGGGAATGGCACATCCCTCAGTGTAGACAGAGAAGCAACATCAGCTTCCCTTGACACACTTGGGCAGCTCGTGGAAAATTAGATGCCAGGTTATTTGGTCCAAATCTGTGCATTGTATCTCCTCATGGAAAAAGATCAGGATAACTTAGATATAAACTCTTGTGCATAGGGCCAGTCTTTGTCCTTGGTTCAGTACCTAGCACCGTGCAGTCCTGCTCCATGCCTGGGGCCCTCAGGCACTACCGTAATACCACTAATAATTGTGAAATCAACGGGACCTAAGTACATGCCTAAAGTTGAGAATATACTTACGTGCTTGCCTGAATGGGGTCCAGAATTAGGCCCTTTATTCACAGGGGATAAGGCTCAGCAATTGCCAAAAGGACCCATAACTCCCACCACTTCAGGACCTCTAACTCTGAGCACTTAGCTAGGAGGAGCTACAGTACTTAGCAACTAGTCAGATTTGGTCAATTAAAGGGCCTGATTCCACGAGGTGCTGCACGCCTTCTGAGAGATGCGTGAGTTCCTGTAACTTCCAACCACATCGGTGAATGTGGGGCGGCAAAGCATCGTGCCGGGGTATTGGACACCTTACAAGATGGGGCCTACTGAAAGGAGGGGACAAAATCTCCTAAGAGAAGACACAATGGAATACAGCTGGGTTTTTAAGGTTAATATATCTTCATCTTTATTCTTCACAGCTCTGCCCAAAGCCTGCACTTAACGGTGATACCAGATCTTAGAACAGAAAAGAGGGGACACAGGTGATAATTACATATTTTCACTGGAGCAAAACTTAGAGATAATATTTCTCCTGACAGGTGATCAAAAAATCTCAGAGACTATCACACTCATGTTTCCTAATGTGGAGACACGTAGCTTGATCTAGATTGGGGGTATTAACAGTGTTCTTGCACTGCTATTCATATCTTCCATAGAAGGAACTCTTTTCTTCAATCCCAATCCATCAGGAGCAAATAAAGATCTTTATCAGATGGAAGATAACAACTGATGTCTTCCCTGCTGCTGACAGTGAAAGTAATATCCTACATAAAGGAGCAAGAAAATAGCAGCTCGAGTAAAAGAGAGAGAGGAGGGGGTAGATTGTGTTTCAGGTGTAAGTGTAGAGGTATTGTATTTCACTGGATAATGATGTCCTACACTGAGATAAAGAGTAGAATGAGGCTTTTTATACTTCCCTCCAGGGTATGTCAGAGCTGTAATAGCATTCCCATTGTGTGTGGGAGAGCCAGGGACAGAGAGGCAACATTTGTTTTTCCTCTTTCAAATGATCTAAAAAACCTAGGGAAAAAAATTAAAACCCTGTAAGACAAGACAAGCCTTTCTGAATGTGATGTTTGTTTTGGCTGTTTTAAGTGGCCCCAATTAACTGAAATAATAAATTATACAGTAATAAGTCACCAGGACCAGATGCCATTCACTCAAGTGTTCTGAAGGAACTCAAATATGAAACTGAAGAATTATTAACTGTGGTAGGTAACCTGTTGCTTAAATCAGCCTCTGTACCAGATGAGTGGCAGACAGCAAATGTAAAGCCGATTTTAAAAAAAAAGGCTTCAGAGCTGATCCTAGCAATTACAGGCTGGTAAGCCTAACTTCAGTATCAGGCCAATTGGCTGAAACGATAATAAAGAATAGAATGATCAGGCATATGGATGAACACAAGATGATGGGGAAGCGTCAATGTGGCTTTTGTAAAAGGAAATCATGCCTCACCAATCCACTAGAATGCTTTAAGGGGGGGTCAACAAACATGTGAACAAGGGTGATCAATTGGATGTAATGTTCTTGAATTTTAAGACAGCCTTGGACAAGGTCCCACACCAAAAGTTTTAAAGCAAAATAGGCAGTAATGGGGTAAGAGGGAAGGCCCTACCATTGATCTGTAACTGGTTAAAAACCAGGAAACAAGGGTAGGAATATCTGATCAGTTTTCACAGTGAAGAGGTGGGAAGTGGTGTTCCCCAAGGATCTGTACTGTGACCATCATTGTTCAACATATTCATAAATGACCTGGAAAAGGGGGTAAAAAGTGAGGTGGCAAAGTTTGTAGATGATACAAAATTACTCAAAATATTTAACTCCAAAGCTGATTGAAGAGTTACAAAGGAATCTGAAAATTTCAGAAAATTTCATAATACCACTATATAAATCCCTGGTACTTCCACACTTTAAATAGTGGGTACATTTCTGGTTGCCCCTCTCAGAAAAAGTTATTAGAATTGGGAGAATACAGAGAAGGGCAACAAAAATGATTAGGGGTATGAAACAGTTTCCATATGAGGAGAGGTTAAAAAGACTGCAACTGTTCATCTTAGAAAAGAGACAACTAATGGGGGATATGATAGAGGTCTATAAAATTATGAATGATGTAGAGACAGTGAATAAGGAAGTGTTTATTTGCCCCTTCACATAATGCAAGAATCAGGGTTTCCCCAATTAAATTATATGCAGCAGGTTTAAAATAAACACAGGAAAGTACTTCACACAACACACTGTCAACCTATGGAATTCCTTGCCAGAGGATGTTGTGAAGGCTAAAATTATAACTGGGTTCAAAAAAGAATTAGATAAATTCATGGAAGAAGGTCTGCCCCAATCTGGCTATTCTTATTTTCTTAGTTTCGTCCAGAGGAAGGGGAAAAAAATAACATTTTATTTTTTTCACTGATGTGAACAATGAAATATTAATTTCCATGGCTGGCCCATGCATAGCTTGGATCAATAGATTCCGCTGCAGTTAGGGACTTCTATTCCCTGGGCCCAATGGTCAACAAATGTGGTGTTCCGCTGTCTAGGGAATCCCCTGACAGAACACCAATAGGTGGCCGGGAGCTGTCTGGTTCTCCTAGTTTCAGATACAGTGCTACATCTCTGCCTTAGTGAACTCATTTTTATTGCTCTCTCTAATCTGTCTCACTCTGATTAAGCTGCTTTCTTCCTGTGGCGCCACTGTGCTATATATCTTCTTCTCCAGGGTTACAGAAACCCTGAGCTCTGTGTATTTGTTGTGACATACTCAGAATTGTATTTTTTTACTTTCCTCTCTGTTACATTTTAGTTTTGCAAATCTCTGCACTTCTAGGCTCCAGATGGATCTGAAACCATTGAAGTGCAGCCCTGTGACAGAGCTTGGTCAAACAATATCCATGAGGGAGGGAGAGAAAGAATGATTGGCAGTCATGGGAAAATCTAGCTTTACTCTGTAGTCCCCATCACACAAAGCAAATCTGTGTCTGTTACCTCTAGATGACAGACTGTCCTCCATTCCATCCCCTATAAACTGCTCTGGCAGCATACAATAACTATAACATGCTGCAAGTACCCAAGGGAGAATCTTCCCAACAGCATCTCTAGGCCTATGTTGCCCTGCTTATAAGCCCCGGAGTAGGAGATATGCTGGTGTGGAGCTGGGAGGCTTGATGTACACAGAGCGAAGGCAATTCAGAACTATATTATAGTTCATAAGCAGCCTGGGGTGGCTCTAATTTGTGGGAGTGACTGTTTTGGCCCCTGGAGCAGCCCCAGATCTGCCACTTATTCTCTTCCCTTGGGTTGCACCTTCTGTGCTGGGTGTCCTGGTGGCACTGTGATTGTTTTCTTCTACTAACTTGCATTACACTAAGTGGAAGCTTATAACTTTGTGCAATCCCCTTCCCTACATTTGCTTACATTTCTACTTTCTCTAAGTCCTTTTCAGTTATTTTTTGTCCTCCCTGACGTTTGCAATTCCTCCTGGTTTAACATGATCTGCAAAGTTACATAGGTCTTCTTCCAGCTGATTTGTGAAGCTATTTAATAAGACTAGGTCTAGCACTAGTTGCTACCACATTTATTACTGAGGGGAGTTATGCCACCTAAATACCTTCAAAAATCTGGCCCTAACTTACCATCTGTTATGGGAAAAATTGAATAAGTAACATAAGAAAGACTCAGTCTGGCTATATACATCTTTAGGTAAAATTCTCTGTAATCAACATTGCAGCTGTCTCCTGTATTTTCTGCACTTCTATTGTGTATAGAACAAGCATGGACCTAACTGGAAGTTCCATGCACAGATCGAGTGCAGAATGCATTAGAGATACGTGGAGGGGGGTACAAGCTTGAAGATCTTATCCTCCCATTGACTTCAGTGGAGTTACACCTGATTTACAGGGACTCGGTTAGAAGAGAAAGAAACCTGGGAATGCAAATCAGCAGAAAATGTGGCCCTTATTAGTATTTTGGTAACATTCTGTATCTTGATTTCATTCTTATTTCCTCTACTAACTTTTGACAAACGTGTCAAATTTACCTAGTCACAGCCCACCTAGCCCTCTGCTTTTTCATTTCACAAGTCTTTCCCACTGCCAAATGCATCCATTTTATAATCAGCCACAGGTTCAGATGAACCATTATCAAAGCCAGACATTCACTTTTGAGCTTTTCTCTCCTTCCCTACATAATGTCTCCTGCTTACCTTCAGAAAAGGTCATACTCTCATTTCCCCTATGCTACTGTCAAAGATGGGGTTCCTTTAAACCTATCACCAAGTAATTCTGCAACCCTTTCTCAGGCTCCTGGATGCCACTGGGGTCATGCTTAGTTGGGCTGGTCATTAATCCTATGAACTGAAAGCAAATTCTCATACAGTTTCACTAGGATTTTATTTTTGAGGGGGTTAAAGAAAATCCAAACTCCTCCCATGGAGTACAGGAGTCTTCTCTCCAAACAATACCTTCAATTCAGTAAACTCTTGATCCAGTGTTCTAATAGTCTAGGGAAAGAGCAGATTTCAATCTCCCCCTCCTAACTTCCGGATTAACACACTGCATCTCAGATCTTAACATGTCATCTATTTAATTTAATGGGGGTTTGGAGTGTTGGGGTTTGTTGTTGTTGTTGTTTTCTGAACCCCTGCAAGTAGCTCTATAGCAGCTAAGCACTTTTTTCTCTCTTCAGTTTAAAATATTTCTACCGAACACTAACAATTAAGAGGTTTCAAAAGAAAAAGTTGTGGTTTTCTTCAAGTAACACCCCCACCTTATGTAATACGTGTGTTCTGGTAGAAGGCTGAACTCAGAGTAAATGAGTCCTTTATTTAGGAATGGAAACATTTTGGATGTAGATACCCTGCTAAACCCTTCTACATTTCTCAAGGATTCTACCCGCCTTTAACTTCAATTTAAGACCCCAATTCAACTTGAATAGGACCACTCAATTGCTAAAGTTAGGTACACATCTAAATACCTGCTGAATTGGGGCCTAAGACATGGTGTTCTTAGTACCAGAACTGTGAAGGGTTTCCAAGGACATCTTTCTGGAGTGGAAACTGTAATATCCTGGTTCTCAGGCTTTAAGGGCCTAACGTGCATTTTTAAAACAGAATTTATCAAATTGATATGAAAGATAAATGTGGCCTTATGATAAAATGGGGGGAATGTACAGGAAGAAAAATCTCTTTTGAGTAGCGGTCCCAAACTTGGAAAAGAGCTGCTGCCTCCTCTATATGTGTTTTCCTTAGAGAGAATCACGACACCTCTCTCACTCATGAATCAAAAAGCTTTTTAATGAATAGTTGAGGTATCAGACTGGAGCCAGAGAGTGCAGAGAAAGTATGCTTCTATCATGGGCTTTCTGATTTGGTAGCCCTTTAGAACCACTTTGCACAGGAACAAATGACTACATGTGGTCCAGGCATAGAATTCTCAGCACAAAGAGCATCAAATCAGTCTTTCATTCTATTTCCTGTGCCAGTGATAGATCGCTAGAGCCTTCTCCGTACTTAAAGGGAGTGTTAAAAAATATCTATTTACATTTAGAAACTTAGCGGTTTGGCAGATGGTTCTGTAAGCAGCCTTTTGTACTGAGCTTCTTAAAATTTGTCAGAATGATGCTTCTTGCATTCCATCCCTCTGTCCTCCCCATTTCATGCTCCCTCTCCCCACATCTTTAACATTGCAGCTAATTTGCCAGACGTGTAAATCCTATTTTCCATAAAGGCTGCCATGTTACCAAATAAGTACATGTTTCAAGGAAGAACATGAATTTAATTCCCAAGTGACAGGTATTTCTATTACAAGGATTTAGCCCTCAGAATCTCCCTTCACTCATTCAAAACAAATAATGTTGTTGCCAACGATTTTTTGTAATTGTTCAATATCCTCAGATTCTGACACTCCTTGTACTAAGAGTTGTGCATGTTAGGGATTAGTTGTCATAATTCTGTTTTAGTGTATTGTTTAATAGAATAAAAAACCTGTTCATACATTGGTGATCTTAATTTTTTTTTTGGGTTGGGGGATGGGGGAGAGGGGATAAAGGCTGCACCATTAGAAAGAGGATGAAATTTCTTCTCTAGCAGGAAAGCTAAAAACTTAGAACATCTAAAATTATCTTTATGGGGAGCTGGAGCCTGTTCACATCTCAGTGTAAATTCCATGCATTAAGGATACAGGTTGGGAAATAGAAATTGGACTGTATTCTACAAAGTGGTAACAATACAATTATTTATTCACTATTTGCATTGAGGATCCAGGGAAATATAGGCCGGTCAGCCTCACCTCAATCACTGGAAAAATCATGGAGTAGGTCCTCAAGGAATCCATTTTAAGGCTCTTAAAAGACAGGCAGGCGATCAGGAGCAGTCAACATGGATTCACCAAGGGAAAGTCATGTCTGACCAACCTGATTGCTTTCTATGAAGAGGTGACTGGTTCTGTGGATGTGGGGAAAGCAATGATATACCTTGACTTTAGCAAAGCTTTTGATACGGTCTCTCACATTATTCTTATCAGCAAATTAAAAAAGTATGGGTTGGATGACTGGACTACAAAATGGGTAGAGAATTGGCTAGAGCAAAGGGCCCAATGAGTAGTGATCAATGGCCCCATGTTTAGCTGGCAGCCGGTCACAAGTGGAGTGCCCCAGGGGTCAGTCCTGGGGCCGGTTTTGTTCAACATCTTCATTAATGATCTGGAAGAGGGGGTAGATTGCACCCTCAGCAAGTTTGCAGATGACGCTAAGCTCGGGGGAGTGGTAGATACCCTGGAAGGGAGGGACAGGATACAGAAGGACCTAAACAAATTGGAGGATTGGGCCAAAAGAAATCTGTTGAGGTTCAACAAGGACAAGTGCAGAGTCCTGCACTTAGGGCGGAAGAATCCCATGCACAGTTACAGACTGGGGACTGACGAGCGAGGCAGCAGTTCTGCAGAAAAGGATCTGGGGGTTACAGTGGATAAGAAGCTGGGTACGAGTCAGCAGTGTGCCCTGGTTGCCAAGAAAGCTAATGGCATATTGGGCTGCATTAGTAAGAACATTGCCAGCAGATCACGGGAAGTGATTATTCCCCTCTATTCAGCATTGGTGAGGCCGCATTTGGAGTATTGTGTCCAGTTTTGGGCCCCCCACTACAAAAAGGATGTGGACAAGATGGAGAGAGTCCAGCAGAGGGCAACAAAAATGATAAGGGGGCTGGAGCACAAGACTTATGAAGAGAGGCTGAAAGAACTAGGCCTATTTAGTCTTCAGAAGAGAAGAATGAGGGGGGATTTGATAGCAGCCTTTAACTACCGGAAAGGGGGTTCCAGGGAGGATGGAGCTAGGCTGTTCTCAGTGGTGGCAGATGACAGAACAAGGAGAAATGGTCTCCAGTTGCAGTGGGGGAGGTCTAGGTTGAACATTAGGAAAAAGTTTTTCACTAGGCGGGTGTTGAAGCATTGGAACGGGTTACCTAGGGAGGTGGTGGAATCTCCATCTTTAGAGGTTTTTAAGCTGAGGCTTGACAAAACCCTTGCTGGGATGATTTAGCTGAGGATAGTCCTGCTTTGGGCAGGGGGTTGGACTAGATCATCTCCTGAGGTCCCTTCCAAGTCTAATATTCTATGATTCTATGATTCTATGGTAGGGCATAGAAGCTCAAACTGAAATCAGAATGAGAGCTGGGTACAATGTTTTCAACAAATATTTTCTTCACCCAAAATGTACTTTTTCAGAGCTCTCACAGTATTTGAAAACTTAGGCTGAGTCTAATAAATAATTTATCCAACAACAAACTCAAACAACTGAAAGAGTTGAAACCTTTTCTTTCAACCATTTTAAAACATTTTGAGTTTTTTCACTGTGAAATATTTTGTTTTGAATTTTTATTTTGAAATGGCATTTTATTTTTATATTTGGCCAATTTTAAAAGGCTGAAAACACTCAAAAATGGCCAACTCAAAATGAAAAACCTCGGTTTTTCAAAATATTTGAAAAAACTAATTTCAGTTCAAATCAAACTGAATTTTTTTCCCAGATTTCTTGGTTTAGCCCCCAAACTGGAAAAAAAAACATTATTTATTCATTTCTAATCTGGACCCCTTTGTTCTCAGCACTGTACAAACTCACAGTAAAAAAGAATCTTAATATTTAAATGAACAATCCGCAATCTATATAGACACAAAAGACAAAGAAAGTAATATTAACCCTATTTTACAGCTACAGAACTGAAGCAAAGAGAAATGAAGTGACTTGCTAAAGATTGCACAGAAAACTTGGAACAGAAGCAGGAATTTTAGATTTTCTCAGTCTCTTTCCACTACTGAAACCACAAGACAACCCCTCTCTTTCCTTACAACAGATATCTTAAATCACAACATATGAGTGACTAACATTTGAATAGTGACCACCCTTTGCAAATTAGACTTGCTTCAACTTGTTAGGCTTCTCAAAAACTGGGGGAAATATATCCCTCTTTATTAGTGAATATACGTAACATGGGTATATGCATAAAAATGTGAAGGTCAAAACTTCCTCCCAGTCACACCTGTAGAGAGCCCTGATTTCAATGAGATTGCTGGGGTGTAATTAAAGGAAAGAATTTGTCTGTGTACCTGTAAGGCATCATGCACACCAATGGTACTAAATAAAAAAATTACCAATATTTAGTTTGAAGGAGTGTGCTGTTAAAATCTTTGGCGTAAGAAATACCAAGAGCTTTATTCTCATTGCTTTCTATGCAGACTGTACAATGGCTCCCTAAAAAATAAATGCGGTTTACAAAGGGCACTTCAAAAAGCAGGTGGATTTACCTCCCTACTTCAGAGCAAACCTCAAGGCATTTTTCCAAGAACACCTGAGTTCCTTATGAATTTCCATGGTGCTTTGCCTTTGAAAAGACTAATGACCATAGGATTTAACGTCAGTATCACTATTTTTACCCACTCTGCAATAAGACAGTACATTCATCTAAGTGGCTAAATATGAGCTGGACCACAAAGTGCTCTTGCATTGGCTTGTGTGCTCTGGCTTTTGGCTGTTCCACTGATCAAACAGAAAGAAGTTAAACTGATATGGTGAGGTTTAGCTCTGTCTTATAGCATCCATAAAACAGATACCCATGATGATCAGTCAGTGGCTTTCCAAGCTAGTGCATAGATATGAAGATGTTTTAGAACAGAGAGGTGAGGGAGAGATTTTTTTTTTTTAACACAAGGCAGATGGTTATTTCTTTTACAACAATATGTGAACTGGACTTTTGTTCCATAGTTTTGGTCAGGTGACATGTACATCTCACAATATAGAGTTTATTAAGGTGAGTGCCCCTTTTAAGATTTCTGTTCCGACATTTACTGGAATCGTAAGATCTGCTAAATTGGGCTGAAAATCTCATGAACCTGGGCTTTCTCGTGCTATTCTAGTGCTTCAGTCCAGGTGTTGCTTCACTCCTACAGGCCACTTTCCCTGACAAAACTTTCTTTCACTGAAACCAAAATGTTTTGACAAAACTGTGGGAAGGTTTCTGAGGTCCAGGGTGGGAATTGCTGGACACAGAATATGCAGAATAGCCTGGGGATAGTTCAAGTCCTTGACCTGAACCAGGCAGAGCAGAGACATGAACCTGGTCTCCCATACGTTAGGCCAAGGCCCTGCTACTGCACTATATAATCAATTTTTTCATAAAATGTTTTGAATCTTTTGCATGCTACATTGGACTGAAAACAAATGTCAAACCCTTGACATTTTTGTGAGAACAGGTTTGTTGTTTTCCAGCTAGTGCTATCTGTGAGGCCATGTAGTCCATCAACCAGCCTGCACAGGATTCAATCATAGAATCATAGACGGTTAGGGTTGGAGGGGACCTCAGGAGGACATCTAGTCCAACCCCCTGCTCAAAGCAGGACCAACCGCAATTAAATCATCTCAGCCAGGGCTTTGTCAAGTCACACCTTAAAAAACTTTAAGGATGGAGATTCCACCACCTCCCTAGCTAAAACCTCTGAGGATTGTTCACAAGGATATGTTTTCACTTCGGTGTATTTTCTAGTGTCATTCCCAGATGGCATCCTGAATGGTAAGGGAAAGCCTGCGGGGGTGGGGTTGAAACTATTGGGAGAGGTTTGGAATCTTTTTTCCAAGCCTGGGATGTGGTTCATTGATTATGACGGACACCAAACCCCAATTTCTGGTGACATCTACATCCTGTCCTCATTAAAGTCAATGATAAAGCTTCATTGCCTTCAATGGTCAGGATTTCACTCCTAGACTCCAGGTGAATATCATGTACAGTCCTATTATGTCCCTTTTCCATGATATATCTGTGTGTGTGCAGCCCAGCAACGCGTTGTCCATTTGTACTGCCAAACTGCATTGCAGACACATTAGTTTAGCTATTTGATATCACCTCTGCACAATTGCTTGCCTGTCTTTTCCTTCCCACTGAATGGAAGGATGTTACATGTGTTTTGTTTTTAAAAATTGCAGTGAACTGTCTCAGTTCTCTAAAGAGTCAGGCCTCTTGGTGAAGCTGAAGATGTATGCTCCCTTCTACAAAAGCCCCAAATATCCCCTTGTTTACTCTATTGGCATGTGTTACTGGAAGGATCTTTCAATAGAGCCCAACATGCAGTGGCTACTTAGCACTCATTTCCTTTTGTGACTCTGTCCAAGTATCAAACCCATAAGACAAAAGCTTAATCTTCTGGCACTGTAACTAGATGTTGCCTCCGTCTTCACAAGGGAGCCCATATTTAAGGGGAGGAGGCAAAGAAAAATGCTGTCTTGTGGATTTCCGAGCAGAAACCACTACACTTTTCAGTAGTAGACAGAACAGGTTAGCAAAGGCATGCACCCGGCAAGTAACTGTTATGTCACCACAAAATATATAGCAGATTAGAAAACTGCTTAGTGTAAAATGTAGGTTGCCCTATAGCCATCTGCATAGTTTCTCCCAACTTCCCTGCCTTGACGAATAACAGATGGGGGAGAAAAGTTGTCAGGAAAAGATTAGAGCAGCCTGTTTATAAACAGGCATACTAATGATTGCAGCTGTGCCCTGGAGATCAGATTTAATCTGAGGGTTTGAATGTTTGCCTGTCTTGTTTATAATGCTGACCTGGAGTGTTCAAACACATTCACACCAAGAGATACCTCGATGTGATTAAAGGGTAATTGTCACCATGAAGTGGGGCTCCAGTAATTAGACAGTCATTATGCTATAAGTAATCTGGTGGTGTGACAATGTCCATAGCAAAGGATTTGTCCATTAGAAGTAAATCTGTCTCCGTTATCATCATTAAGGCCCTGCTTGAATCGTGGGATGATTGTCTACTAATTGCAGCTGAATTGGAGACATGCGGTATTAAGGTCTATGATTACTTTTCTGTGATTTTCTGCTGTCATCTGCCTGGGGCTGAGAACGGGAGCCCTGGGCTGACAGCTCCATCTAAGGGTGAGAGCAGGGGCTCCCGCTGTCATTCGCTCCCGCTTTCAGTCCTGGGGCAGCTGGGTTCCCACTGTTAACTCCGCACCTAAGGGGCTCCCACTATTGAAACTGCAGTGGAATCCTAATATTGCAGGAGCTGCAATTTCCACAATATTGTGAATTAAGTAGGGCCTTATTATAGACTCATAGACTCATAGACTCATAGGTCAGAAGGGACCAATATGATCATCTAGTCTGACCTCCCGCACAAGGCAGGCCACAAAACCCTACCCATACACATTTATAACAACCCCGAACCCATGACTGAGTTATTGAAATCCTCAAAAGTGAGATTTGAAGACCTCAAGCTGCAGGGAATCCACCAGCAAGCGACTCATGCCCCATGCTGCAGAGGAAGGCGAAAAACCTCCGTGGCCCCTGCCAATCCGCCCCGGAGGAAAATTCCTTCCCGACCCCAAATATGGCGATCAGCTAAACCCTGAGCATGTGGGCAAGACTCACCAGCCAGCACCCAAAAAAGATTTCTCTGCAGTAACTCAGTTCCCATCCCATCCAGCATTCCCACAGACCATTGAGCAGACTTATCTGCCGATAATCCAAAATCAATTGCTCAAATTAAACTATCCCATCATAACATCCCCTCCATATACTTATCAAGCTTAGTCTTAAAGCCAGATAAGTCATTTGCCCCCACTACTTCCCTCGGAAGGCTATTCCAGAACTTCACTCCCCTAATGGTTAGAAACCTTCGTCTAATTTCTAGTCTAAATTTCCTAATATCCAATTTGTACCCATTCGTCCTCGTGCCTATATTAGTACTAAACTTAAATAATTCATTCAATAATAATATTCATTATTTCTCTCTCAATTTAGGTATGTATGTTACATCACCAGAGTATCTGAATATAATATCATGGTCTGAAGGGCCCTTTGGGCCACTTAAACACTAAGCTGGGCTCTTTTTCTGTGAGTGTTGGGGATGGCAGGGAAGTGGCCATACAAGTGGGCTCCAAATCCCTGGCATGCTTTGGAGGAGATCTCTGCACTGATCTCACATGGACTGGATTGGAAGGTAGCACCCGGGACAGGAAGGGGATCTGGGATAACATAGGTTCAAGGGGTCTAATACCACCAGCTGGTAAGCACTGAAGAGGGACTGCAGCTACTGTTTCAGTCCATAGACTGGAGTAGTGGTAGTGGGAGCAAGGAGAAGGTTTCAATGCCCTATCAGTAACACACACTCTCCTACAGCTGGATTTATGAGACTGAAGTGAATGCCACCCACTAATTCTTTTTCTACCGCAACAGGATTGGTGCTGAGATCTGTGGCTGCTGGTAAAACAATGATAACAATATAACAGGTCCTTCAGTGGGCCAGTTTCCCCAGCAGAGATAATGTGCAGCTATTTGTTCTGTTTCTGAATCTTAGTGAATAAATAGCATCCTCTTACTTAGTATTATCACAGAGCCTAGGAGGCCAGTCATGGGCAAGGATCCCATTGTGCTAGGTGCTGTACAAACACAGAACATAAAAGACCGGTTTTTCTAAATGTTAATGGGTACTCTGACAGCGACTCGGTGTCCGTATTTACGGGCACACGCACATGGAAACGCTACCTCTATAGAAAAGCAGACTGTAACCAGTAGCATAGTGTAAATAATACCACACAAACCATGTGCAAGTACCACATAAATTAAAGAAATGGAACTTCCCTTCTTGTTGCCTTTAACCAGAACTCTGGCGATTATCTCCACAACCAATTGATTCAAAGCCCCTTGAAGTCACTGGAAAGACAACTGCTGAGTTCACAGGCTTTGGAGCGGGCAGTATGTACGTAATGAGTTTGCCGTCTCAGTCCAGTTCCTAGGGGTTACAACACCACATCACAAAAGCCACCATCGCCACATGGACACTACTTGGTGCCCTAATAGATGAGGGGGGGATTCTGAGGCTTTCCAATTTGCCTTCCTTTAATTCCTTTCACCATCCTCAGAGACCTTTCATCCTGGGGGCTCTCACTGTAGTGTTCTTACCGAAGCAGGGAGTCGCAGGTTTCAGTGAGTTGCTTTTATTGACTTACACGAGGCAGGAACACTGGTGGTGTGGGTAAGGTAAGGATAAGAAGGTACCATGAGTAAATTCTCCCATGTGATGTGACAGGGAAGGTATGTCTACACCGCAATAAAAGACCTAAAGCACCTTTGGTCAACTGACTCAGCCTAGGGCTGCATGGCTGGACAATTGCAGTGAAGACATTTGGGCTCAAGCAGGAGCCTGGGCTCTGGGACCCTGCAAGGGGAGGAGAGTCTCTCTGAGCCCAAACATCTGAACTGCAATTGTATAGCCGAGCAGTCCTAGCCCTGCTAGCCCGAGACAGCTGACCCAGGCCAGCTGTGGCTGTGCCACGGCTCTTTTATCCCAGTGTAGACCTACCCTCAGAGGCCTGGTGAATTAGACTTAAATAGCTTGTCTAATTTAGACCTCCCATAAAGAAGAAGCATGAGATTTGCCTTTTGGGGATTAGATGGCCAAACTGAGTGCATGACATTATTTATAATGCTGGGGAAACAGGTGAAACTCTTATGCATGAAAACTTGACTGCGTGGATGTTTTTTCTGAATTCCCTGGCAGCAATGTTACTGTATAGCTGATGAAAACAAAAGGAGTTTGAACAGGACTTGGACTTTCTTCCCACAAAGAATAACATGTTCCCTTCTGGGCTTTTCCTTTTTTATAACAAAGGTTTTCTTTTTGTCTGTTTCTAAAAGTTATACTGACTTTAGCCTGAAAGCAACGGATGCCTTTGTGATGTGCAGGTTAAAATCTTGGCCAAGTTCTTTTCCCATATACAGCCCCGAGCCTTCAATTATGATTTCTTTTTCTTGTTAAGGCAACTTTCGGATGGACTAGAATTTATATCCTGAAAGGAAGAGGCCAAGCCAAACAAATTAAATCTCTGCATTAGGAAAACCACAGTATAGACAGTATAGGCTGGAGGTCTCCATGTTTGGCCCTTATGAGCGGGAAGCAAAAGAACACACACATAAGACCTGTCTTTGAAAAAAATTATACCTTTTTGGTAAGCTAATAATTAATAGTAACTGCATGTTCGTTCTGCTGCTGAGCATCTCAAACGTCTCTTTATCAAATATGTTTCCACATCCAGCAAAGGGAGCCTTTGTGGTTTTTCCTTTTGGGAAGAATGGAATCATGTATAAATAACTGGGTAAAATTATTGCCTTTTCATGCTATTTTTTTTAAACCAATATGTCTTTGATAATGGTGTTTATACAGGGGCTGAATACTAGTAGCTTTGTAATAGAGATTTTCTTTTTTTGTGCTGGGAACTGGCTTACACGTCTTCTGCTTTTATGAAGTGTTTCTTTTAGACATACTGGCCTCGTAAATGTGGCTCATTTACAACAGACCTGGCAGTCTGGGACTGCTCTTGAAAAGGCCAAGTTTAGCTTTTTAAGCATTGTCATCCAAAGAAAAACACAAAGGCCTTTAATGCATTTTCTGCCGATGATGCGCATTTCCCATTCCAAGATTTTTTTTTTAATATTTTTTTTAAAGGGCTTGCCTGGGATTTGTCGATTTGAAGAAGAAAAGAGCTTTCATTGAGCTTATCAAGGTGCTCAGCTTCATTCGTCATCTTTGAGTCTTGGAGGGACAAAGGCACTTCCGACTGTCTGCTAAGAAGTTACACAAAATGGCTTCCAGGTGAGCACAGCTGAGGTTGAGATTACCCCATCTGCTGTGGCATGCCTAATTTAAGAAATACTCCCCAGCATTCAGAACGGTAATAGCTGTTTAAAAGGGAGTGTTGAAATCAGAATGTCATTCTTTTGTTCAGCAACAAAACAAATGCCTTTCAGAGCTGTCACCCGCAAACTATTTAATAATGTAATTGCTACTGGCGCTTAAACAGCAATTAGGTTGCTATCATTGTATCTCACAGGGAGCTGTGTATTTTCTTTAATGAAAAGAAACCACTTCTCTTCCTCCACCATTTTAGGCTGTTCTGGTTCAGGTTTAGCAGCCCACTGTGGTGTCAACTAAGGTGCCTGAGATACAATTGACCACTGTGGTGTCAACTAAGGTGCCTGAGATACAATTGACTATGAGACCCTAGGTCTGGGTGCATGAAAAAGAATGGCAGGACCTTCTTGTGTGTGACAGTGAGTTCTTACCAGAAAATTCAAGGTGTAACACTAAGTCACTTTCAGAGGAACCACTGCTCTGTTCTCAACCAGGTGCTGTGGCATCTGGAGAGTGGAAAAATATGGGCATGCTCAGTTAGGAACACAGCTTTGAGTATACGAAGCTAAATCCTGGAGCAAATCATCTTGCTCAACAATCCCTTCAGCTCTCACAAGCTAGTAGACAGAGCTTGCTGGGTCACTTCTCGGCACTGAAGGGACTGTACAAGTGCCAGCGTTGAGGGACCATTTGTCAAATTTTCCAGCAAGCACCTTTGTGTTCTCACCCATGCTACCTCTTATGCATGGAAGAAGCTACCAGTACAAAAACGTCTGCCAGACCACTACGTTATCCACCTTCAAATCTATCCTTAAACCCCACATATGCTGTGATGACTCCAGAGCACTGAATAATAGTTATGGAGCTGGTGTGCTATGACTGCTGCATATTGCAGTGATCGTAACCTTGTGCTTCTCCTATATGGTATCTTACACTTGCACTGTAAAGGCTGGATTCACAAAGGACCGTAGGCAGTGTGACACTGAGCATTGTAGCACCTAGCTTTTAGACAGGGAAAAAAATCCCAGGAATGACAAAGTAATTAATAAAGCCTGGAGTTAGGTGCCTAGGCTCTCTGCCCAATGAATGGGGAGAGATGGGGACCTTAGACTGCAATCCGTGAAAGCCAGCTCAGAGACTGGCTAAAACCCTGACACAGAAGAGTTGATAACCTTTGATGTACCATTTTTAAGAGAAAAGCTTTCCAAGTTTGAAGGTCTAGTGATAACTTAATGAAAGTCAGTGGGGAGAGCTCCAGGCTTTCCCATGTTCTATTTCCGCTCTGGATTACAACATTTGGGATGTTCTAAAATCCGTGGTGACCTCACACCTGTGACTTCCGTGGTGTGGTGCCAGCACACTGCTGTATGTGTTTAAAAAGCCGCATGGGGGGAGGCATGATGTGGGAGCTCCCTCTTCCCTAGACTGAATCTTCCTTGCCTTTAGGAAGTGGCGGGGATTGTGAGCCCTCTCCTCGGAATGCAGCTGCAGCGATATGCACCGCACCTGCAGAAAAGACACCGAGAGACATTTTCTTTCTTCAGTCTAGTTTTGGAGGATGAGCACTAAAAGGGCTAAGGACAATACTGAGATTAGGCTGCTGTTGTTTCAGCTCAGCGGCAGACTTTAAAGCTTTGGCTGTAAGCCCATCGACAGGACCAGATGTTTTGGTCTTGCGTTTCCTTTGCAATGGTAAATAATGAAAAAGGAGCTTTGTAAATGAAATGGAGACCCTGTTGGTTTAGTTTGTTTGTCATTTCATCATTACTCATATCATCAGAAAATATCACTGCCAGGAGTTCAGACCAGCAGAACAGGAGTTCATAAAGGAGTTGCTAATGGAATCTGTTTTTTCACAGGTGCACTCAAGTTTTGTTTTCACTTCTCAGATGTTATCTTCAGTAACTTGCACTCTGAGAAATCTGCATGAATTGTAACAATTCACCAGTGCCAGATACTTTACTGGGAATGCTTTTGTTGTGGTAGTGTGGTGTAATGTTCTTTTAAATGCTTTCCCTTTGATAAACATGCATACAAGATCCCAGTTAGACTTTTATTTACGAACAATGTGTGACACACTGGGCTAGACTGTGTGATTTGCACACAGCCCTGTGTTGAACGTGTTGCAGAGCTGCACTAGCCCAATAGAGGATTGCTCTTTTTCTCTGGAAATCTCCAGAAAATAACACTGTGTGGGAAACCAACATTTTTCACTCTAAGTGTTCGAATAAAAACATGAAAACTGCGTTGTTTTCTTCCCAGGTTTTCAACAGTTAACACAGTTTGCCACAAAAAGCTTATTAATGCACTGAGCATCTTTCAGAAAGTGCTTTAACAATCGATCTCTTGGTATTCTAAAGAACTACATGCAGAAAGTCCAAACGTATTGGTCTTTAAATGCCTTCTTATACAGAAAGTAGTAAATATGTCTGGAAACTGAATGAAAACCTTGGTTATGCAAAGCAAAATGACACGTTGCCTCTGAAAACAGTCTAAATTATGTTTAGCATGATCTATTGAACTTCGTAGAACGTAAGGCCAGAAGCTCTTAACTGTTGCTCCCCGGGATCCATGGGTGATCAATGGCCCAAAAAGAAACACACCATCCTCATCACGTTCCAAGGGAAAACTATGAAATAATTCATATACCCCATGGCACAGGGATGGAAGAATTATTTCTAATGGGGAAAGGGAAGTTTTGCCCCAATGGGCAAAATTCACTGAGTTTTCTCCCTGCCAAGATTCCTCCCATGGGTCTTCTCACTAGAGGGACAAGCTGACCTGAAGATGTGCCCTCCATCATGAACCTGCTTCCTCTTTGGGAGCTGCCCAGAGGACAACAATTTTGTTTCATGACAATTTTTGAGGTTTTGAAACTTGTTTTCATTCTGCATTGGAACAAAACCACAACCTTTCAAATGTCTGAATGAAAGAGAATGGTCAGAATGTCTGTTTTCATATTGAAGAGCTGTTTTCTCTCTCACACTCTGGTCAGAAGTGTCCTGAGAGCCCTAGACCTGAAAACCTTCCAACCAACATCATGTCAAAATGGATACATCTCTGTCAAATATTTTGACTTCAACAAAATACCTTATTGTGAAGAAATTTCATTTAGCCTGAACTATTCCAATCACGTGTATCCAGCTGCTTTCTCCTGTAGTGAAATTATAACCCTCTGTTTATGATGCCAGCCTATTACCTCATAAATGCTGACAAGTGTGTGTGGTGTGACTGGGAGGTCAGAAATTCATCATTAAAGGGCGTCATAGGGTGGCTTGGGCACTGTAGGAGGAAACTGGTGCCTCGTTAATAGCCTCTTAATGGGGTTTGCTACATCCACACTGCAAAGAGGGCAGGTACAAGACTGGGTCACAGCTCACCCAAGACGAGAGCATATCTACACGCTCAGATGAACTAGCTATCTTGGGATCTATTCTCCCTGAAAGGCATGTTCCAGGAGTTAGAGTGTGGACAATAGGAGGCACATCTGTGTGCCTGGACACATGTAGAGGCTGCAGCGTAGATGCACCTACAAAGAGCCAGAGGAGGCTTTAGTGAGCTGAGGCTCCTGCAGGAAACCCTTGACCAGGTGGAAGAGTTTTCAGGCCTGGAAGCCAGAGCCAGAGGAAGCTGTAGTGAGACTGCAGAGAATGAGAGAGGCTTGTGCAGCAAAGGCCCTGGGGCCCGGGGAAGTTGCTCCGGCTAAGAAGGGCTGAGAATGGTCTGCTAAAACAAGGACCAATGCGAGGACATCAGACACTTTTCCAGGCAGGAAGGCCTGGGAGTGAGACTCTTGCAGGGAAGATCCTGAGACAGTACCTCAAGGAAGAGGGGCTGTGCCCAGCTTAAGGTTAGGGGGACAAGTCATGTCTGTTTATTTTGAACTTTATGCCAATGAAGTCAGACCTGAAAAGGGATCTGATGGAACAGAGAGAAAAGCTTGTTGTGAGAGATTGGGGATTCTAAGAGGGGAAAAGTTCCAGAGGGGTATCTTATGCCCACAGAAATTTGTTACTCTTTAAGGTGCTACAGGACTCTCGTTTTTTTTTTTTAGAGGGGAAAGTGAGCCAGGGTGCTGCAGAGCCAACTCTGGCCAACAAAGGGAGTTCAGTAGGCATCCTAGCCTGTTACACCAGGGATGACTCTGGCCTTTTGTAGCATTGAACTCCGTGGAGTTAGACCATGGTGAATTTGACCATAAAATTGAATCGGAAGGTCAGGTAAGCGAAGCAGATGCACTGTGATATTGGGGGTGGAGGCGAGGGAAACTAATGTAACTTAAACTACTTGTTTAAACTGAATCAATCAAAAGACAAAGAAAGTTACTGTAAAAAAACACGGGAAGCATGTTTCCCATTGTGAAAGTCCAGTTAAAGTGTATTTTCTGATTTGGTTAATTTAATGATATAGTCTTGCTGGCACATCTTTATCTATCCTGTACTTTCACGGTGAAGGAACAATAACTTTTAAAATACAGCAGATTCACCAGAAGGCCAAACTTTTGTGGATTACTCTGTTGTAAGAGAATCAATAATTGCAGTGTGTCTCTTCCATTAAATAAGTTAACACAGTTGAGAATATCCTAAAAGTTTGACTCAGAATACACAAACTATTGCCATCTTAGAATAGAAGCAATAAAATATAACTGATCTGAAAGGGGGAAAATGATGTAAATGAAAACCAGAAAGGAAAGTTTCTAATAATTGTATATGAACTTTCCCAAAGCCAGGTACTGGCAAATGTTAACCACTGTAATACGATAGTCTGTCACCTCTGATCCAGATACAGCATGGCAGCTTAGATGTCTTACTTTAAGGTACACTCTGACTAGGCTCTATTGTATGGTAGATATGAAGCATGGGATTTTTCAAAAACACTCAGCGCTGCCCTCGCGCTGCCCCTGTAAAACTTTCATTAACTCCTGTGGAAGCAGAGTCAGGCTGACAGGGAGCACTTTTGAAAATCCCACTAGCGGGTTAGTCCCTGCTCTTCTTTAGTGACAATGGGTATTTTGCCAGATGGAATTTTGCAGACAAGGATAAATGTTGGAGCGTCCTGATTCATGTAAAATAGGAATGTATGTTCAGCTCAAACGCTGTAGGTAGCCCTGAGTATCGGAGGAAGTGTGAACCTGCAGTCTCCATCACATTTATCGATTTGTGTTTGTTGACTGATTCCCTTCATATGATGCTTGTTTCCTTAGGCCTGGATCCTGCACTGGAATTTGCTAGCAGGGGTTCTTGTGCCTGTTCATTAAGTTCAGAGGCACTCACAGTGGGTGCAAAGGTCTGGGTCAGTGGGGCCCCAGTTCGTGATTGGGGTCTTTTCTTGAAAGTTCTTAAGGGGCAGGGAGGGTGTATGCCGATAGCACCCACCCCTCCGCCACCTGTTGAGTTCCGAGAGGTGGGCGGGCGGGCGCAAGTGAATTTGGGGGACAGGTAATGACAAACATGATCAGGAATGAGGGTCGGCCAACAGCTGATCATTTAAACATCAGTTCATTCCCCAGACATACCTGCAGTCGACCTAACTGTGCCTAATTAACAGATAAGAATGGCCTGGGGAGTACTAACAAGCTAATTAGACCAATACTGCAGAGACAGAAGGCGGCACAGGAAGGAAGTGCTGGGGGAAGAGAGGCAGGCTAGTGGAACCAGAACTAAGAAGGGTCTCTGGATGGAGAAATCTTGCCTCTCTCCTTGACAGAGGGCTGAGGAGAAAAGAATGCTGTAAACGTGGTGCACGGATCAGTAAGGGGGTGGGTAGAGTAATGTACATAAACTACATGTGCTGTTTAATGACCAAAGGTTTATGAGTAGTCTGTGTAGACAGAGGAGAAGACAGGAATAGGAACTTGCCCTGTGACAGGGCCCTACAAGAATAGCAATAATAACAGTCAGAGTGTGGGGGCAGAGCAAATTATAGCCTGAATCAATAACGGGAGGGATGCTAACCCTTGGGAGTTTGGCATACAGGGGAACGGTGAAAGATTATTTGAAGTTTGTGGGATCTGTGGCAGGTGGCTAGCCTGGTTCGTTCTTCCAAGGCCAACAGATATTAAGTTCTCTGTCAAGGGAGTCTTAGCAGCCAGAGGAAATGGGTTCAAATCCTCTCCTCAATCATTTAAAATGAAGATGCACTCAAACACTTAGCAAAGATGGCACTTTATAAATATGGCTACAGATTATGCCTTGCCCTCAAAAATTTATAATCCAAGGCCCCAACCCAGTGAATGCTTCCATGTGTGAGTAGTCCATTGTTTGTACTCACACAGGTGTTTGCTGGCTCAGGGCTTCCTAAACTAAGACAGGAACAAGGGGAGGAAAACACAAGGGAGAGGGACTCATGCTGGGAAGAGACAACAAGATCATGCATTCACTTAGGTGTCTAACGCAAATGCCCAAAAGATTTGTTTTATTGTACTTTTATTTTTAAACAATATATCTCTGTTTATTCAGCATTTTCCTTGACTGGATGTTGAGGAGGGATTTAAAGAAAGACAGGGAGGTGATGGAGCTGAGAGAGACAGATGCATAAATCTGAAGGCCAAAAAGGACCATTAGAACATTTAGTCTGAACTTCTGTATAACAAGCCACAGAATTTCATCCAGTTACTCCTGTACTGAGCATAGCAACTGGTGTTGGACTAAACTTACCTTCCAGAAAGGCATCCCATGATTTGAATACAGTAAGATGGAGAACCCACCACTTCTATAGGTAGTTTTCTCCAATGGTTAGTTACTCTGACTTTTTTTAATTGTACATTATCTCTAGTTTGTCTGTCTAGCTTTAACTTCCTGCCATTGATTCTTATGCCTTTCTCTGCTAGAGTCGTTAGTACCTGCTATTTTCCTGCCTCTGAAGGTACTTACACACTATAATCAACTATCCTCTTGATCTCCGTTTTGATAAGCTAAACAGACTGAACTTCTCAAGTCTCTCATTGTAAGGCATTTTTTCCATCCCTCAGATCATCAGGAAATGTGCCTATATACATTTGCACATGAGGGTTTGAAAATTTGGTTCTCTACTATTGATGAGTATATAATGTATTTCTATATACAGAGGCAAATGCATGTGCACATACAAGTGTATTGGAGTAACAGAATTGGGCACAAAGTCAGGCTGGACGAAAAGTCTGAGTTAAAGCAGGCAGTGTCCTTAACATTTCCTGTTGTAGGTCAGTATTGTAGGGTATGCATAGACTTACACAACTACCTCTACACTGTGAAATGGAATTTCTCCTGCATCTGAGCCCAGAAGCGTCTGTGTGTTTGCTGTGGATAGGGCGGGAGGTAAAGCAGCTGTTCAATGGTCCCCAATTCAGTGTGCTGGTCTCTTCTGGCCCTGATTCTGGCATAAACTAAAGCAGCAGAGGAACGGCTCTAATTTACACTCGTGGTCTATCATCCCTAAAAGGATTATGCACCAGGTGAGGACTGGCAAAGCCAAGCTGAATCCATTGTTCCACTCCTCAGTGCCTAAGCTAGGGTGGGGGGAATGCCGTTGTCAAAGGAGCAGGCTTCTGCAGCTTTAAACTCTCAGCTAACGTACACTTTAAGAGGAGTTCTCAGCTGGCCATTTACAGCCATGATCTGTCTCCTTTGCAATTCTTGAGCTGCACGAAAGTTCTGGGTCTCAGAGAAAATCTGGTCCGACTTGTGCTTAAGAGAACACCTTAAGTGGTAGGACACTTATAGGTGATGTTGCTATGCTAATTCTATATTCTGATTTTTATGGGCTTATTTCTGACAGTGTTGTAGGCAAGGATTTAGCCATGTGATTTCCATTGATAATGGAAGCTGCGTGGCTAGATGGTTTTCACCATAATTTTACCTTTAGGGTTGTTTTGTTTATTTTTTCCTCTTTGTAATACTAACTCCAGTTCTTGAACTGGAGCTACAGTAGCACTACCCTAGTAATGTATCTGAACTGACCTGACTAGCTCTCCTATCTCTTTGGCCCTTCTGTACCCAGGGATGAAGATTGTCGTATTTTTATCTGATTCCTTGTGTATTGACTCTAAATGATGGTACTTCTGAAATAAGAGCATGCAATGTTGTCACTGAACAGTGGCTGTCCCCTGGATATTTTGAGAAGTATGTATTTAAGGCACCGCCAGCAAAGAGAGAGACATGATATAGCATTAAGCCACAACAGTCCAAGCATACTCTGTGGGCATGGTGAGATTTAGGGGCAATGCTAGGATACTTCATACTTGAAAGCAATCTGTTGCCTAACAGTGCACATCCTGGGAAAGCTTACTGCTATCAGAGTGTGGCTTAGTAACTTTAATTTTCACTTAAAACAAAACATTTCTGGGTGAAAGATGAGTGTTATGCTTCATATACTTTCTTTATTAAGAGGATATGAAAATTATTTCTTAATAAAATGGTAAGAAAAAAAGTTTATATGAAGAGCGTGGACACTGTTTCCCTGCAATTTTGAATGTAGTTACTCTTTTTTTCACTATTTCCCCCCTATGCTATTTACTTAAATTAGTTTTGTTTGCTTTTGTTAACAATCATTTAACTCAAACACTTTTTAAACAGTTGGGAGAAGAGGTCTCATTGTTACAATTTTGCATCCTGGCCTTTCAATTAAGGGATGAGACAGCTTCTTCCTACAGGTCTCTGGAACTCCAAGGAGATCTCCAGCAAAAGTTGGGAAGACAAGACCTCACGTTCTTGATCAAGCAGGAAAACAACAACAGCAAATATTCTTCTCATCTCAAAGTAATAAAAAAGGCTATAGATCCCTTATCTTCCTGTCCTTTCAGCAGAATCAGTTAGTCTTTAGTAAGACAATTTCTACAGCAATTTCCTGGAGCTTCTGTAACTGGGGAAAATGTTGTTTCTTACATTCAAAAATGGTTCAAAAGGTTACTTTACTAACTCTAAAGCTATTTGCATCCTGGCTGACAAATAAAGTACTGAATTTTTCTTCTTGGTGTAATCTGAAACACCCAGAGACTCAGACTTTATAATGGAAACACTGACAAACCTTTAACTACAGTGGCACTGAGGCCTTTCCAACGATTTAACTACAGCTACAAGCCACTGACTACCGCTTCACTTACACGCCCGCAATTATACATAATGTATGTAGCTTTACTGTGATATAACTACAATATTGTATGTTGGAACACATTGCCATTCCTATAGCTTTATGCCTACTTGCTGTATAGGAGACTGCAGCTTCATATGAGCTCCCAGAGAGATGTTGTGGCAAAAAGGGCCAATGAGATCCTTGGCTGTATGAACAAGAGTAGGCATAGAGAGGTGATTTTTTTACCTATGTTTACAGCTTTGGTGAGACAAATACTAAAATACTGCAGCCAGCTGGTGTCCATGTTTTAAAAAGAATTTTTAACAAACAGAAAAGAGAGTCAAAATGATTTGAGGGCAGCAGACAATGCCTTGCACCAAAAGCACTCAGTCTCTGTAAGGCAGTAGTTCCCAACCCATGGCCTGCCACGTCACTTTGTGGCCTGCCACTCCTCTCCCATTGGCTGCAGAAGCAAGCTGCTTCCAAAGGACCCAGGTGGAGTGCATTGCTGTGGGGCTACAAGACTGGGGCAGGCTCCTTGCTGCAGCCAAAGGAAAGGGAGATCAGTGCTTCCTTCCTCCTGGCTGTAGCAGGGAACATGCCAAAGTGCTCCACCTGGTCCCTAGGCGCTGGGGGCCCTGCGGGAGCCAGAGAAAGGAGAGCACTGATCTCCCATCCCCCTGGCTACAAAAGAGAGCCACTGCCTAGAGACCCAGGTGGTTTCCCTGCTGCGGGGTGTGTGTGTGGGGGGGAGATCAGTGTGGACTTCTTCTGTCTGACTGCAGTGGGGGTGAAAGGGGCTGCTGACAGAGGCTGATGACCCTCCAGGGGTAAAAATGCTAATTGTGGCCCTCGAGCCAAAAAGGCTGTGAATCACTGGTGTAGTGTATTAAACCAGAGATTGAAGATGACTAGATAAGTGTAGGTACCTTCACAGGAAGAAAATATCAGGTACTCAAGGGCTTTTCAGTCTAGAAAAAAAAGGCATAACAAGAAGCAATGACTCTTGAAATCTTCAAATCAAGACTATCTCGATGCCTTTCTGGAAGATATGAATTATTGAAAAACAAGTTAGTGGGTTCAGTGCAGGGGTAACTGCATGAAATGGTATGATCTGTGTTATAAAGGAAGTGAGACTTGATAATCTAATGTCTTTTCTGGCCTTAAAACCTGTGAATGAAAAGCGAATGGGAATTTGTCTGCCTTTAAACAGTTTTCTTAGTTCATGTCATGCTGACTTCCATTCACCAGTGCTGGCCTAATGTAAATCAGATTCCATATACAGACTCTTGTTGTTTCCACATATTTGAACAGTTGCACACATATCCTAAAGTATTCAGTTCAGGATCAATATAATAAAATGGAAGAGGAGAATTTTCTATCTGGGGAATGAAGATTAAATTTAAAAAAAAAAAAAAAGTTCAGATAAACTGCAGTGGAGAGCAAGGCCTCTTATTTTTAATTTGCTATCTCTTCGCTGAAGTAGGGGAAAAAAGAGGATTATATCCCAGGCTCATAGTTCTGGATATAGAGACCTCTTCAGTGATTGAAGCAAATGGAAGAAAGAAATCCACATTGACAATTTAATAAAAGAACAGCATTTTCTTTCTCTTAGCATATAGAAACATAATATTCCTGTATGTAGACGTATTGAAGGGAAAGCATGAAAATGATCACCTTAAGTGCCAATATTCAAAGATGGGACAGAGAGCAGCCTTGTTGTCTACTGAAAGACTGACAGAACTTCTAAACAATGCTGTATTTCGGACACACGCTGCTAGAGAACTAACCAGAGAAATCAGCTGGATAACGAAATAAACACTCATCTGATTGCTGTATACAAATAGGGGTAAACTACACCAGACACCACTGAACAAAATTAGCCAGGAGGTAATTAGTTGCTTTGGAAAAGTCTGTTACTATTAAGAATTTTCTCTCTTTCAGAAATGGTATGTGTCTAATGTCACGTACAGGAGACTGAGAATGCACCCCAGTCTTTCTGAGGGTTACATTTTCAAATAGTAAGCAAGGAATGTTTGAAAAACTGGCCCATTCTGACTGTCTTTCAGCAAGAAAAAAATAATTAAAGAGAACTTTCCTGAAGGACAAAATAAGCAAAATCAAGAGACTGCTGTCTAGCATTTTCCATATGCCAGAATGTTAGCAGAGAAAGCTTGCTTACTTTGGATTAATATCATTTTTTAGTATTTGTGTTATGATGATACGTACAAGACAAAGTAATGGCTCCATTGTGAGAGGCACTGTACAACCTCATAGTGAGAGAGTCCCTACTCTGAGGAGTGTGCCATTTAGACAGACAAAACAAAGGGCAGGAGAAAGGATATAATCTTATTCTTATTTTAAAGATGGGCAACTGAGACAAAGAGAGATTAAGGGCCAGATCCTTAAAGATATTTGTCGAAGGTGCGCTAAGTGACTTTCCCAAAGTCTGTAGCCGAGCTGGGAAACTAACTCAATTTGCAAAGTCACAGTCCACTGCTATAACCACAAGACAATTCTTTCTGTACTGAAGTTTAGACCTAGCTAGCCCAATTTCCCCGTGTCAGCTGTATTGATATGACAGCAAAGATTGGAGGAGATCTAGAGAGAAGCATCAAAGAGGATTTAGGGTTTGGTGGAGTGCCCCACAATAAGATTGCAAAAAAGAGTAAAATCCCTAATTATTATGGCCCAAGAGGGCAGTCCTGCAAACCTTTACTGAGATGGCCAGTCATTAAAAGGTCTACTGAAGTCATTGAAACTATTTACATGTATGTGAACTTGCAGGACCACAACCCACACTTTCAACGTGGTCTCAACCCAGCTTCTAAATTTGCATCTACAATTTTATGCACATAACTTTTTCCAGGCAAACATAATTTGTGCAAATCAGGTGGAAAGATAACTGGACAGTAACTCATTTACACAGGGAAATTCCCATTACATATGTGATTTCTTTCTTTCTTTCTTTCTTTCTTTCTTTCTTTCTTTTCACATGCTTAAAAACTGTGGTTTGAGGGACCACTTTTTACAATGTGGTCCTGTGTGTATAGCTTGACTGAAGGATCATTATAGCATTGAATAACCATCTGCAAATACAGGAAGGGTGTCAACCATAAGGTCTAGATTCTACCCACAGATTCTAGCACAGTGCTCCCATTGACTTCTTGTACAGTAATATAAAACTGTATGTAAACTGTGTGGGGACTGATTCTATGTGGGTTGATATGACAGAAGCAGAGGAAGTGAACTATGGGCATACAGTCTGAGCTGACTGAATCCCATGGCAATTCAGAGCTGTTTTTATTACAAATTTGAATCAGGGTTCAGTGTAAAAATATATTCTGAGCAAAGGAAACCAGAGCTTAGCAATAGCGTTGTTGTTTGGGTCTCCAAAATGTTCTGGTGTATGTTCTGTTTTCATTAACACATCAGTAGGGACAGTAAATAAGAGAAAACTGATTCAAGGTCTTGATATCTGGACACCTAAAGCTGACGTTATAGTATCGCTAGCTACCTACATACCTATGCAGATTCCTAAACATCATCACTCGTCAATGAATTTTACAGATTTTCATTATTTTTAAGTATAGGCTTGTCCATGTCTCTCATCACCGTAGTATCTATGCACCTGAAAAGTGACACAAGAAGTCTGGGTCAGAGCCAGAAACACAATCCAGCTCTCTCAAGACATAGTCCAAAGTTTTATGTCTCCACAGCAAAAAATAAACCTAGTGGTAGCGACTGTCAGCGCCTGGGGCAAATGACTTGGGATTGTGCTGCAGGGCTAAAAAATGCAGTGTAGACATTTGGGTTCAAGCTGGAGCAGAGGTTCCAAGACCCTCCCATCTTGCTGGGTCCTAGATTCTGGGCTCCAGCCTGAGCCATGAACAGCTAAACTGCTATTTTTAGCAGGGCAGCATAAGCGTGAGTCAGTTCACGCAGGCTCTGAGACTTACTGCTGCAGGGCTGTTTGTTGGTTTGGTTTCCTTTGCCTGTAGACATACCATAGACCCCAGGTCAGGACAGTACTTAACACATAGCTCAAAAACTATTCTAAGCTCAAAAGTAGTCCTGTTTGTCCCATTAACTTTGATGGGGCTACTCATATGCTTGAAGTTAATCATCTGTTTAAGCATCTTACTAAATTGTGGCTTTATTCACATTGTTAATTAGCTTAAGTATTGCATCACTCAGCCATACATATTTGCTAGCAAAAATAATACATAGAATTGCTAACGCATTTTCCATTCAAGGACCTCAAGCACAATATAATTTCAGCTTTTATTATAAAGGGTCTGGTCAGAGAAATGACAATGGAACACTGGAATATGCAGTTCTGAGGAAATCTATGAACTTTACAAAATCAAGTCGATTTTGCCAGAATTTCATTTTGGAAGTAATTAAAGAAAAAAAAAAGTTCTGTCAATACCAAGACATCTCATTGTGACATTTCTGAAAGAAAATACTTTGTTTTTTGGGGTTTTTTTTATTTTATTTTGAAACAACTTTTCTTTCTGAATATGTTATTTCATATTATATTATAATATAAAAAGGGTCAAATAGAAGCAAAAGGATTTTGTCCAAACAAAATGTTTTGGATTCACCTGAAGTGAATTTTGTCATAAATCTCCTTCAGAGCCAGTTTCACAATTCTCACTTTTTGTTCCAATTCAGAATGAAGACAGATTTCAGAATCTCAAAATCCTTCATGATTGAGAACTTCCTTCTCTGCACAGTTCTATTATACAATAATTTAATGAAAACGCTAGTCAGTTCAGTGCTGCCATCCAACAGTTCACTGCATCTGGCAACAGGCAATCTTTGCTCAGATCACACCAAACCCATATAGCCTGGTTTTAATCAGTTCAGCACTGGAAATTATTTCTTAAAAATAAAATTGCTTAAGGTCTGGCAGGTTTGGGGATTTTTTTCTTTTGTTTTCGTTAGCTATTTCCCCTCAGTACTTAATGCCATACTCTTCAGAAACTCTGTTTCACATGCACCAGAAATAATCTACGTAAATATTTTATTAGAGCACAAATAGGCCAAGAGCCACTAATATTTTTCCCATTTTCCTTTGTTCCTAAGACCTTGATGTCAAATTTGTTTTGATCCCATTGAAAATAATAAAAAATAGCAATTTTTATAAATAATTTTTTACAGCACTGGCAAAGGAACAAAATGCAGGTGCCCTCTTATTTTCCAGTGTCTAGATGTCCAATAACAAGACTTCATATGGCTGACTTTGTAACACTTGTTCTGGTTAGTATCAGAGCACTTCACCAAACACGGACAAACCTGCAGGCTTCAATCAGTCTAGGTAAGTGAATGGAAAATGAATTGGGGTTTGAACATCTGTAGACTTCAAACCAGCTAGGATCTCTTTAAACAGTAGTAGGCTTTAATTTAACAGGCCTTTTTGAAGCGTGTTACTTGTCCATCATCAAGGAAACCTGTTACTGGGCTCCGAACCCAGCTGGTGGCCACATGACATCATTATAAAAATGGATGAATTTGTGGTTAAATTACAAATGGATTCCTCGTTTGTTTCCCTTATTCTTTTAGAGGATTTTGCCATAAGGGGGATAAACACTGTGCATGCATTTAATAGATGTCGTTATGTTATGAATGCTCACTGGTTGTTACAATGGACTAGAACTCACCTTATCTTTCTAAAGACAACCAGACCTAAGGGCAAGATAGGCCCTAGGCCTTGCATGGATGCAAGCGAGGGGAAAGCACTGCCCCCCCCCAAACCCTTTGCACTCCCTGCACTTTGGTGATCACAGCAACTACTCCCCCAATACTCACAAGGGTACAAGCTACCTGAAAAGGGCGGGAAGATGCTGATACATGCCCCTGCCCCATCCCCAGTGAAGAGGGCAGATTTCTGAGGAAGGCAAACTGCAGCATCCTAATGGATGGTACAGAGCAGGCACTCCCCTGTATCTCTTGGATACAGTAGCCCTTGGAGCTGTGTGAGGTGCTGGGCCCCAGTCATACAGTCTTGCCCAAGTAATAATGTTACGGGGGTGGTTGGTAAGTAGAGACAGACACAACTGCTGGCCTTGCAGTGTGTGCCATGCCGGTACAAATGGACTTTTTAAACACCAAGAAACTTTGTGCCCCACTGGTGTTGCTGTCATTGTCCTCCATACTAACTGAGGAGTCATCCTTGGTCCTCAACTTCTCTTCTCTTTCATGGTCCACACTTGCTATGTCTTTCAACTTCCAGCTCCATAGCAATGCCAATGTACGTCCCTATCTCAGATCCCTTTCTGCGGGGCTAGTGAGCCTAATGCAACACTCTCAATGGCATCCTCATGTTTCCAGACCCCAGCATTTGCAAAATGTTGCTGCCTGCTTTCGCAAAAAAGCACAGCAACGTCATCGGTAACCTCAAACAACTCAGCTGCCTCGTCCTTCATTGCAGGTCCAATTAGGGTAGGACCTCTTTTTAAAAGGGTCTTCCTTGAAAAATAGGATTTAGCCCATGTACGTGACAGCAGTGTTCTGCAAAAATGTAACATTGGGCTGACTGCGAAGTTACCATTTCCCACAGTTACTGCGTTTTGGTATCAGAAGTTTCCATCATGCTCACATCAGGAAGTAAGTGTAATTACTGTTAGTAGATGTCGATGGGTCTCAGGGTGAGCCTGGCCTTTAAGGAAATTGGGACACAACCCCACCTGTGCCAGAGTTAGCCCAACTTCCCTGGTGAAGGGACGAGTATATAGATTGTGTGATGGAGTGAACATGTGACTAAGAGCAGTGGCTTATAAGGGCGGCCTGTGTATGGCTCAGAGAGGACTCTAAGGAGGGTAGAGCAGGAGCTGAGTGAAAGAGTGGCTGAGCAACCAGGAAAGTGCCAATGAGGGGGCCTAGGCAGGACAGGATTTAGAGGCAGGTGACCCAGGTTATCGCCTGGGGTGCTGTACTCAGATGGCACCGGGCTCAGGATGCTGTTTTTGTTGTTAGCGACAAAAGGGAAAATAAAATGTTTGAAGTAAAAAGTTTCCGGTACTCCGTATGTGGATTCATTTTTCACTACCCTCCTTGAATGTTCTGGACCTTTCTAGAGTTTGGTAGAACCTTCCAGACTTTCTGAGAATGACATTTTCCTTGAACCTCGGAGAATGTTGTCAGCCAGGCCCTCGCAGGTATATAAGCGGTGGGGCATCGCCAGTGAGTCAGTGAGAAATCAGAACAAACTGAAGTGAAGTGAGAGCCCTGCTGTGATATTGTGAAGCTTGTTTTACTGTGTAATTGTGAAAGTGTACTTGTGTTTTAAGACTTGAAGAGTGTAAGTAATGATTAATAAAGGACTTATTTAATGAGACACCAGAGATATCTATCAAAGCCCTAGGGCATGAATAAATACAGATTTACAGATTCTAGCGTGAAAATTGATCGTCTTGTATGACAGAGA
Organism: Mesoclemmys tuberculata; assembly: GCA_007922155.1. Taxonomy (NCBI): domain Eukaryota; kingdom Metazoa; phylum Chordata; order Testudines; family Chelidae; genus Mesoclemmys; species Mesoclemmys tuberculata. Next base: position 78,307,543 of record ML675624.1, read on the forward strand.
TAAATCAAGCATGCAAATCATGCATCAAAGTCATGAAATGGGCTACACATGCAATAAAAAATAAGATTTTAAAAAGTTTAACAAATGTGGGGGACCCAAAAACACCTCACCCGGAGCGCCATTTGGTCTAGGGCCAGCCCTGGGCCAAGGCTGCGTGTAGAGGAAGGGGCCCTGGGAAGAAATGTCTTGGCAGTTCAGTCTATAATGAGGACAGCCTAATTAGTTAGGGCCCCATAGCTAGGAACCTGCAGTAGTGGATGGGTGTATTTCACTTAGATTAGATGTTTTCCTGCTTTGTGACACAAAAGGCAACTCAATGTTTCCACCTCTGTCTGACCAGTGCCACGAGTTTTGCTCCATTATAACTGTAGATGCACAGCTCTTTGTTCAGTATATTAAAGCAACCCATACCATGTATGGGGTTCCCTCATCTGCCACCTGAGGGATGGGCCGGGTAGTTCAGGGAGCCCCAGGTTTCCCACCAATGCTGCCACCTTGAGGGACAATACGGCCCTCTCTCTCAACAAAGTGAAGAAAGGATTGATTGGTACCCGAGGGAAGGGTTGGGCTGTTGTGGAAGAGGGCAGACCTTTGGAAGAAAAGTATTGCCTGGCAAGATTCCAGTATGCTAAACTGCTTCTCTGTTTCCTTTGAACTCCTAACTCCAGAAGAGCAGAGCTCCATGGCCTAACTGGTGGGATGTCACTTCATGGTGGGATAGCACTGAAGCTCCAATATAAGAGCACCATAGCAGCCTATAAACCTGTGGGTGATTTCTGACAGGGAAAATGGAGGCAGTGGATAATCTGGTGCCAGACCAGGTCAGTGCTGGCTATGACTTTGTAATGATTGCAGAGTAGCCTATAAACCGTGCGTGAGAGGGCGGGGATGTAATGTACAGTGACATGAACAGTCACTAGCTTAAGCCATCTTTGTCCGCATCCCTCCTGTCTGCCTTATCCAGGAGGCACGCCTCAGAATTCCAGCCACCACTTTTATGTAGTTACTTTTCAGAGCAAAACCTGCACCACTGGGAGCTAATTTTCTGCATACTTCGGTGCCTGCGACTCACTTAACACTTGCTTCAAGTACTGGCATAATCAACATCACCTATGGTCTGAAACAGATGCGCTCAGGGGGCTCCACAAGGGGAGAAGTGGCAGATCTGAAGTTCGACTCCGAGAAAATCTTCAGCCAAGCTCACTTCTAGCGGGCTAGTTCATAGCTGCATTGTTAGTTTAATTTCTTTGTACTCTGCACGGCACAGCAAACGGGTTAGTAAAAAGAGCTCTTTGTGTTTTACGTGGGAGAGCATTGCAGGAGGGTTGTTTTTGGATGCTGTCCAGCACGAGGGAGAAAAGTAAAGAAATCCTGAAAAGGAACGATGTAGCCGTTCTAAAAGGTCAAATGCTCAGTGAAACCTCCATTTCCTTCAGTCGTGCAAATTGCCCCGTTGCCAGTGCTGGCAAGTCAGTTTCATATGCCTTCCTCAGCAATCTGCCTTCTTCACTGGGGATGGGGCAGGAGCTAGACACTGATTAAGGTGGGTTTTAAATACACATTGTTTGAGCACTGAAGGATACATGGATATTTTTCTGGAAAAATTTAAGGGTGACAAAACTTACCATGAAAAGAATTCCATGTCATGCAAGAGAAAGAGTGACTTCTGAAATTCCACATGAAGCTCAAAGCTTCAACGCAGAAGGTTCTAAGCTCATGTTAAGAACGCAGGACAAACATTACCATGAGAGAAGCGAAGTAAAACTGCCCCTACTACATTTTTGGTAGTCCTTTATTAAAGGGTAAGAGTTGGAGGCTAGATCAAGCAACATGCTGAGCCTCCTGCGAGATGCTGAAGTTGGTGGGCGTGGAGGGCTGTAGGAACTGTATTTGAGCAAAAAATGTGAGTGAAACCTTTTTCCTGTCCAAATGATATACCGTCAAAACCAAAGTATTGCATGAAAACATATCTATTTCCACAACATTCTTGTTGAAAGCATCGCAGGCCCAGGATGGAATTTCTAGTCAAAATGGCACACACCACCCCAGAATAACAGATAGTCCAATGATTAGGTGACTCATCTGGGGATTTGGGAGATCAGATTCAAGTCCCTGATCTACCTGACTTGGAGCAGGGGCTTGAATGTGGGTCTCCTGCATCCCAGGTGAGTTCCCTAGTCACTTGGCTATTGGCAATTCTGTAGGGGGTTAGGTTCTCATGCCTTTTTGTGACACTTCAAACGGTTTTGTTTTTGTTCTGCATCAGAACAAATTTTTAAACATCAATTTTTTTTTTCCAAAACAGACTTGATTTCTGGCCAGCCCTACTCAGAACCTAATCACCTTGCAAGATGCTAGAGGAGCAAATTGATTATAATATTTAAATTGCTTCCATGAGCTAAAGAAGGCTATTTTGCTCTACATCTTCTTTTCTAGAGTGGGCTCCCTGCTGTTCCATGATCTACAGGAACACTTCGCTCTAGATGGAAAATCTCTGTTTTGAGCTCCATCTGGATAAGGCAGAGCAAATGCGGCAGGAAAAGGGGGACGAATCTAAAGAAATAGGCAAGACCTGTCACCTTGGCCTCTGGGGCATCTCTGCCTTCAACTATCACAGCAGTATGAAACCTTGCAGTCCTAAAGGACTCTTTACCTACTCAAAGAAGACCAGGTAGGAGCAAAGGATTTTGGAAGGTCAAGAGACTATGCCTCCTCCTCTCAGATATGGATCTAACCACATTAACACATACTCTTGCCACTTTAGCCTCATCCTGAGGACATCCAGAGTTATAAGTTTGAGCAGCCCCTATGCTAAGTGGAGCAGACCAACAAGACCACACAGCACCAATACTCTGCACTTTGCTTTGGTGGCAGAACAATCTGGAGTTCAGTTCAAGGATCCAGTCCTTAGCTTCAAATTCCTTAATGGACGGATCCACTTAGCAGAATGGTTGTTGAAACTAAAAGTGGAAGGAGTGGGAGGTTTCTTCTCCCTGATTTAGCAATGTGCCAACTTCCCCCTCCTCTCTGGCGTGTGCAATGACAGCTCCTTCTAAAACAACCTCTTCCCTTCTCCATGGCAGCTGCATCTTAAGGAAAACCAGTCCTGTGGAAGGCTACCATGAGAGATCAGGCTTGGACCAATTCTTACAACCATCTGATCATGACACAAGACTCCTTCCTTTTGTCAGGTGAGCCCATTAGCTGAATGGTGAAATTATAAATCAGCCTTTATATAACAGGTTTCCTTTCCAAAACTCTTCATGAACATTAACAGGTGATGTTAAGATTAAGTACCAGTTGGTAAAATGGTTACGGTTTGATGAGTTAACAAATATTGTATCTTCCAGATTAGCACATTTTCCCATTCTAAAGTAGAAAATAATGGTGAGTATTGTATTAATTTAGACGAAATAAATGAGCCAAAGGTGTTAAAATAACTCACTTACTGTCCAACATTAAAGAGCATTTAATAGTTGTTAAATAAACGTTAAATAGGTTAATATTTGGCATAGAGAGACCTCAGCCTGCTTATCATCCTGGTGGCAAACACACCATTAAAATCCTTCACCTTTTATTAACGATATAGAAAAGAAGGAAAAACAGGTAAAGCAGCTGAAATGTAAAGCATCAAAAAAGGCTTTCATTTTAACATTCCTTGTGCTTGTTCCCTTTAGCTAGAAAACGTTTTAGAAGGAAGCCCTCCCCTCTCCCCCTGCTTGTTTGACAGTCTATTAGATGGTATCAAAGATGGTGATCACTCTCCTTTTGGATAAAAGAGAAGAAGTTGTTTGAGATGGTCTGGAGCTGTTGCTGTTGGTGTTAAAGTCTGTTCCCATTTCTTCCCATGTGGTGGTTGGGATTCTGTTAGAGCTGGTAGAGGTAGCAATATCATCTGGGTCCTTCTCTCTGGCCTGGTTTGGTCAGGACATCCCTCAGGATTAGGACGAAGAAGGTCCAGCATCTCAGGAGGTGGCCATAATGGTGAAACTTTCTCCAGTAGTCTCCATTCTTCTGTTTTTTCCTTCCAATGTTTGTTCCTTTAGGACCCAAATAGGGGGTGATAGGTGAAACCCATTCCCTCATTATTTTGTCCATCAGTTAGGCCTAATATCCAACACACCTATTTTGATACAGTAAGTTCCAATTCCACTTTTTTTTTTTTTTAAAACCAAGCATGATTTCAGCATAGTCCTTGAATCATATGAACATGGCCTGATTTTTCTTTGGACTAACAAAGAAACACTTCTTTGTGCCTCTTTATAACATTCATTATTGAAAGAAACTTGCCCTACTTTCCATCAGCATTTGTTGGTACAGGTTATTGTAACATCTTATGGTACATAAGATCATATACTTTTTACAACTGAACTTAGGGCAAATTTTTGGCCCAATTATCACAACAGTACATGTTGACTATATAATGGCATCTATTGTATTCTTATCATTTTGCAGATGGAGAGAGCATTCTTCAGTTCTGGAGCAGGCATTTAATCTGGAGTTTGTTAAATTAGGGGCACAATTCCACGTGTAGAAACCAAACTCTACTCATTACATTTTTGAATATAAAACTACACAGATTTCTACTTCCATGAAAAACAAATAGCTAGATTTAGCATTTTATATGACTTTGAAGTCCTTTCTTTATTCCCCCCAAAAGGCTTTAACTTTCAGTCATGGATATCCTTAAAAAATGGTAAATGTTGTTTTTTTGAGTCCCTGTGAAGGATATGGTACCGGTAACATTCCGGCTGGAATGACAGTCAGAAGGGCATTAGCTAGTGAAGGCAAAATACCTCAACTCCTATTCCACCCCCTCACTTCCTCTCAGCTTCAACTGTAATTAATAGAGTGTCGGCCTTTTATTTACTTCTAGGGCTGAGTTTAATGGTAAGGTTTTAGGTAAGCTTTTCCAGCATTATGTCCCATTGGAACAAGTCTCAGAAAGCGTGCCCATTCCCAGCAGCAGTTTGAGTTAGCAACATCTGCGACTGCTTGTGTTAAATCTGATCAGTAATAATCTTACACAAAAGGATTCCCAAATCTTAAAAAAAAGAACGCAAAAAGGGTCAAATCTCAAATCTCAATGGGCACGAGGCATAAATATACCCCAAAAGAGCAGAAACATGCAAAAATGAAAGCTGCATAAACATACGATACGTTTGGATTCTGGCTGATGATAGACCAGGCTGTCATAAAGTATTAGGGTCATGGGCGTGACATGAAGGAATTCTCCTGAGACCAGCCAACAGCAACATTGCTGTTCCTTCATTTCAAAGGTAGGGGCATTTTGTTCCCCCTGTTCCCCTCTGTGGAAAAACAGGAAGGGAGAAAGGAGTCAGGAACCTCTGAGATGACCATTGCAGTTGACAATTAATTTGCCTTCTCATGGTGGGGGGCACCTTGGTTACAAGGGGTATCACATCCAACTGCACAGGTCCTGGGTATTAGTGAGGAAAGAAGGCCACAGCCCAACCGGAGCATCCACTCAGAGGGCTGCTCTGTTTTATGCTGTTCTTCTAGGACTTCCCTTTCAGCCTGGCTCCTTTAGGAGTTACACTGCCATTGGCCATCACAAGCTCAGGGCATAAGATAGTGCTGCTATCAAAATCAACCCAATCCAAGATATCCACTGCCTCCAGAGAGGAGAGTAACTGTACACTAACAGCTCTAGGCCTGGTTCTCTCTCCCCGAGCCCTCTAGAGGGACATCTCTGCATTGGATTGTGGGTGGGAGACATCTAGGGAAGTGCCCGTTTTCCAGGGCTGTTTTGCTAAGTCTGCCTCCAATCTCCTTGCTTTAGTGAAAGTGAGACTGACTTTCATTTAACTGACCAGTCACAGAGCATTTGGCTGGTTTAATCTTTGTCAGAGAGGGACTTTTCTCCTATACCTTGGCAGTCTCAAGCACCACCACTGGCATAATACTAATAATTAAAGCTACAGAGAGGAGAGGAACAACACTTCAGCTTTGGAATATTTTGCAATGGTCAAGTTCAAGCGAAGTGAGCAACCCATCACTACTCCACAAAGAGAGACATGTTTGTGGCCCTGGGAAGATAACCTGGTAGCAAACTTAATAGTATTTTCTAATATCAGTGTGTTTTTCATTTAATTTCTCCCATGTGCTTTCAGATCTCTTGGGAAAGCAGGCAGCTTCCTTAATAATGGACTGCTACGTGAAAGCATATGGCTTGCTTAATTTTTTTTTCATATTTATCTTAAAAATTTGATATATTTTCTTTTTGAGGGAATTCTGTTTCTGATTATGCCAACTCAGGGGAGGAAAAATGTACACTGTGGAAATAATGTCGTTTCCTCTTTTAAGAAAAAATAAGACCTAGAGGTATGTCATTTTGAATTATGCAGTTTAAATTCCCCCAAGCAACATTTTACAGGGGAAAAACATTGCCAGTTGCCAATTCTCAGTTTTGAGATGTCTTTATTGACTCAGTGGATTACCATATTTCTGTTCTTTTAAAAATAAAAATTTCCAGGAGTGAAGCTAATCCCTCATTTAAACCAGAACAGTTTACCAAATCAAATTTATTTTACAAATAAGAGTCAAAAGTCATGTGTAATCTTCCTCTGTATCTTATTAAAGGTTCTCTTTCTCCTGTTAACCATCTCCTCAATAGAGTCATAAATTGTAGCCCCATGAGCTTTAGAGATGTACATTTTTTTCAGTGGAGTAGTTCTGTTACTTATTTTTTTTTGACTAAGCAATCTTTCCCTGGTGTCTAAGCGGTGGAAATGAATGTTAAACTGAATTTTCATATTTGATTTTGAGCTAGCACGGAAATCTTTTTGAACACACCAATGATCCGATTGTATATAGGGTGATGTTCTGCACAGATATAAATTAACATCAAATTCTTTCCTCCTGTGGATTCCTCTTGGTATTTTCTCACTGAAACTATCACTACTAAAACCATGGACTGCCACATGCAAAGGAGACTTTATGACTTGCAATGTGATGGGATGTTATCTATGCATTTCCATGGCCTAGAAGAGATAGCAGCAATAGAAAGAACCATTAAGATTTTTCACAAAGGAGGAAAGAATTTTTGAAAGTTTACTCAGAGCTTATTTTGTACACATGGCCCTTCTCCGCTTAGCAGACTCACCCAGCATGTGAACTCTGCTTTTCGTTCCTTTGTGCTTTTGTAGTTCACCTTCAGCATGTTAGCTAGATCTATTTTGATGGCATGGTATCTATGGGGGAAATAATAGGTAAAATGTACAGAAGTCTCATGATCAGTGGGTGTCCCAACAAGATATCACACATATAATTTGCATGGTAAGCAAACTGGAAAATGTGCTGATGTGCTCCTGGGGTCCTGGTCTGAGGAGTCAGCTGGAGTTTCTTTCTTGTTGGTTCGAGATTGTCTGGAAAGCATACATTGAGCTAAGAGGGGCGTGGGACCTACCTGTGGAGGGCTGTGTAAGTGCAGTACCTGCCAGGGGTTTGTGACCTGTCACAGCACCACAGTGTGAGAGGGATCCCAAGCTGTGCAGACAGAGGGCTCCATGGTATCCCAGCTCTCCAGCCGTACTCCATGAGTCCTGCATACTGTCACACACATACTAACAAGTGGGTTACATAAACACCGTAACAATAATGTACGAAAAATAGAGACCCGAGATTGTGGCCCAATGATGGATTAAAACTGAATCTAGGTGCATTGGTATGCACCATATCATGCCCATTTCCTGTCCCAAGGGCAAAACCCTTCATAGAAGTTGGCAGCAGTGCCGAGCTCTGAATCGTCCTCTGAAAATGTGCTGCAAAATCCTCTCTGAACTTCCACAGTGGAGAAAGCCAAAAACCCTCCAGGAGGGGAATCTTGTCCCCTTTTGGTTCAGTCTTGCACACAGAAAGCCCCTTCTTTCAGAAGCCTACCTACTCCCCCACTGTCTCCTGCTGCCAGCGTCTACTGAATGCCTGCAAATATCTATTGTCTCTCTCAAGCATCGTAGAGACAGGAGAGCAAGGATTGCTGGAGCTGGATGGGGAGGGAGATGTGGAACATAGACAGTCAGTACACACCACAGCTTGAAGAGGGAAGCCTTGCAAGGCCGAAGACCCTAAGAAAGGGTGGCTGAGCTGAGGACATGATGGGTAGTAAAAAACAGGAGACTTGCTGGCCAAATCCAGGGTGAGAGGTGACAAGCAGAGGAGATGCTCATAAGAGAAGGGCGGTGGGAAAGGAGCAGACATGGGATATGAAGAGGACTCTTGAGAGACTGAAGTTGTGGAGGGAAAGTTTGGTGAGAAGGAAGAGTCTGTCTGGACGGAGAGCTCATCAGCGATCCCTCGCTATGAGGATGATGTCTGCTGGGGGAAAGTCATTGATGAGACTTAAGATGGCTGAGGAATCCAATTCATGTCATACAGATTTTTCCACCCATGGGACAGGTTGGAGAGAGCACAATTGCTGACACGGATGATGTACGCTTTCCTTCCTCCTCTGCTGTTTCTCAGTCTCTTGAGGACTGAGAGGTAGGGGTGCGAGGAAGAGTCCAGAGGGCGTGTGTAGGAAGGTTGGACTGGGAGGCAGTCTCTCTGGGGGGTTGAGTGGAAGAGTCCCTAGGTGGGACCTCTAAAGTGGGGATACTGAGCCTTTTAAGGCATGAAGGGTGCTATATCAAACCATCACATAGGGCTGGATGGTGCTTTTGGGAACAGCCCATGGTAAGAGGAAACATGGGCCCACCCAACCACCGGGCGAGCACTTGGCGGTGTTCTCAGTCAGGGTGGGTGCACATCCGATGGGATTCACAGGCATTCAGGACGTGTGTGCCTGTTCTTGCACCTCCCTTAATAGCATGTCACTGGTTCCCCCTCCCACCCAACAGTGTTGCCCTACAGACTGGTGCAGAGGAGTGCAGGACCATAGCTTTGCGTTCCTTCCTCCCCCTTGTCGAGGCACAGCATCCATAGGAGCGTAGGGACAGCTTTGTGTTAGGAGGGATTCATTGGACCCTTGGAGCCTTTCTTTCCATTCACTCTGCAGTCTGTGCAGATGCATACCTGGGTGAAGATAATTTACGTCTGCAGCCCTTGGCAGGTAATTGTAGGGCTTTTTATAACAGCAGACACTGAAATGGGTTTCCTGGATGCTAAGAACAAAGGCAACCCATTACTGTGAGATTGCCAGTGAAAAATGTAAGTCTGGGGCCTTTGAGAGAGGGCACACAAGCAATTTCAATCAATAAAATTGCCTTTTGCAAGCTGCCAAAGGTAATAGGGTGGGTTTCCAAAAAAGTCAATTGAGTTGCCTTGACAGCGAGAATAAATGCAATTATTACTATGAAGTATTGCACTGGGATCCAGCTGTGACTGTTGCTTAGGGAAATGGCAGTGAGTCAGTCCTGAGGAAACCAATTTGAATGAGGATAGGGTTTTATAGAGTGACATATGGGTACTTACCGTTTAGTCCAGGAAATCATAGTCACTTGTTTAGATTCCTTTTTATGGCAACATTGAGGTCAGAATTGTGCTGTTTGAATGATTATCCAAAAGAGAAACAGCAATCAGTGTTTTATCCTTCTCAGTCGATCTGTGTATGAATGCTCTCAGGCTAACTTAATGAATAAAGTTATTACAATAAATATGACACGGCCATGGCAAGAAAGCTCCTCTGCATAGCAGGGTGTTCCTCATTATAGGGGTGTGCCATTTCTTTAGTAATAAGAAACGGAAAACTGAGCTACAGGATCACAGAAACATTATGGCTCAGGAAGCTGATAAAAGTCCATTTGACTGCTACCTGGTGCCCTATAAGCAAACTTCAGGTTTCTGCCAGCTTGCTACTTACACAGCAATTGCCCAATGTTCTCTTCAGAGGGGGTTGCAATGCTACTAAAGCGTCTCTGGCAATGCACAAGGGAAATTGTCCTCCTTTTCAGTATTGCAGCTGTGTGCAAGATGGTCATCATTTATGTAGCACCCTAAATGCATGTAGTGATTTACAAGCTATGGTCAGCGTGGTCTCCACAGGACTGGACCCTGTTGACTTGAAGATAATGAGTCAAATTTCCATTCTGTTGGAGTTACACCTGCTTCACACCAGTTTTCAGATTGGCCCAATGACATAATAAGGAAGTCAATCGAGCTGCACCATCACAACTGAAGGCAGACTTTAACCTAAACTGTCTGTACAGTTTTTCCATTGTCTCTGAATTTTCATCTTCTGTGCACTGCAATATTCTGTTTATGAATGGTACTATTAGACACCTACTGAAGGAGCTAAAAAAGGAATGATATAGATACACGTTTCGGTGTGTTGGAGATGAAGTGTAAAAGTTAATAAGGCCCGATCTTTTCAGATGCTGTGTTCTTAACTCCCGTTGTCTTCCAGCTCAGCATCTCAAAGGACAAGTTCTTAAGAACATAACACTGTGAAATCATAGAATCATAGAAATGTAGGGCTGGAAGGGACCTTGAGAAGTCATCAAGTCCATTCACCTGCAATGAGTTAGGACCGAATAAATCTAGACCATCCCTGACAGATGGTCTAGATTAGATTTGGCTAATCTAATTTTAAAAATCTCCACAGATGGGGATTCCATAGCCTCTCTGAGAAGCCTATTTCAGATCTTAACTACCCTTTATAGTTGGAAAGTTTTCCCTGAAAACTAACCTGCCATGCTGGGGATTATGTCTATTACTTCTTGTCCTACCTCAGAGCGGACATGCAGAACACCTGATCACCATCCTATTATTAAATGCTCTTAACATCAGGTCATCTTTTCTCAAGACAAAACATACCCAGGTTTTTTTTAATTTGTCCTCATAGGTCAGATTTTGTAAACCTTTTATTACTTATGTTCCTCTCTTCTGCACGATCTCCGATTTGTCCACATCTTCTCTAAAGTGTGGAACTCAGAATTATACACAGTGTTCCAGATGAGGCCTTAACAGTGCTGCGTAAAGTGAGACAAGTGCCTCCAGTGTCTGACATCTAACACTCCTCTTAAAGCACCCCAGAATATTTGCCTTTTTACCAGTGGCATCAGATTGTTCAGTCATAAGATTTGTGATCCACTGAACCTCTAGCTCCTCCTCAGCAATACTATCACGTAGCCAATTATTCCCAATTTTGTTGTGCATTTGACTCTTTCTTCCTAAATGTAGTTCTTTGCGCTTATCTTTACTGAATTTCATCTTGTTGATTTCAGACCAATTCTCCAATTTGTCAGGGTCATTTTTAATTCTAATCCTGTCTTCCAAAGTTCTTGCAGCTCCTCTCATCTTGGTGTCATCCTCAAATTTTATAAACATATGCTCTACTCCATTATCCAGGCCATCAATGAAAATACTGAATTCTACCAGACCTAGGACTGACTCTGGTGGTTCACTGTAATGGGGTGTGCACCCCAAACAGACCCTGAGGGGGAAATTAGCGTGCTTGGCTGCACTTGGAAGAAAAGCCAAGCCTCACTGAACAAGAAGCCCAGATGGAGAGGCACAGCCTGGAGTATAAAGCCAGGAAGGCTACAGCAGAAAGGCGGTGTAGGGAGTGAGTCTGCAGTTGCTTTCTGGAAGCAGAGAGGAGAGGAGGAGAAAGGGAGAATAAGTCCCAGGATTCTAGTACTGGAAGAAGGGTCAACCCCAGAGGAGTTGTGGGCAAAGGAACCCTGTGGGAAGAAGCCCAGGGAAACAACAGCAAGAGGTAGGACTGTGTAGATCTTGGCTGTCTGATATAAAGTCCCTGGGCTGGAACCCAGTGTAGGGGATGGGAGGGGAGGGCTCCCCTACCACCCACCGGGAAGTGGCAAGGAGTGCTGGAAATGCCAGCTGGACAGCTGGTCTGGAGAGACTTTGTTACCCTGGAAGGGGAGTACTGTCTAGTGACCTGGCCAGAGGGCTGAGTCAGGGAGAGGGAGAGCTCACAGCCTGAGTAACCAGCAGGAGAGAGTGGGCAAGACGTGATTCCCCAGCGCAGCCACAAGGCAGTGCCACCTGCTGAGCGTGAACCCCCTTCACAGGCACCCAGCGGGTACCGTCTCCCCGTTTGACAGTGACCCACTGATAACGACTCTTTGCGTATGATCAACCAGTTGTGCAGCCACCTTATATGGCAACCCTCCTTTCAGTTTGGTCTCCCCTGGCTAATCGTGAAAACTTGAAATTTGTTGCAGGATTACTGTGCATGGCAGGAGGCATGAAGCCTCTCCAGTAAAATAGAGCCCTGCGATACCTTGGGGCTAAGCGTCTTCAGGTAACCCTAAATTGCACAGATGGCTAGGTAAGGTAAGAAGATTGCCGATAAATTCAGATCATTTTTCCAATTTTTTTCCCCTAAGACATTTACATGTAGTTTGGACAAGACACCAAGAGCTCCCTACCCTTTTAGGCTACATACGAGAACTAGACAGAGTAAAGACATAGACTTAACTTCCAAATGCTAAGTGTGCATTAATCTCAACCCCTCAGAACAATCCCCTTTAAATTGGTCTTGACAGCAAGGCATTTGAGAAGTTGTACACTGATAAATAAGTTCTTAACGCTCTTTTAAATGCAATGGTTTCCCTTGGTTAAGCAAACCCTGACTCTCTCACATGATTTATATCATAATATGTTAAGGAAGGTGGTAGTGATTTGTGTGTTATTCCTGTACTTGGAAATCTCAAAGGGTTTTAAATATATCCTGACAAATATGCTCATAAATTGTCTAAAGCAGACTATTTGAAGAATAGGCTATGGAATTAACGTTGTTTAGCATTCCAAAGAATCTTGATCAAAAATATTTGCAGAACTTGGCACACTTCTGAACAGTTTTCTTTTGAACCTGCATGTATGGTAAGTGGATCATGTGTCAAATTGTCTCCAGCATAGAGGCACATTTCCTATTGAGTTTGCACTACAGTTCACTGAAAATGATTCCTGTTATTTCATCTGACTGAGTGCAGGGACGTCGAGTTCAAAATATGCTTGGGTCGGAGCCTTTTAATTATTCTTTTCACAGTCAATATCGTGTGCAAAATGGAAAAAAAGGTGCAAACGATTTTTAATATACTTCATCGATTTCCTGAGCACCCAAGAGGTAGCATTGTGTAGTACATAAAATATTGGACTGGGACTCGGAAGACCTAGTCCGACTTCTGGCACTCCCATTGACTTGTGGGGCAGCCACTTTGTCTCTGTGTCTCTATTTCTCTTCCCACTGTGCACTGCTTAGACTCTTTGGCGTAGGGACAGTTTCTTACTGTGTGTTTGCATAGCTCCTAGCACAATGGGACACCGATCTTGGTTGAAACCTGTAGGCGCTATTGTAATATAAATAGTGCTAGCCCAGGCTAGCTTGAGTGGTTAGCCAATATTCAGGGCTTTGTTGGTGGTTTCTAGGAGGGAGAGAAATTGATGATGAAGTTAAGTATCTCTTTGATGCAATCCTGTTTAATTCACAAGGAATGTACACAAAGTCCTGCTTCCCTAAACACAGGAGGCAGTTTTCACGCACACATTTCCCAGCGTCTTTTCAGCCAACTCTCTGGCCGTAAAGCTCTCTTGACTTTCTCCCAGGCTGCGTCTCTTGCCTCCGAGCATTTTGCTGCTTTCTGCCTTCCTCTGGCTGCTCCTGACTCAGACAGACACACACCCCTCCACCAAACAATACCCAGCCCCCGCATTTGGTGATCTCTTATTTGGGCCGTGGCATCTATTGTTTCAGCTATCACTAAATGAAGGGGCATTTAACTGCTCCCTCATTTTTCCTGAATGAAAGACAGCTATCATGCCCACCAGCTGCAATAAAGTTTGGGACTGCCCATCGATCAGACGCACTACCCACCCCCAGGATAACAACAAAAGTGACTGAAACTCCGGGGTTCAGGGTTCTACTCCAGACTTTCCAGCAGAATTCCTGTGTGACTCTTGGTGACTTAATCTCTCTGTTCCTTACTTTCCCATTCTCTAGAAGTGGGATTAGTTTACCTCCTTCCTTATGCACTGTGATGCTAAATGCATCCGTGTCTGCAAAGCGCTTTTAGATTCTTGGCTGGAGCGCAGCATAAACGTGCAAATTGTTATTATAAACTAAACATGAAAGTGCAGGCAGGGGCAAAGGTTTACAATTAGGTGCACAATTGTCCTTTGGCCCAAGACTGGGGGACACAAACCCACAGCCTTGGGAATTGTCGAACTCTTTCTCACCCTAATGATGTTTCTGCACTGTGCTGTTGGGGAGCCGAAAGCTCTACGCAGGGTCCCATTAGTGGTGTGCTGCCAACTGTCTTTAGGTTTCTGCTATTGAGGTGTTCGAACTCTAAATATCTCCCCTGTCTATTTAAGCCCCTTGGTTCTATTTTATATACTTGGGAGAGACCTGAAATGAACCAGAAATGACACTACCAAAAAGACTGTTCGAACAGTTTTATCAGGCAGCTGGCAAACAGTGAAACTCCATACACACTAGGAAGGGTTAGTAGGAAACACGCACCCAGATGTGGCTTATAGCACTGCAAATGGATAGAAAACAACGCCTCCACATCTGCCTAGCACCAGTGATTCAAGTGGTCTGAAACCAGTGTGTGTGTCGGGGGGGGGGTTGGAGGGTCTCATCACCCCCACATTTGTCTGTTCCCTGACCCAGCTATTAAATCTTTCCCAACCCTCAAATCTGTGCTGTCCCCACCCCCATCTGTTCCACCACCGCCCAATCTCACCTTTGCAGCGCCTGAGGCTCTTCACACGTGTCTCTCAGGTCTGGGAGGCAGCAACAGGGCCCCTTCACCCCACTTCCCAGGCTGGGTGTTGCAGGGAGGAGGAAAGGGGAGGACCAGAGGAGCCAGTCCTGTTGCTCATGGGAAGGGGAGGAGAGAGCAGGTCCTCCCTGAGCAGCTGGTGGACAAGTGGGGAAAGCAGCCAGGAGATGGGGTTTCCCTCAGGTGGATCTGAAATGTGTGCCGCTGAATGAGCCAGTTTGCTTCTTAGAACTCTACACTCCTGGCTTAGTGACCTCTTAAACGCTACCTAGCAGAGAGACAACCTGCGTTAAACTATCTTCCAAGCCCCCCTCTGGCCTATGTCTTTGGCTCTCTGTATGGGGACCTTTCATTCCAAGCATTACAACCTAGGAGTGGGGTGAAATCCTGGGAGGCCAATCCTGGTGTTTGTCAAACAGCCAATACAGTCTGTCTGCACTGGTGGGTGGGTCTGGCTAATACTGTGGCTGCAGTATTCATGTTCAGTTACCCCCTCAAGGTATGCTCTGGGCCCCTAGTCATTAGAGCAGGTATCTTTTAATAGAGTTAAAGCCATACGAGACCATTAGTTCAGCTCATCTGATCACCTGTATGTTGCAAGCCATTCATTTTCACCGTTACCTCTGTATGGAGCTATGTAACTTGTGCAATAGTTGCTCTGTTTTCACCCTGCCAGTCCCCTCTGTTACTAGGCCAGATTAGACACTTTGTTAAGCCTCCTTTTCCTTGAGCGCCTCTACTGAGCTCACTTTGTCTAGCTTAATGTTCATGGCCTCCTGCTCTTTCCCTGAAGATATGAAGGAGAGATCAGAAAAACTTCTCTCTCACTAAACACCTCAAAACTCTACCCAGTCTGGCTGCTTCTCCCTGTACTGAGATTTAAAACCAGCTAGTCAGGTTATGGAGAGTGAAGACAGGCTGTCCTAGGTTCCTGAGGAGAAACTGATGTTTGCCTCCAAACTTCTGCACAACTCTGGTCTCATCCGTATCTCTCTGCTTTCGTTTCTGAACTCTTTCCCTGTGCCCCTTTTACCCTCATAATGAACCCCTCTTCAGAGCTTCCTTTGTCTTCCTTTTCTTCCTGTTATCTTCTTGCCTTCTTCCACGCCTGGGTCACCGTTGCAGTGAACTGGAAGCCCACCCTCTCCCTCCGCCTTCCTCCTCAAAACTCAGTATTTTCAGCCCCATGAACACTAACCCACCCATCTGTTTTATTAAAGTGGTGGGGAGAAAAGGGTATGTTCTAAAATTGACCCTCTCTGGATTTCCTAGTGGATTTGGTTTTGTCTTTTTGCTTAGACTGTAACCTTCGTAAATCAGGGACTGTCATCTTCTACGTCATACGACGCTTGTACAAATCAATAAGAATAATACATACCTTAGACTGGGTATTTCCTGATTATTTACAGAAATTGTTGAGAGACTGGAGCTTTTACTGTCTCTCTTTCTTCTCATGCAGTCTCTTGAGATGTAAATTTCTTCTGAACTCACTCACATGAGATCTTTCCCAAGTAGCCTGGACATGTTTAAACCTCAGTCTTTTTTCTTTTTTTAGTGATACTTGACATCCCCTGGAATATAGACAAGTTTTTCTAATTTCCCTTCCCCGATCATTCTTGGGCATAAATTATACTGATTCTCAATGCTTGCAAGATATTAGTAATTGAAAGAACTCTGGCATTTCAAAAATGGTGTTTAGATGCCGAGATAAATCTGGCGGAACATTGCTATGCTACCTTTCCAACTGTTTGCAAGATATTCCTGGCTTGCTGCACATTACATAACAGAGCCATTAAACATGGAGTATCTTGAGAACGAAAGGCAGGGATTATTGTCAAATCTCAATGATGAATTAACTGAGACTGATGAGATACATTTGCAGAAAGAACTAACCAAATCTTTTCTAGAGAAGAGAGACGTATCAGGGTTGCTTTGGGAATGACAACACCTTTTAAGACAAGTAAAAATAAATGTGGTCCTACATTTTTCTCTTGGAATGATTTCTTGTTGCAGAACAAACAGAAATTTCGTTTACATTTTTGTGTGTCTGCTTTTCAGGGGTGCCCCCAGAAACTTTGCACATGGTACACACATCTGAATCACTCTCACTTTAACTTAAAATGTCGTGACGGAGATGCTGTCAGACCAAGTTTCAATGAATAATGTTGTGACCCCAGCACGTGGGATCACAGGACCGCTCATGTTTGGGGGCCCTCTCAGTCGGGGGGGACGGAGGCAAATTGCTCTTCTCACCCCTAACTGTGCATAATGTGCAAACAGCTGCAGGCACCACTGCTGCTTTTCATAGGACAGATCATCATGGCTTACTGAGGCCTTTAATCTTTGCTTTTGAGTGTAGCAAAGCCAACAACAGAGCCATGTCAACGCAGCGAAGTGATCTCTTTGTACGTATGTACAGGTTGAACAGAGACCAGTGCAGAGCATCCCTGACCAGGTGGGGAGAGCAGCATGTCAGAAGAGAGATTGTCACGTTTCCGTTCACAACTGCACTTAATTGACACTATGCATTTTAGGTCACAACCCAAGTAAGGTAGTGCAATGATTTGGTTAGTTTGAGTACTTGGTGAGTAAAAATGTGGTGTTTTTTGTAAACTTGTATTGAATCAGTTCACTACTGAAAACTGATCAAACAGAAGGTCTGTGTGCACTAGAATAGTTCTACATGCTAGCTTTGTGAAAGACTCTCCCCTGATATCAAGGGGAGCTGTGCACAAGGAACAATGGCAGAAGAACAGGGCCATAACATCCTGCTGTGTCTGCATATTTCAGACCAAATGCTGCAAGTGTGCAGTGGGATTTTTGGCTGCACAAGGAATGCAGAATCAGGCACAAAGTGATCCCATCGCCGGCCCTTTGCAGGATATTCACACACTCTTCCCTAATGTCAGAGTTCAGTAAAAACCATGGAATGTTTTCCCAAAATGCTTACATGACTTCCCATTCTGGAGATTTTTAACCACCTTCTTGTTTGTGTATATATAATCCTAAAATATTCCAAATGATGTCCATAATGAACTAGGAGGTGGTGAAGCACTGGAATGGGTTACCCAGGGTGGTGGTGGAATCTCCATCCTTAGAGGTTTTTAAGGTGCAGCTTGACAAAGCCCTCTCTGGGATGATTTAGTGGGGGTTGGTCCTGCTTTAAACAGGGGGTTGGATTAGATGACCTCCTGAGGACTCTTCCAATCATAATCTTCTATGATTCTAACTATGGATGAAATCCTGCCCCTATCAAAATCAATGGCAAAACTCCCATTGATGTTACTGGGGCCAAGATTTCACACCTGGATCATTGACTATTGAGACAGATTGCCAAGGAACGTGGAGGATTCTCCATCATTTGTGAGTCTTTAAACCAGGACTGAAATGTCTTTCCATGAAAGATGATTTAGTTCAGTGACAAGTTATTGGCCTTCATTTAGGAATCACTGGGTAAAATTCTCTGACCTCTGTTATACAGGAAGCCAGATTAGATGATCATAATCTGACCTTAAAATCATGAATACATGATTGAGCTCTGCCCCTACCCTGGGAAGCAGTGAGTCTGGAAAAGATTTGGGGGTCATGGTGTATAATATCTGAACCTGAGCACCTAGTTCAATATGATAGCCAAAAGGGATAATGTGATCCTTGGAGGCTTCAACAGGGTATCCTTCTTGAGTAGAGATTATTTTACCTCTGTATTTGGTACTGATATGACTGCTTCTGGGATACTGTGTCCAGGTCTGCTGGCCACAATTCAAGGAAGATGTTGATAAATTGTAGAGGGTTCAGAGAAGAGCCACAATGATTAAAGGATTAATAAACATGCCTTATAGTGATAGACTCGTGGAGCTCAATCTATTTAGCTTAAAAGAGAAGGTTAAAGGATGACTTGATTATTTTAGATATACCTCTATGGACAACAAGTATTTGATAATTGGCTTTTAAGAGGTATAACACTGCCCAATGGCTGGAAGCTGAAACTAGACAAATTCAGACTGGAAATAAGGCATAAATTACAATAATTAAGCACTGGAACAGTTTACCAAGGGTCATGACTGATTCTCCATCACTGGAAATTTTTAAATCAAGATTGGATTTAAAATATATATATGCTCTAGTTCAAAAGAAATTGTTTTGGGAAAGTCCTATGGCCCCTGTTATACATGATGTCAGACTAGATGACCACAGTGGCCCCTTCTGGCCTTGGAATCCAGGAATCTAAAAAGCTTATCCATTTTTTAAAGATTTCCTTTTTTTTCATTGGAGAGATTTTACACCTTTTTTATTCCCATTCTCTGGCTGAAACACAAAGCTGAGGCTGGTGAAATTGCTGAATGGTGAATTAAGATTTGTTCTTCTCCACTGCTCGGCCTGGAACCATGTGTGGCTGTCTCCCTCCCCAGCCCCTACTTGACTCTAGGACACTGCTTGTTAGAGGGAGCAGAAGGAACTTCTCTGCTAAATGGCTGCTGTGTTTGGTGTTTCGGCATAGTTTCTAATGGCCATGTTTCACTCCACTAGGATGCCTCCTTGTGGCTGGGTCTGGGGATGCGCTCTTGTCTGACCTAGTGCCCCATTCTATCGCTCGCTTGTCCTGCAGCTCCTCTTGGTCTCCAGGACTCAAGAGTGCTCTCTCTTCATGACTCAGCCCCATGGCCAGGTCACTGGATAGTTTTCCCCTTCTGGGATATCAAAGTCCTTCTGGAACAGCCGTCCATACACAGTCCCAGGCAGTCCTCTGGGTCAATTCCCAGTCTGTGCCACTTCCCTAGTAGGTGGCTAGGGAACCTGGGCCTATCTGCTACTCCAGGATCCAGCCCTGGGATGTTATAGCCTGTCCCTGCCTAGCTTGGCTTCACCCTCAGTTAGCCCTTTTCTGTCCCTGGCTTTCCCCCAGATGTGGCCTACATGTTAATTGGCTCCTACTGAGCTCCTTAACCTCTTCAGGGCTGATCACCCCATTGCTCCTTCCAAAACACCATATCATAAACCTGCCATGTTGAGATGCTTTCAGCACTTCAGGGATGCTATTCTGGGCCACCGCTGATATAATGGGGGAGGGGAGAATACTATACATTGTAGTGTGAATCGCACTGGATGTTTGTCGAAAAGCCTAAAGATTTTCATGAACACATTTAAAAATGTCATAGCTGGTCTGTAAACATTAGTAAATACAAGGAACAAAAACAGAACAGAAGCCTATTTTTCCCTCAAGGTCAGGTTTATTAAGTGTAAATAAATCCCAGAAAATTTCTGTCTTGAGACTCTAAAAGCAAGCAGTGCTAAATCTTAAATACTTTCTGCAAGGTTAGCATAATATATGTAAATATTATGTTAAGGGTTTCATGTCTTGTTTTGTACAGCAGTGAAAATTTCCTTCTAGGCTTTAGGTTTTCCACTAATTTCTTTCATATTAAATAGGAGCAGGCTGAAAAACTGCTGATCAGATCTTTTTACAAGCATTATCATAATGCAGTTTAAGTGGATACAGAAGGCGACGGGGGGTTGGGGTGGGTGTTCGTGTGTTTTCTAAGACTGAAATTGTTATGCAGGCGACTGACATTCTTGTGGCATTAACACGAGAGTTTTGGAATGAGGCAAAAAATAATAAATACTATAAAAAGATGTCATCCAAATTAAACACTGCATGATTAAGGGAAACTGGAGAGGTTACAACTGAAGTTCAAAGTACACACAAGGTATCTAGAAAGTTAAGAAAATGGTTTGGAAAACATTTTGTGTTGCTACTTGTGTTCTATAGAACTAAAGTTCAATGGAAATGTGTTAAGTATCTTCCTTGCATGATCCCTCACGACTGGCTCAGACAACCACCACTGGAAGTAATGAACATAAAGTACCACTGCGGTAACCTGTGGAGTGAGGCTCAGATCCATCCTTTCCTCTGTCCAAGGGCCCATGGGGTCAAAAAGGCAGTGGAACTGATGCCGTACCACTGTGCCAGAGAACAGGCCATAGAGACTGGGGGGCAGGTGGATGTTGTATCTGCTAGGAATTACAAACTTTACCTGCAGTCACCACTCTGAGGACCTCTGCAGGCTATCACACAGTATGTGAAGCCTCCTCATATTAAGGTTTCTGGACCTATGGCAAAAGCCTTGGCTACTGACTGTTTGCTTATGGTAATTAACTGTATAATTGTCTTAATTACTCTGTTGCAATATGTAATCCCTTAGCAATTTTTTGTCAAATGCCCAAAATTATATTAATGCTCTCTTAAGGTTCTGCAGCTGAAATCTGAAAAAGGCAATAAATACCAAAGTTAAGATTCCAACAGCAGTGCTAACTTGGCTGTATTGCACAACCCACACATAATGGAACACAGTGTATGGTAGAAACAGTACTACACTTTATCCAGAAAAACAGGCATGGGAGATACCCATGTGCCATGGGGCCAAGTTAATGGTACTGTTAGAACCTGAACTTTAATATTTTGTGACCTTTTTGTGTGTGTGAATGTACCTGCAAAATCTTACCATTATAGTAACATATTTGATTTGCATGTATATTGCTCTTATCCAGAAAAGGTTGAATTAACAGTCATCATGCATTTAATGTCATTGCTTTTTTAAAAGAAAAAAGGACATACCTGTGGCTATATGCAGTGTTGTTCTAGCTGTGCTTGTCTGACCCATGAAAGTTGGTCCAATAAAAGATATTACCTCACTTACCTTGTCTGTCTAATTATTGTGGTTAGATATTTGCTAGCTTTGTGCCCTAATTAATTTTGGAAGTGCATTCCTTAGGGGAAGTGAATAGGATGGAGGAAGTCTGCATACCCATCTTTGCTATTGATTGTGTTTGACTGGAGAAAGCTTTTTGTCAGTTTATATTGTGATGGTTGTATCATTGCTACACAAAGAGAGAAACTAAGGGCCTGATCCTAACGTTGTTACTCATGGAGAACCCTTTACTCAAAGGAATTGTTCCACTGAAGGGGTTGTTCATAAGTATTTGCCAAATAATTTGGACAAATCATTTTCAGCTATTTGTTCTTTGTAGTAAGTGACTGGTCAACTCACATGGTGTTGCTTTTGTTCTCTCACTGGATGAAGAAAACTTTTTAAAATAGAGGCTTAATGAATGCAAGCATTTAAAAAAAACCCTCCTGGTACATATTTTTGGACAAACAATCCTTAGTGCTAAAATCTGAGAACATTTCACAAACATGGCACGCCTGAATAACCACAAATAACAAGGCCCATCAAAATAACAAACGAAATGCAGCAGTTGTATTCATAAAGACCCTGATTCAACACAGAATTCAAGCATTTGCTTGTGTCATTCTGGAAACAAGATGGAATGAAGCATTTAATTAGGTGATTTCCTTAAACAGGGACAGAAATATTTGTGAATCAGTTATTTGACCTGCTCCACTTTAGGATAACATAACATTGAGAATGACCCAGACACCATATGTTGTTCTAACAGCGTCCACATGTAAAGACTCAACAGGCTGCCCGAGGATCCTCTACATCTGGGCAGAGTTTACTACTTGTCCGTTTTTATAAGAGACATTACATTTCTATGATTCTATAGTATATAGGGCTGGAAGGGACCTCGCGAAGTCATCAAGTCCAGCCCCCTGCACCGAGGCAGGACCAGGTAAACCTAGACCACACCTGACCATTGTTCGTCAAACTTGTTCTTAACAACCTGCAACGATGGAGATTCCACAGCCTCACTTGGAAGCCCAGTCCAGAATTTAATTATCATTCTAGATAGAAAGATTTTTCCTTGTTGCAGATTAAACTGATTACCTCTTATCCTACCTTCAGTGGAAATGGAGAACAACTGATCACCATCCTCTTTCTAGCAGCCTTTAACATGTTTAAAGACTGTGACCAGGACCCACCCTCCCACCACCACTTTATCAGTGTTTATCAGCACTAAACTTACCTGGTTTTTCTTTAAACTTTTTCTCATAGGTCAGGTTTTCTAAAACTTGTCATTTTTGTAGTGCTGCTCTGGACTCTCTTCAATTTCTCCACATCTTTCCTAAAGTCTGGCACACCGAATTAGACACAGTACTCCAACTGAGGCCTCAGCAGTGCTGAGTAGAATGGGAAAATTGCCGCCCGCGTCTTACATACAACACTTCTGTTAATATGCCCCATAATATTAGCCTTTTCCCCAGCTGCATCACATTGATGATTCATATTCAATTTGCAATCCGCTATAACTCCCAGATCCTCTACTGCAGTACTACCACCTAGCCAGTTATTCCCTGTTTTGTAGTTATACACTTGATTTTTTTCCTTCCTCAGTGTAGCACTTTGCACTTGTCTTTACTGAATGTTTTTATCTTGTTGATTCCACGCCAATTCTCTAATTTGTCAGGATCCTTTTGAATTCTAATCCTGTCCTCCAACGTGCCCGCAACTGCTCCCATCTTGGTGTCATCCTCGCATTTCATGAGCACACTCTCTACTCCATCATCCAAGTCATTAATGAAAATATTAAATCTTACCAGAGCCAGGTATTATTAAATAGTATGGTTAGAGCTATCGATTGTTTATTAAACACTAGTGAAGCCTTTATGAACACAATCGTCATTACTGAAAACCTGGGGCCAGTTATGCTGGTTTATTTTATAGCTCAGACCGCACTGCATCTGTAGAAGTCTCTAGGAAAAATGTGACTTTTCTCAATTTATTACAAATTTTGGAAATGTGAGAAATAATTTGGCCCTGATTCACTGTGGCAAATTCAGAACGTACTTCCACCTCTGTTCTGGGCGAGGCACTGTGTCATATGCACGAGATGCTGCCCTAATATGTGATGCTAAAGCTAAAATTAACAAAAGGGAAAGCATAAGGATGAAGTCCACCCTTTAGCCACATCACACCCACATTATGAGCAGTGACAAGGGCAAGTCTTACCAAGCACTTATGGCAAGGCCTGTTTGCCTGAAAGGCTGAGAATCTGGTTAGCTTAACAGAGAACATAAAACCTGCCAGTTGTGTTAGAAATCATAATCTATGAAGTATGTGGTTGATTCCTGACTATACTTGGAGAATTCTTGGATAAATATCAATCTAAGAGATGGGACTGAGCTACAGTTTAGCTCCAGACCCCAAACATCCCACAAAGTGTTGCTCCAGGTATTCAGTTCAATGCCTTAAAGAGAGGGGGCTAGCCATGGAGTTCACATCTAGATTAGGACTCTTGGAGCTGAGGTTTCGGTTTGGGCCCGTATCTATTGATGTTATTCTCTCCCCACAAAAAAGGGTAACTGAAATTTTGCAGTAAAATTTACCGTCTTTGTGTGTGCCTGTGTATACAACCTGGTCTTGCTTAATTTAGGCATAATGGTTTTTAAAGCATAAAAAATGCAGTCTTGGGTCTCTCACACATCCAGTACCTTCCCCTTAAACGTCACAATGCCCTCTATGACCAGATTCTATGCCCTGTCCATTTTGTCCAGCAATGTTTCTTCACCAAATTCATTGCAGCGCTGAAGGGAAAGACGTTTGTTATTGGACCTCTGTGTCTCATTATTTCTAATCCAATTTCTTTTATGAAATTATGACATTAATAGTGTCATGGAAAAAACTCAACATCACTTATTTTGCTATTGTAGCCTTCTGTTATCTCCTGGCGTTTGCATAAGAGAGTTCCATTATCATATTTCTCCAATGCCCCTTATTTCAAGGGGGGGCAAACACTCATTTTAGTCCCAACATTCCACCCAAAATTGGTATGTCCCCCTCAGTTTTACTGTTGATAATAATTTCCATCAGAAATAAACAAGCATGAGACAGCAGTCATTAAAATGGTAATTGACACTAAAGGAATCAATCCACACAGTAATGTGATTGCTGTAGAAATAAAATATCTTTGTCCCTCATTTTGGGTCTTTGTATCACATGTGGGCCTTCGTAGATGGAGAGGTATGAACAAAGTTACTTAAGATATCTGAGGCAGTGAATGGGCAACACGTAATGACATGCACTGTACTTTCATCTCTCTATAGTAGTCCAGTGCAGGCTGTGAGAGAGATTTTCCTTTTGTTCTTTCCTCATTTGTTCTCATAATATCTGTCATTCAGGCTGAAAATGTCTGTTTGTGCTGTGTTTGGACAAACATCTCGTGAGTTTATGGGCCAGACTATGCTCTCAGTTCCACCTATGCAAATCTGGACTAATTTAACTGGCTTCACTGGAGTAATTCTGGGTTTACATGGGTGTGATTGAGATCAGAGTCTGGCCCACTGTTCTTCATACCCATTATTTTTAATTGCATTCCATATTTGTGTTCAATTTCTAATAAAATTAGGAAATGAAACAGCTGGGAAACAGTGTGCCCACCCACTAGATGTTGCTCATTGGCCTTTATTCCTCTCCCAAGAGAGTTAAAACAAATGTTTTGGTGCTGGGGAGATCTTGACATGTTTGTGTTTAGCCCACCAGGCCAGCTCAAATCTCTTGTGTTCTCGGTGATCCATGAGGAGAGATGTTTTGAGTCACAGATTATTTGGCCTACTCCCAGTATGGGGTACAACTCAAAGTTCCTTAGCAGCATGAATTTCACAACAATGATATAACCCAACAGCAGGTCCTGTGACCTGCCAACATGGTTGTCACTCACAGGGAATTTCTGTGGTTAAACAAAATATTTGTGAGCTGGTGGGGAAATAAGAGTCACTCCAGGAACCTGGGTTTTTAAGCAACAACAGCATTGCAATGCCTGTTCTGATCTGATTATGTATCACTCCATAAAACCCTATTCCAGGGCCTGATCCTAGGACGTGCTGAGAGCCCTGACCTGCCATTTAACCTCAGTAGGAAGTAAGTAATTTTACTGTTTTCATGCATGTCAACTCCTGCTTCAGCACAGCATTTTAAAGCTAGGCAAGACGTTCTCCCCTTTCTGATACTAACTGAGCAGCCACAGATCAGACCATAGGCCAGACCCACAGCTGGTGTCAATGGGCATAGCTTTGTTTCAAGCCAATAGTGTGAATGAGGGGTACAGTCCAGTAACCACTGTGGACAAGAGACTTGATCAGAGGCCTGTTCGTGCACGTATCCATCAGTGTCCTTCCACTCAGTGCAGAGCCCCTTCCATCTGTTCCCTCCTTCATTGCCTCTCTCCTAGAGCAGAACCCCTCCACCTGCTCTCATCTCACCAGGTACGGACGCTCTGCTCCTTCCCTCCTCACATCAGAAGCAGCTTTCCCACTTTGAAGCCCCCACCACCACCTCTGTTCTCTCCCACTGCCTCCTTCCTCAGGCAGAACCCCCTTGCCCACTAATTTTTCCCCTCCCTCCAGTGCAGAAATACTCCTTCCTGCTCTTTTTCTGCTGATCCCCTCTTTGATCTATGATCACACTTCGGAGCAGTGACCCAAGAGAAATGGCAGGAACCCCATCACTTAGGCATTTAGAACTAGCCTGGACAAAGCACTACATATCTGTATACAGTAGGGAGCAGTTGGCACAGAGCTGGACTGGACCATAGAAAAGTCCCATTTGCCTTCTGCAGTATGATCCACTTTTCTGACATAGGATTATTTCAGGATTTAGTCATTTCCTTCCCATTATGCTTTGGAGACTTCCATCCCCATTACAACATGCTTTTCTACTCCTGGTTCCAAAAAACATTGCCCAACATGACCTTTTTCTCTCATACATAGACAAATAGAATCACAGAAATGTAGGGAGGGAAGGGACCTCGAGAGGTCAGCTAGTCCATCCTCCCTGCACTGAGGCAGGATCAAGTATACCTAGACCATCCATGACATGTGTTTGTCTAACCCGTTCAACCCAATGACAGGGAATCCACAACCTCCCTTGGAAGCTTATTCCAGTGCTTGACTAGCCTTATAGTTAGTTTAGATATTGGGAAAAGCTTTCTAAATCTCCGTGCTGCAGATTGAGTTGATCACTTTTGGTCCGACCTTCAGTGGAAATGGAGAACAATTGATCCCCATCCTTATTACAGCCTTTCACATATTTGAAGATTGTCAGGTTCCGTCCCTCCCTTAGTCTTCATTCTCAAGGCTAAACATTACCAGTTTTTTTAACCTTTCTTCATAGATCAAGTTTTCTAAAGCTTTTATCATTTAAGCTGTTCTCTTCTGGACTCCCTCCAATTTGTGGCACCCAAAGTATGGCATCTGAAACTGGACACAGTATTCCAGCTGAGGCCTCCCCGGGAGAGATAAAGTAGGACAATTATATCCTTTGTCTTACATACTACACTCATGCCTTTTCTGCAATTGCATCACACTGTCATATTCAGTTTGTGATTCACTGTAACTCCCAAATCCTTTTCTGCAGTACTACTGCCTAGCTAGTTGTATTTGTGCATTTGATTTTTCTAAGTGTAGTACTTTGAACATGTCTATACTGAATTTCATCTTGTTGATTTTAGACCAATTCTCCAATTTTTTCAAGGTCCTTTTTGAATTCTAATCTTGTCCTCTCAAATGCTTGCAGTCCCCCCCCCAGTTTGAGATCATCCACACACTTTGCAAGTATACTTTCCACTCCACTATTCAATTCATTAATGAAACTATTGAATCGTATTGGACTGAGGACAGACCCCAGTGTGATCTCACTAGATACATCCCCCAAGTGTGATAGTGACCCATTGTCAACTACTCTTTGAATACACTCATTCAAGGAGTGTTGCGCCCATCTTATAGTAATTTCATCTCAGCCACATTTCCCTAGTTTTTTTATGAGAATGTCAGGTCATATTTACCTGTTGTGGGTTGTTCCCTTTCAGTCCTCTACTGGAACTGGCTGGTTCTCCTGAAGAGAATGGCAGTTGATGGCAAATTAGCCTCATAGATGTTGGAAAGACTACGTCAGCACATGAACTGGCTTGATCACATCCACCACAGCACGAGAGGTAGTTCCCAAACCTACACCTGGTCAGGAAAAATGTCGACGGAACCATTTTCTGTTGAGCAATTGCAGTTCTCTTTGGCTCAAATTTCATTCTAGAGGAGAAAAGGAAAGATGTTCCAACCACATCAAAAATCTTGTTTTATCACTGTTGGAATGAAGCATTTTTGATTTTTTTCCCTATTAACATGACTTTTCGGTTAGAATTTTTTTAATTTTGGATTATATTATACAATATCAAATAAAAAAGTTAAAATAAAAAAGAAACATTTTGGCTGACCCACAATTATGTTTTTAAAATTTCTTCCACTGTGAATTTTGAAGTTTTCAAGCTTCATTCCTAACTGAAGTGAAAGCAACTTTCAGAATACTCCCCCCAAACAGAATTTCCATTCTCAACATAACTCTACACTCAGCTAAATAATGCTAAGAGCACCCATCCATGTCTCCAAGTCTCTGCCTCTCTGTCCAACCAGACTAGTCTGCAGGGGGACTCAAAGACCAACAAAATACAGAATTATTACTAGTAGCTTAATTTTTGAACTAACAGTTTCTACACAAATATTTGGTGCTAATTTAGATCCCCTTTGTAGCATATAATTTTTAACCTTGCTGTTTTTTTAAAAAGACATCAGATTTAGCCCAATATAACTTCCCAACAACAACTTTGACATCAACAGTAGTTGAATCTGACATATAATATGAGAATCTGTGACATATGGAGCTGTAACAGGGTGGCTTGCCCTGTGGCTGGAGAGTCTGGGACTAAGTCAACCCTGATTGCAAAGGATTTCCACCTGAAAGGAATCAGCAATTCCAGTAGAAAGGTGGAAGGAAGCTACAAGAAAGGGGGTATCTTATGGCAATATAAAAGGGTGTCTCAGTATGTAGAAGTGAATCAATGAATCAACATAGCATTAGCTTGGATCCTAGCGCATATTGGGATAACAAGGAACAAAACAGCAGACAAAGCAGCTCAATGCTGTAAGAAAACTCTATAAGAAGTTTGGTATATTTTTTGATATGATTAGAAATGTGTTTGATAAAGACAGTAGTGTTGATGTAATGTAATTAGACTTGTGTCAGGTGTTTTCCTTGATACCACACAACATTTTGATTTGAAAAAAACTAGAACAATATAAAATGTACATGGCACACATTCAATTATTTAAAAGCTGATATGTCTCAAAATGTTTGCAGTGTTGTAGCTATGTTTGTTCAAGGATATTAGAAAGACAAGATAGGTGAGATAAAATCTTTTATTGGACCAACCTTTGTTGGTGGCAGACACAAGTTTTTGGGTGTGACAGAGCTATTCTTCAGGTCTGGGGAAGGAAACCAAAGTAAAATCTCAGTGAAGCTCAAAGCTTATACTTTCCACCAACAGAGGCTGGTCCAATAACAGATATTTCCTCACCTACCAAGTTTCAAAATGTAATTGTAAATGGGGATCATCAGTAAGCAGTTCTTTCTAGTGTGGTCCCCCAAGGATTGGCCCTTGACCATATGCTATTCAATAATTTTCTCTATGACCTGTAAGAAAACATATAAACACCACTTATAAAGTTTGCAGATGACATAAAAAATTGTAGGAGTGATAGATAACGAAGAGGACAAGTCATTGATACAGAGCAGTCTAAATCACTTGGTAAACTGGGTGTGAGAAAA
Source organism: Mesoclemmys tuberculata (assembly GCA_007922155.1). Classification (NCBI taxonomy): domain Eukaryota; kingdom Metazoa; phylum Chordata; order Testudines; family Chelidae; genus Mesoclemmys; species Mesoclemmys tuberculata. Next base: position 78,336,803 of record ML675624.1, read on the forward strand.
CAAAATTAATTTTAATATGGCTAAATGTAAATATATACATCTAGAACAAAGAATGTAGAACAGAAAATACTTACATGATGGGGGACTCTATCCTGGGAAGCACTTTCTCTGAAAAAGATTTGGGGTGGTAGTGGATAATCAGCTGAACATGCCTTCCCAGTGTGACACTGTGGCCAAAAGGTCTAATTCAGTCCTTGAATACATAAACAGGGGAATCTTGAGTAGCAGTAGAGAGGTTATTTCACCATGTTTAACACTGGTGTGACCACTGTTGGTGCCCACAATTTAAGAAGGATGCTGATAAATTGGAGAGGGTTTGGAGAAGAGCAACGAAAATGATGAAAGGCTTAGAAAACATGCCCTACATATTAGATTTAGCCCCTTGAGTCTATTTCGCTTAACAAAGAGACAGTAAAGGGGTGACTTGATTATAGTCTGTACGCACCTACATGGGCAACAAATATTTGGCAATGGGCTCTTCAGTGGTATAACATGATCCAATGGCTGGAAGTTGAAGCTAGACAATTTCAGACTGGAAATAAGTCATACATTTTTAATACTGAAAGTAATTAACCATTGGAACAATTTAACAAGGGTCACAATGGATTGTCCCTACTGGCAATCTTTAAATCAAGCTTGGATGTCCTTCTGTAAGCTATGCTCTGCTTCAAACAGGAATTACTTTGAGGCAGGTCTATGGCCTTTGTTATATAGGACATCACATTGACTAGATGATCCCTTTTTGTCCTTGGAATCTATTAATTTTGTTTGTTTTTGCTTAAATGAATAACAAAAATTCAAAGGAAACAAAAAATCTTCATGAAAGCCCTTTTTTCATTCTCAGATTTATTTGACCAGGTCATATGGTAGGTATACATGGGATACATTTTCCAGACTGCAAATGGGGAGAATAACAAACCAACCTCAGCAACAGTAATGGGAAGTGTGTCTAGTTCCCCATGTGCCATAGCAGTAAAGTAATTCCTTAATATCAACATTACTGAAATATTGCCTTGTCATCCTTACCACCAAGGCCCTACATTAAGCACAGAAAAAGTTGATGAACTCCACAGAATTTCCAATTCCTTTACAAATAAGAATAAATCATTGTAAGGCAGTTCTTACAAGAGGAGGTAATTGTGCACCATATTGTAAATTAGGCAACATTACTGATCATTTTGCATTATAAGCTCATGGATATAAAGGAACATGATTATGATTAAAACTTGCAATACTCCACCTGGGGTTAATGTGAAAAATGATTTCGAAATGGTCAGTGTTTGAATATGAGCACTACCTGGCACACAAAGGATCTGATTCAAAATCAGATTTGCTGTGTTGTCTGATCTATAGATTATATATTAATTATATTGATTACTTAAGAATTCCCAGTTATCACTTTGAGGGTTAATAGATTATTGTCCCAAGATCAGGCTCAGTTTTAATAAAATTACTATATAGTTCGGAACCGCAACATGCACAGCGGCAACACTACCTTATAGTAACTCTTCTGTATTTACGATAATTTATTAATACATTTAGCAAAGTCACAAACACTCCAACTCATTAAGGGAGATAGAGCTACTGTAATACAAAAAGTACACCTGACCATCCATATACTCACACCATTCCCTGAAGAACTGCCTGAAATGTTAGCCATTATCTTCCTCATCTCCATCACCTTCCTCCTCCTCATCAGTGGCCACCATTCTGGTATCTTCCAAGGGCTACATTTCTCACTCCTACTGTCCATAACATGTTACACTGAAACCACTATATCTAGTCCATATTCAGTAGGAGTTTCTCCCCTCTTCCTTATTTGCATTTCCTCACCCTACTAATGTTGGAGTGTCCTTCTCCTATAGGTTAGTATATCAATTATCTCAACTTATTATTATATACGTCAATTCGTTGCCATGGCCCTCTTATGGTCAGTCATCTGCGGATGTTCACTCACGTTCTTATGGTTGATAGGTGTCAGTATGGTAAATTCCAACAAAATGCCCTCTTGCACATTCTATTTTCAGTTCCCCAGTACTTAGGGGTGACTGTTAGGTCATTTATCTGTGCTGAAGTTCATAGACCTCAAGCCTTGTGCTAACCCCTGAAGCTAATGTCTTACAGGATACAAGCCTATAGATTTCTGGCATTACTGCTGAATATAATAAAGATAGAATATAATAAAGGCAAGGCAGTGAATATAATAAAGGCCAGTTAGCCCTATGGGCTACAGTTGTATATTTTATTTCATGAATGAAGCTCCTGTTAAGAACAAAAATAAATTGTGGTATGTAAGCAGAATTAGGCCCAGACCTGCAAGAAGCCAATTACCTCCTGAGTAGGGCTGACGGCCTTCTGTTTTGCAAAGAAAATGAAGGGTGTGTGGCACCTCCCTGAAGATGATCAGCATCTTGCAGGATTGAGCCTAGCAATTGTTCTAAATAGTGGTATTCCTTTGGGAAGGATGAAACGGGCCTACGAGGGCCCTCTCCACTTGGTTTTTGAAACTGTAGCTCATCTTCCCCATCCAATATAGGCATCCAACCCTTGATCGACAGCAAAACAGGTTCACTAAGAGGGAAAAAAAATAGCAAGTAAACAAAAAATAGAAAGAAAAATGCTATTGGAAAGAGCAGCTAGATCAAGAAGAGCATGACAATGCACTTGGACAGATACTTCTTGAAGCTGCATTTTTCTCTCAGAGCAGCCTCAGTATAATGCATGGCTGGCAAGAGGGGTTGCCGTGGTGCTTTTTGTGCTAATCTGGTCTTTTTTAGCACTGACATGAGTATTTTCAGTTTATACTACTAGATTTCAGAATTTATAGAATTCAGTCAAATGTATGAGCTATAAAAATGTTTAGCAGTTCTGAAACCAGCTCACTTTATACTGCAGCTCCAATAACACAAGCAATAGGGTATACATAAAATTTTTTTCTCCCCTCTCTCTCTCTCTCTCCCAACTCCTCCCCCATATACATACACTCTTCATGCATGATGGTGATATCTGGTAGTAAATGAATTTATCAATACACATTTTGCTGGCTTCACTTGCATTTTGCCCAGTAAGCCATCTCCTCCTTGAATGTCTGACTTTTAATAAACATACTGCTACAGAAGTGTCTCCCCGACAAATCTACTCTGCCTCAAGGTCCAATAAAGGCAAAACTAAGTCCTGAACCATTGATGGCTTTTGTTTATACATAAAAATGCCATGCATTTACATTCAGATAGCCGATGCACCTTACTGTTACAGAAAGGAACAATCTCAGATTCCCCATGACACTCAAAACTCACTTCTAGCCATGGTAGCTCTGAAGTTATCAGAATTTAAAGTTGTAATCTTTTCATGTACAAAACAAGCAATTTTGGTTGGATTTTAGAGTATTTGATGCTGTCCCTCCCACCCACAAGCTTTGCTCCCCCAAACTTGCTGATAAACGCCTCTACACCACCTCATCAGGTATTCCATATACATGTTAGACAGGGCTAGTAAGGCACCTTGATTTATAAGCAGAGATATATGAAAAATAGTCCTAATTTTAAACAAATCCTAAAATAGATTTTTCTGAAATATATTGGGCATATACAGAATGCGTGATGGAAATTATAATAATTTATTGACACATATTTGGGATAACCTGCATTGCTTACTCATGACTTTACCACTTGTGAGTCATGTGCCTACCCCAGACTTGCTGATAAAAACCTCTCCGCCCTTCCAGTCCATGTTACATATACATGCATAATACACGCATGTGTTTAACATTTGCTCTGTGCACCATAAAACACTTAGCACATAAAATTACTAATGCTTAGTGAATTAGTGTAAAATATACAGATGCTTTAATAGTATTTTTGGAAACAAACAAAATGATATTTGTTCTCAACTAAGATATACAAAGAAGATACAGAACAGTGCTGTACAAACACTGGGCTTGACTTATCCCCACTGATGCTAGGGGATGCAAATTACAAGTTGTCTGTGCCAGCAGGGGCCACTAGAAATCCTCTGTGCCAGCAACACAGATTCCTTCCCGGCAAGGACAGGTGCTGTTTGCACAACTGGTCTCCGCAGGAGTTTGCACTGCGGAGTGCCTCTCAATAGGAGCCCCTAGTGTCCAAGAATGTCCTGGGAGTAAACTGGACATCCCATTCCTTGGGTTGTCTTGGTCTCACCCCTCCACGGTCAGCACTGCCAATCTCTACTTTCAGGAATGCTGGCAGACCCAAGGCTTGTGGGTCATTGAAAGAGCCACTAGTCATTTCTGGACAGATTTCCTGCCACTATGTGCCTGCTGAAAAAATCTGGCATATCTCCACTGGTGAACCAAGCCCATTGACTAAATCCTCACATCCTTCTTAAAAGTAGGGTAGGAATTGCCACACTACGTCCAAGGCAAGATACTGGGATACAGCCTTTCTCAGTTACCATGGCAAGCACTTGCTGTTTCAGAGGAAGGTGTAGGACAGTCCATAGTATGCAATTAGTCTCCTCCTTACCTCCCACAGTTAGAAATTGACTGATGTCCTGAAGCAAGAGGATTTAATCCCTTGCAAAATTTGTTAAATTTAACTTGTAGTATTTACTGTTATAACTCTGCAAATTATTTATTAACCTTATTAATGTCTGTGCAAGTGCTGTTCAAAAGTCAGGATTTCCTTTCCATCCGAAATTCTGACCTCTCAAAATTTATTTCTGTTTTAGGTCAGAACGAAACCAAAACATTTCCTATGAAACAAAAATTCAGTCAATCAATAATTCACTTGTTTTGGATCCAGCAGAATGTTCCATTGCAATCGAATCAGAAATGCTTGGTTCTGATTTTTTGACTTTTTCTTTTATAATTTATAACAGAATAAAATTATCAAAATGAAAAATTGTTTAGCCACATCAAAAAAAAATTCCCATTTTTTCCCCTTAAATGAACACATTCACATGGAAAGTTTTGATTTTGATGAAATAGTGTTTTCCTGACAAAAAAATATTCAGGTGGCAGATTTTTTGACCAACTCTAATCTATTCCATCTTTGAATCCTGCTCGATTCTTGGCCTTAATGGGTATATCTATACTGCAGTTAGACGCCCGCGGCTGGCTTGTACCAGTTGACTTGGGCAAAGGGCTGTTTAACTACACTGCAGCCTGAGCTCTGGGACCCTCCCACTTAACAGGGTCTAGAACCCAGGCCAAATGTTTGAACACAAATAAAAAAACAACCCCTTTGCCTGAGCCCGAGCGGTCATGAATTCCACAGTGTAATTATGGGTTCTTACCATTAAGCATTCTTAAATGATGTTGCTTTTGCCAGAATAGCCCTGGTAGATCCAGTACACTGCCATGGAGATTTCATTCCGCACTGCAGCATAGTAAATCTTTTATGCAGCCATGGCAGACAAGTATTTTTAGAGATCAGAAAACTGAGACACAACTGGTTAAGGCCAAAATGATCTCACCTGGGTACCTACATTTGTGCCCCTATATTTGAAAACTAGGCCTCCAATCCCATGCTTCTAGGCCATGGTGACCCTATTAGCCTGACAACCATGAAAAACTTCTAAACAATATTTTTGCAATGCTCTTTCTGTACAAAATTATACGTAATCAATGGACATTTTCCAGAAATCGATCTTATCTGTCTGCCCAGGATGATCACAGATAGGTACTGCTGCTTCTTTGAGAAAGTTTGGCAAAGTGGCAGGAAAAACCACAGGTGGTTTGAGATTGTTGCAAAATATAATCTACTTTCAATATCTTCAATTATATAAAATAATATTTAATGCAATGGAGGACACACTATTATATTTTAGTGGAAACATGTCTCTTTTGCCCTTTTCTTTCTTATTCAAATTTCAAAAAATTAGACTCTTGTACACATATTGCCCTGTCAAGCATGCAGACTGGTCACGACAACACACTTCCCATTAACACAACTATTCAATAATTCATGTCCACTGCCAGTACAGGTCAGATAATATGCCATCAGCATAACTATACGTGAAAAACATTCAATTAGATCTTTTGTCAGGACTGTACCTTCATGTGTTGAATAAGAGATGTAAAAGCAGAAAAATGGACCTCTGAACCTTCTGCACCAAAATGTGACATCAGTCTTACATACAGGCTGCTGGTGCTCTGAGACCACTGTCTGTCTTGCTTACCAATATGTCTCATTGTTCCCTTGTACTCCCCTATCTATTGTATCTTGTCTTATACTTGAACGGTTAGCTCATTGGGCAGAGATCCTCTTTTCATTGTGTTTGCACAACATCTAGTCCTGGGGCATTACTACTGCTTCTAGGTGCTACAGTAATACAAATAAATAATGATACAACTAGCAATGTTATTATGTGAGTAAGGAAAACAGTTGCTAAACTTTTCAGATGTAAAGCACCGGGTGCAAATATTCTATGAAGGTCTAAATTTGGTAGATGCAAAAAGCATCTATCGCACAGACGCTATATAAAGCAAGTAATGATAGCTAGATCAGAAGACTCCGGGTCAGATTCTCTAATATACGATGCAACATTTGCACTGTGGAGGCAACACAAAGGGAATGGAAACTGACTGCATCTCCCCTACTTTTGGCATGTGAGGAGTCCCCAGTGAGCGTATAGCAGAGATAGCCATCTCCTACGCCAACCCTCTTCCCTTACAACTCCAGTGTCAAGACCACGGAGAGAGTGCGATCAGAATGTGCAGCGCTCCCGTTACATTCATCTGGTGGTTAGTCCTTTAGAGATTTCAGAATTTGGAGCATCCCCGAAGTAGCTCTAAAACCCCAGGCCTGGTGTAGAACTGTTTGAGAGAAATGGGGAGCCGTAACTGGCTCCCTGAGAGCCTCCTAATCCCTTCTTTGCTGCAGAAAATCCTGACCTCCATTTTCAAGATTATCCATGCACTAAACTTTTCACAGTACCTGGTCAAACAGTGGTTAACCAGCAGAATGCCTTACTGATGCAGTAAGGGTTTTTGTCCTGCATCCACTGAAGTCAATGGTAAAGGTCTCAATGACTTTATGGTGCAGAATCAAGCCTATCCATTATGAAAAAATGGGTCTGCTAGCTCAGGGGTTCTCAAACTGGGGGTCATGACCCCTCAGGGGGTTGCGAGGTTATTATGGGGGGTCACAAGCTGTCAGCCCCATGCATGCTGGTGTAAGGATAGCATGGCATGGGGGAGGGGTCATCAGTTTTGGGGCAGCGGGTCCCACAGCCTGAAATATTTTCAAAAGGGGTCCCAGCAAAAAAAGTTTGAGAACCCCTGCTCTAGCTTTCCACTCTCTATTTGAGCGACAATTCCACTGTAGGTACACATGGAAGGTACAATATACTACTAAATCACATCAGAGGCTATAAAGCACATTATATAGTTCCTTCCAATGCCTTTTACCTAGGGTTACATACGATCATCTATTATATACCCAATCCAACTGAAGAAAAGTGAAATCTTTTATTTGTCAGAGTCCAATCAGAATGCAATTCAGAAGTTGTTGCTCCATTCAGTTTCCTAGCCTACGCCAAATTCATTCCAACATCTCAGCTGTGAAAGACAGATAATTGTCCACTCCATTCTAATGCGAGACTTGCTAAGTACAAAATAGCTGCCTACGCTAGGTTTTCTTAACTGCTGTAGATCCTGGGGCATCTATCAGCATCAGGCTATGGGGTCATGTTCTATGTTCGTGAATAAATACTCCGACACAGCACATGAGCATTTCACATGGTCCTTTTCAAAGTCAAAAAGGGAGTTTCCTACGTCCTTATCAATTTTGTCATAATAATCTAACTCACGTAAGTACTACCCAGATCTCAGCCTGCAGGTCCTGGGCACACGATGACTCTGTTAAACCTGTTTTATCTCTTTTCTAGCACACGTATGAATCTTTCCTTTGTGACAAGCACCTAAGAACTCAACTCCTTCAAATAGTGAATGTTTGATGGGCCAGTTGAATTGCTTTTTTGATTATTGTCATTCTGGAGCACATTCAAAGCTAGGACATTTGAGTTTAAACCAGTTTTTTGGGTAAGCATTCTTATTTTTATAGTACTTTCTGTTTAATGAATTGTGCACATTTGTCCTTCACTGATTTTTTTTAAAGTAAGCTATACAGTACAGCAGTTAAATAATGTTTTTATTACTAAAAGTTTAACAAAGAAAGTCTGGTTTTGGAAGCCTGTCCTGAACTCTGCATATAAAAATAAAGAAAAAGATACCAGCTAGGAAATAGCAATTGAAATTGGTGGTGAACAAAGGTTCAATTGCTTCACTTAAAAGTCTTATTGCAGTAACTGAATATTTGTACTAAAACCTAACCAGTTTTGAAATGAAAAGAACAATAACAGATTATACCAGCTGGAGGTATGTTAGACGACTTAAAAAAACTGAAATAAGAGTTTTTTTAAATAAATAAAGGAAAAGGCAAAATCCTCGTTTGGTCAGTGAACTATTTTTGACATCATTTGATAGAGGGAAATCAGCAGAGATTTTTTTGAATGTGGTTCTAATTTACTATTTGGAAGATGTAAGTTTCCTTTTCTTGATTTAATCATGAAAAACTGTGCCTTACAGGTAGTCCATACATTAGTACAGCTTCTTTCACACCTTAAAGGGACATAGCAGTTGCTAAAGCTTCCTTAGGACAGGTCCACTCTGTCCATATTGCCTGGTTCTACTGTTTCATGCCCATGGTTTAAATTACCTTCTACTTTGAACTCTTCAGGCTAAATTTTCAAAAAGTTGCTCCCCATCTTTCATGCCCAAAATCTGCAGATGGGAGGACATTGACCAAGTAAACAATAAGGTATTGTTGCTGTGGGTGAGATGTTTCTCTTGCTGACATCTGTGGTGCCTCAGTGAAGTCAGTGGAGTCAAGTGGGCTTAACAGAGCAGATTTTGGCTCTTTATGTACCATTAACTACCCTTTTCCCCTGCACATCTTAGGTTCATGTTTACCAAACTCTAGGAGCCTGATCTACTAAACCACTATGCACATGCCTGTTGGTGAGCAAGAGTTTGTAGGATTGAGCCACAGATTTTCATTTTTTCATTGTTTCTTTTCCTCCCTCTTATGATTCTCATGTCATTATTTCTTAAGTACCAGCTACGTACTCAGCATGGTACAGGACCAAAACCAAGATGGCCCCTATCCCAAAGACCTTACAGTCTAGCAAAATAGATTAAGAGAAGACAGGGAGGCTTTCCATTGACTTTAATGAGCTTTGGATTAACCCTAGGATATATTTGGAAGCCCAGATAAGGGAGTCCATTCTATAAGTCACTGTCCATTCTTTGCGCCATTCTTGTTAGATGGTCATTCTGTTAAAGTCTCACTTCCTCGTTAGGAGGTGTATAATATGCTTCTTTCTTGTTCTCTTGTGAAACTCAATGTTCCGAACATAGTGATGCCATTTGACATTACTGATCCCGCCTAAACACCTGCTATCAAATGCATCAAATCTTTTCTTGTCAGCTTGCGTAATGCCCCAGGTCTTTGCAGCATCGAGCAAAACTGATACCACACAGCTGTTGTAGAGTCTTATTTTTTGTTTTGCGGACATGTTGCTACCCCATACTTTTGCCCTTGAATTTGCTTACATTGATTTTCATCTTATACCGGTCATGCTTAAAATGATACCAAATTAAAATCCAAAAACTTTGGTCCAAAGCACCGGTAATGGAGATAATACAGCCTACACAAACATTAGCCCTCCGATGGACCTGATCTTAGAGAGAGAAAGAGGAGAAAACCAAACAAGTATTTTCCTTGATAAGCCAGAAAGGCATTATTATGCCAAAATATACTTGCTAATTTCTAAGGAAGATTTCAATTTTCATTTCTTTCAAAAAAATCACTTACATTTAGAAATATTCATTTAGAAGCTGATAGCTTTTTTATCTTATTCAGATTCTACTCACACTCAAACGAGTTGTCTGTGCCAATCAGAAAAGCCAAAGAGTAGTCAGAGGACAATATTTGTTTTATATCCATCGTGAAGGATCCATTTTTTTTAGAAGGGCACATTCAATATTTTAGTAATTTCTTTGATGAGATCCTGTGTCAAAATTTAAAAAGAAAAAGAAATCAGACGCTAAAAGCATAAACCATTTATATACTTGCATTCCTTTGTCTGGATGTAGGTGATTGTTAAATTCATTTAAATGTCATGTCCATTGCAGTGTTTGTATTTTTCTTGACAAATATAGACAATGTAGAAGAAAACTGACTAGCTGAGAATGATGCTTGCAATTTTTAAATGACTCTTTCCTTGATTTATTGTTATTAGTATTTATTATATAATTGTATGTTTGCTTCTGTGTATGGTGGAATAGTGAGAACTACTTTTAATAAATCTAACATTTAACATAGAATGTACAGAAACAAGTTACTGGAATTAGTGTCTAAGTCACCGTAAAACAAGTTTAAGAAAAGAGTGCGATGAACAATTTATGTACACGTGTGTGTGTGTGGGTGTATTCGATAAGAGTGATCTGTTAAGTAATATAATACAAACTATACACATGAGCAACCTGAGCATTTTAGGGCATGGTATATGTTAATAATCTTGTTCAAAATAGGGCTCATATATCCTGGACTCTTTTTGTGTGGATTATTTGGGAAGATAACTTTCTCAGCTCTAAGGTTCTGATCCTGCAAAAACTTTCAGTACATGAGTGATTGTAACAAGTTCAATGGGAGTACTCACATGTTCATGTTAAACGTGGGTACCATATGCTATCTCTGTTAGGAATGATCCAGATTTTCAGTTTGCAGTCTCACTATTTTAGCAATTAACATGGGTTTTGATAAACATTTCTAGTGCATTAAAGTAAGTTTGGTCTTCAATGAGACTTCAGATGACGATACCCGTGCTCAGTATCAGACTGGTTTATATTAATTTCGTCCATTGATCTTTTAACTTTTTTTTTTAATCAAAAGTTGCCTTTATGAGAATTTTGAAATTTCAGAGATATTTTTATACTCATGGAAAATAAAAATAGCACTTGACAGGAAAGCAGGTCTGTAATTCCTGCAATAGATAATTATTTTAACATTTCCCAGTTAATGCTGGCTTTGTGATTGCTGTTCCAGTTACTCCATTTATCAACATCCTATTAATGTACATTTTAAAGTCAATGGTCTTTCCCTAAAAAACACATTTCAAAAGTTATAGATCCAGCTAGGAGCCATTAAGAACAAGGATATCTTGAACTGGATTCTGATCCAATCATGCAAATATTTAGTCATGCAAATAATTCATATTCACAGGAATAAAACCCCGGACTTTTAATGTTCATTCTTAGATGTGAGCTTGAGGCAGGAGAGGAGAAGTTGAATCATGACTCTTGAGGTGAAATTGTGGCCCCTCTAAAATCATTGGTAGTTTTGCCATTGAATTCAGCAGGGCCAGGATTTTACTCTTGGGTTCTGTTCCCATCTTGTGAAGGCAAGGATTACTCTTGTGAAGACAGATGGTCAAATTTTCCACCAGGAAATGCCATTTCAACAAAACCAACATTTTTGATGAAATTTCATTTTGGAACAAAAAATGGAAAAAATAGTTTCCAAAAATAGGAATTGAAAGCTTCTATTTTTCATTCTGAAATTATTTTTATTTCAAACTTTATTTTATGCAAAAAATGGTCAAAAATTAAATGGACACTTTTGAGTGACCCAAAATGAATTTTCTCACAATTTTGGAATTTTGGATTTTCATATCCATGTGGGGTGAAACATTACATTCAAAAATCTCAAATTTCCACAGCATGGGTCAGGTGCAATAGCATTAAAACAAAAATTAAGTAATGCACATAATCCAAGAGTAATTTAAAAATATTGTACAAGTTAATTATGATAGAAAATATTGTTTTTATGAGACTATTTCTTTCCCATTATTTATTTTCCGTCTCCTTTCTTCCCCTCTCCCACAAATTCTGTTCGGTAATGAAAAGTGCAAAAGTGTGTAGTTTTAAAATGGATATCATTCTTCTAAACAGTTTTTATAATGGCTGTTATATTCTATAATACTTTACAATAAAGTTGACAAAATTTTGATTCCTTTTCCTACTGATATTATTGAGAATGGAATCAAACCCCAGAATTGCAACTGCTTTAATACTAAAATATGAAAGATAGAGTGGGCCATAGCTTGATTTCACTGTCCTACTCATCTGAGTAAGACAGCAAGACCTAACCCAGATCACACACACAAACTATGCTTAATTTAAAAAAAAAAACATTCATTTTTTTCAACTGCATAACATGACATAACTATTCTTTAAAAGCATGAAATCCTATGGCAATTAGATATTTGAATTCTGCTTAAATAGGATTTATTCTGAACCCTACAGTAGCACAGTAATGAGACAGAACATTTTAAAAGCTTTAAAAGGTGGTCTGGATATTGTTCAGAATGTGTGACTTTTATAGCAACAATGACCTCAGATGTAGGTGCTTATTAACTGTCTTTTCTGCCAAGACTGTGTCAAGTGAACCAAAAAGAGCCCTGCTGACAGTGAACATACATGTGTCTGAGATCATTATTTCTGGGCAGTGAGGCAAAAAAGTTGGGACAGCAGAGTTACCTGGGCTATATAGTACAAGCATAAAGTGCAGTAGAACTTAAATTATGTAACCAGCACCACTAATAAACCACAGCGTGATCTTGCTTTGCTTTATATGAACTCTCTTTTTTCAAATGCATTTAAATGTAGCCAAAAGGTCTGATGACTGTTGAAAACCACTGCAAGTGGCTTTGAATGAGAAGAGTTAGATAGGGACAGCACCAGAAACTTTGTGAACTGCAAACAAAAGGAACAGATTCTATTGGAGCATTATCTGTGTCATAGTAGCACCTAGAGGCCCCAAGTAAGATTTAGGGTCCCATTGTAGCACATGGTAACAAGCAGTCCCTGCCCTCAAGACCCTACATTTAACCCGAGAGGGAAGGGACATAGAGAGATGAAGTGTCTTGTCCAAGGTCAGTGACAGAGCTGGAACTAGAACACAGATCTCCTGACTTTATTCCCATCTTCTGGCCCCTGGACCATGCGTCTGGGGAAGAGAGCAGAAAAACCATATCTCTGTGTATGTAGCAGTGAGTAAGAACCATTTTATCAATGGGCAGAACGGGCTGGGCAGGAAGAACGGTGGCTGCGTGGGCTCCGTCCTGTGTAACGTTGACCACCCACCAAAGTGAAGTATTTTGCAGAAGGTATTCAGCACTGTTCAGCATCAAAACTCTTGTGCCCATTTCAACTCCTTTGGCCTGAGTTAACATTAAATCTATGGCTATGTACACACAGCAAACAGAAGGTGTGATTGCAGCATGTTTTGGCACACCCATGCGAGCTTTGATCTAGCGAGATCAAAGTCAGCTCAAGTAACAATAGCAGTCGGGTCCTGGGCGGGGTTATACTCCGAAGGCTAGCCTATGCCGCTCGCCCTGCTGCCATGCTACGCTGCTGTTGGCAAGGGCGCTAACGCGGATCTAGCTAGATCAAAGCTACCCTTGGGGGTGTCTACATGTGCTGCATTCACACCTCCTGACTGTGCCGCCGACCCACCCTGTGCAACATTTTTTGGCACGAAATAAAACGCCATTTGCACGAGAGATATGACAGACATCTCCACTGGCAGTCCACAACAAGGGGAGCTTCGAGGGCCAGCAGTGGAATCAGCGATGGTCCCTTGGGGTTGGTTTTGACCAGGAAAGCTGCCTAGTTGATTCACTGCCTGTCTCTCCACGTGATACCACAGCAACCATCTTCGGTGGCGGCACTGCTGCCAGAAGCCCCTAGTTTAACAGCTGCTGGCAGGGCATTTTCTGGGAGGAGGCCTTGGCTCTGAGCTCAGCTCTCCCCTCGGTGTTCAAAGCAGTCCAGATTTTTTGCCCTTTAGGGCTTGCTGTGAAAGACCCGTCCATTTTCTAGGCCTTTCTGGCAAGGGGGGGGGGGGCGGGCGAGGGTTGAGGGGGTAGTGAGCTGTTGCTAATATAGCTATGAGGGTTAGAGGGTTATTTTTGATCTCAGCGCAGTATTCAGTGAAGTGGCTTTGGGCAGTAATGTCGCTTGTATTAAGCATAGTTATACTTAGGTTCTATCTTTAACAGACGCCTAGTGCTCGTTTTAGGACTCTTAATAAGTCTAAATAAAGTAAATCAGTAAGCATGCTATAAAGATTCTGATCTTAACTTCATTTCTTCCTGTCTCAGCAGGATCAGAGCCAGGATTCAGACAGGGTTTAGCAGCAAATGGGAAAAAATGTCCTTCCCCCCGCCCCTGTTTTGCAAGCTGTTAAGATTGTATCTAGCTATACATCAAGAGGCGTGCCGCCCCTTTTGTGGAATTTGTACGTGGGGTCCCAGAGAGAGAGAAAGCTGCCCTAAAACATCCATTCATGGGCAAAGAGCCTGTTCAACGTGTGATAAAGAAATGATAAAGCAACCGATTTCAATTTGTAATTGAGGGAGGAGGATTCGTGGCAACTTAAGAACAGGAAAGAAATACTGATTGGTTGAGCGGCATGTCTCTGGCGTGCATCACTGTAGCATCTCAGTGTCTCACAAGCCTTAATGAATTGACCTTCACAACTCCCTTGTATCATTAACTCCATTTTACCAGTGGGGAAACTGAGGCACAGTGCAATTAAGTGAGCTGTGCAACATCACATAAGGCTATGTTATAAATCAATCTATGCATGCATGAGGGATCATGGGGGGGTTGGGCTATTCCCCTTTATGTTCCTTCCCTGCCCCCACCACTGTCTTCTCCTCACTGCAGCAAGGTAGGCAAGGAATGAGGAACTGAGCCTTGGTAACACTCACCCCAAACACACAAGCCAGCAGAGCATGGGAGCAAGGGGAGAAGATGGTAACTGGCTACTGGAAGGGACCAGGAATAGGTTTAGGGATCTAAATGAAAGGGATTCAATGCAAGCACAGGTCTTCAAAGCAACAGGCAAGGCTCTGGGAGGGAGGGGCTGGAGGGAGGCTGGAGCACCTACGTTCTTGGAGTTTGACCCTACAAAGCGTCCTCAGAGCCATTAACAACATTTAATGTCCCATTTCAAGGCACTGGCTATAAAAGTAGAAGGGGAATCATTGACTCAATGCTCAAATAGCTTTTAAAAGTCAGTTTTACTGCATGTCCAAGTCAAATATACCAGATCTGAGTGTGAGTGTAATCCTGAGACTCCATACTCATGGACGCTTTGTGTCTGGACAACATGACTGCTGTCATGCATACAACCTGACACAGCATCTGTGTTTTAATAAAAAGGTTTAGGAAATGAGGGCCAATCCCACACTAATTTACTACTTTCCATTAAAATACATTATATTTTCCATGCTTCTAGAAAAATGTAATATGCCTCCTTAAATTATGAACAGCAGTAAAGCTTCTCTCCTCACATCTTTCCTAGCTGAAGCATAGTCAATATGATTTCCTAATCATGGCACACCTGTGAGTTCTATGAATTTTAGTAGATTGAAATCATTCTGGTTAAAAAATAATCTCTTCGGGAGCCCACTCGATTGGAGTACATTCAACTATCATTGCATCAAGTCCCAACTCTGCAAAGACTTTAGTAATCCAGTTACTCCATGTGAATAGTCCTATTGTCCTCAATGCTTAAGTGATGTCAGGACTGAGACCTTAAATCAGAAGAGAGATGGAAAAGTTTAGAATTGTTTTGCTTAGAGAGAAGATGGAGAAGAGGGGCCTGATGGAAACACAGTATACTCTCTTTTATCCAAATGGCGAGGGGATGTCCGAAAGTTAAAAGGTAAAAAGGAAGTGCATTTGGGTAAGAAAGAAGTGATTAACTAACATGGAGTTACATAAGGGACACACTGTGGATACAGGTAACTAGGATTTTTGGATAAAAGGAATTCAGATGACTGGAATGATAGTGTATTCAAATTAATGAAGAGCATAGGGAAGTTAAAGCAGGTGCTGCTATTTAACCTCTCAATACAAGAACAGGGAACTTTCTATGATGCTGAAAAGTTAAAAAAAATCGAAATGATAGAAGGAAATACTCTTTTTAAAAAATCAAAACATGTAATGAACTGATGGAACTCATTACCACAAGAAATTACTCATGCTGGGAGTTTAGAAGAGTCCATAAAAGGCTTTAACATTGATTTGGCTAATGAGACACGAGATAAAATATCAATAAAGGATACACACCTCTCATGCTTCTGGGCCCAAACCAACCATTACCTGACCCAAGTAATAAGAGATTTTTGCCATGTAGGCAAGTTATTTCAAAATTGTCTGTTATGGGGTTTCTGGCCACATTCTCTGAAGCACTTGGTACAGACCACTGTGGAAACCAGCATACCAGACTAGATGGGCCATGGAATGATCTACCAGGGTGGAAATTGCTACAGTATGTTCATGCTTTTACAGTGTGTTAATAAAAAGGGACCAACTGAGCAGAAAATGAAAAGGTAACTAATCAAGCCTAATTATAGAAGTGAAATGTACTCATAAACCTAGGGGTTGGGTGGCGTTCTGTAGACTTCATTGAGACAGATCTGAAATGTGTTGCACCAATAAGACGACTGTGGACTGAAGGTCGAGGTCACCCCTCTTAGCAACTTGAAAAGGGTACAGGTATTAGGTTAACAAGCAAAAGTGAGGCAAAGAGTGGCAATAATAAAGGGTCAGATCCTCAGACAGTATCAAGTGGAGAATGGCGCTAAGTTGATTTACACCAGCTAAGGTTCTGGGCCCATATATGTTACAGATTAAAAATAGGAAATATTGTCAACACTGGTTGTGGGGCAGCCCCATAACTCGGACTGCTCAGTAAGATGAGAATGGTGCAGCCTTCTGCTCCACTCCTTCTTTGTTCGTATGTTGTTTTATTAGGTTTGAGCTCTTTGGGGCAGGGATCCATCTGACCAAATACCCCATAGTACCACTTTGGGGCACTATATAATCAAACAGATAATACTAAGTTGACACAGGGTGGTTTAAAAAATACCTGCTTCTTAAGTGCATGGCATTGTTGAAGACTGGTGTTCTCAGTGGTGATACAACCCTTTCTCATGAATATTCAGGAGCTCAGAGTTCAAGTTCTGTTGCCAGAACCAGTGGCAAAGGGAAAAAAGTATTTTCATTACATCTGACATCCCATCATGCCAGGCCTCAAGCCTTGACATCATGCCAACACTGCCCTGATTTGAGTAAATGTGACTCACTAATATCCTCCAAAATACAGCATCCCAGTCCTTTGGGGAGTACCTTCAACTCTTTGTTCTGTTAGTCAGTCTCACCTCGCAGCCCTTCCTATGGCACTTTAGTAGGCACAAGCTGAAAAAAAAAAAGCTGACTGGAAAAAAAAAATTCCCCAGCCTCCCCCACATCCTAGAACCACCTAGTTTAAAATTTTAAACTGAAAAACACTATTTCCTCTGTGCACACCCCACGGAAAAAATGAGTACACTAATAGCAGGCACTGCTGATCTCATGAATAACTTGGTTTTGGAAGTACTATTTTGAGCCTTTGATGTGTCACATCGTGTTAGCCAGCAGTAGCTGTTCTGGTACTTTTCCTGGTGATCATTGCTTTTTATGAAAATCAGGGAAGTATTTTACTGAAGAACACACTGCACTGTCATTGGTGGAAGCACAGAGCATTAACACGGGCATTAGAATGACTTCTTTGCCTTTCCTTTGAAACCAAAGACAGTAGAGCCCAGATCCTCACAGGATTTAGACATCTAATGTCCATTGATTTTAATTGGAGTTAGGCTTGTAAATATCTTTGAGGATTTAGGCTTAAGTGCCAATATTTTGATGACCAGCCAAAGGAGTGAAGCTATTGGATGTACCAGCACAGTGGACAAGATTTTTAAAAATAACTAGTGTTTTGGGGTGCCTATATTTTTGGGGGGTCTGAAACTTGAGATATCTGATTTTTCAGAAGATGCTGGGTACTTGCCCTCTGAATTGCTGGATCCTTTAAAGTGTAGCATATGGGTCATCCAGTATCACAGGTCCCTTTTCAAAATCTCAGCCTCGGAGGTCTACCAAAATGCACACATCACTGAAGACACAAACATTTGAACAGTGACCTAAATTAAGATATTATAAGGACCCCAAATCACTAGCTACCTTTGAAAAGCATGAGCTTTATTTGGGAGCTCAAAACTAGCACTGATGCATACAGTGACCAGTTTTATAAAAGAAAATATCTGTTTCTGTGCTTTAAATGAGGCCTTTGTAGGTTCCATAGATACATGCAGTTTTTGGTGAGTCTCCCTTTATGCCCTCCTTTTGTCTCTGATCACATTCATTTTTTTAATATTTTTATGCCCAAGTTGTGTGCAGAGCCCAGGCACGCCTTTAACTACTTGACACGGTTGTGAAAAGCTGTCTGCATAAGAACTGGGCATGCAAAGATCCTCCCACGTGTTCTTGGAAGCTTACGTTTGTAACAACCCTAGCTGAAGGATGATCCTGTGATCAAAGACAGCAGTGGGAGTGAGAAGAGTTGGGTTCTTCCCTTAGCATTGCTACAGTTTTCAATGTGGTCTTCAGCAGTTCATTTTAACTTTGCTGTGTCTCAGTTTCCCCATCTGTAATGTAAAGTTAGAAATACTTTCCTACCTCACACTGAGATCATGAGGCTAAATTCATTGGAGTCCTTTGTGCTGAGGAACAGGACTACAGAAACATAAATTATCATTCACCGAGTCTGATAATCAAAGATATATTGCTTCTAAATTAATAGGAAAAATAAACTCCAAGGAAAATTACTAAAACAGAATCATAACAAGCTTTCTTTAAGTGAGTCACTGTAAGAGATATATTACATGTTAAGAACCCTATCATTCAGCTGAGAAGAGAGGTTCTTGCCATGTTTATGAAAGCCTTTGTAAATACTACATTCCTTTATAATACAGCATCTCAGAAAAGTCATTATGCTAATGTTAAGATTCCTGTACGCTTCATCTCCCATTTAATTAAATGTATGTTTATTTCATTTTGGAGCTTATTATTATTATTAACCATAATGTTGGCATTGTTCATAAACCTGTCACACAACTATGTGAGCACTGGTTATTGTTTATTTCCAGATACAATCACTCTCTAATATGTTTAAAATAAACTGTTTTCTTCCTAGTACCAAAAAACATTTATTTATTCTGACACAATGAGCAAAGGATAGTGGGTCAGAAAGACTAAAGTTAACTGCCTGAAGTCACAAACATCTGGTGGCTATTTCAATTGTGCTGTAGACTAACCACAGAATCCTCTCCTGGAAAGAATGGAAATATTTCCCCTGTGCAATATCATATTTTAGAATTCTTCTCTTCTGAATCAGTGTCAGACCTGATTACAGTACAATGAAGTCTGTATTTTCATGTGCGCATCTCCTTAAAAATGTTGTACACCGAATGTTACAATCACAGTGTTACCTAAGAATTTGCATATGGTCAGAGGAGATGACTTCACAGTATTACTGTTAACACAAAATTCAAAATAGTCTTAAAGCTTCAATCCCCTGTAATGTGTTTGGCAAATGAACATAACAGATTATGTTTCTATATATACACAAACAAATACAGTAAATAAGTAAACCTACATATAACCACACATGTATAGCAATAGATAGATAGATGTATTTAATAAGTATTATATACAATCATCTAAATGTGAATAGAAAATGTTGCTAATAAAATACTTGCATGAGTTGTACATGGACCTTCTAAATGTCTGTGCTTCTTGGGGAAACCAAATGACCTCTTTTTACAGATAGTAAGATCAAAGCACTCTGTTTAGATACTCCAGCTGTCTCTCTCACTGGCATTTGACATGCAACCAATCCATTTAAATTCAGGGGGCATGTAAACATTTTAACCCTTGGCAGTGGGCTCTGAAAAACGTGCTGGCCATAAATGGGTACTAACTGAGTGGGTCAAATTCACAACTGGTGTCTCTCTTCTGAAGGCTCTGGAGTCACATCAGCCCGCAAGTTTGGCTGCTAAATGATTCCATTTGAAGAGATTTGATAAAACAACTCTAGCGGAGGGTTTTCAGATTTGACTCCAAAGGGCTCACCTGATTGGCCATTCAGGCGAGTAGTGACCAAAAGTGGTTATTGCCCAACGGCCTTGTGAGGAGCAAAGTAAAAGGAGGGGAATGCTGTACGGTCAAGGCATCTTGGCAGCGAAGCTTGCACTCCTGTTGCTTTAACTGTGCCTAACATGTAGACGACTGATACACCCTCCAGAACTGCAGCGCTGGTATTTTTCATTAGCACTCTCTTCTCACAAACATGCACACAGCTCTTTGACATGGCACCACATAGGCTTGATGGGCTAGATTCACAATGGTTCTTATGTGCATAACTGTAATAGCCCCCTAACCTATGACGGAGTTACTGAAGTCCTCAAATCATGGTTTAAAGACTTCAAGGTACAGAGAATCCACCAGCAAGTGAGCCATGTCCCTTGCTGCAGAGGAAGGCGAACCGCCCCCGGGACCTATGCCAATCTGCCCTTGGGGGAAAATTCCTTCTCAACCCCAAATATAGCGATCAGCTAAACCATGAACATTTGGGCAAGACTCACTATCCAGACACCTGGGAAAGAATTCTCTGTAGTGACTCAGAACCCACCCCATCTAACATCCCATCCCAGGCCACTGGGCATATTTACCACTATTAGTAGCTTTCATTCAGGCCTGAGCCCTGGCAGGATTCTCAGCGAAGGCATCCCCCCCCGCCTCTCTCACCTGTAGGGGCCCCTCCGGTAGGTTGCTCGAAGCACAACTGATCCACACAGAAGACAGCCAGGGATAAGTTGGGTGAGTACCCCTAATCACCAGGCTATAGCATCTCTCTCTCCCTTTCTTTGGCCTAATTAATGTTGAATTTGAACAATTAATGTTGAAAAATGTTGAATTTATACAAAGTGGAATAGCTCCAACAGGAGGGACTCCTACTCATTTTCATGGGACTGCATACCCAGGTTTCTGCAGGGCCCCAGAAGCTCAAGTGTCCAAATACTCACAGTACCCGAGCCGGAAGAATCTTATGAGAAAAGCCAGACTTGTAAGATTTCCAGCACACCAGTGACATTGGGCCAGATTCACCGTCTCTGTTATGCCAGCTTTACTTTAACATAACAGAGCAGAATGTGGCCACTATATTTGGATAAATGGCCAAATGTGCATATAGCTGAAATGAACCTGAAGCGTTTGGCTATTTCTGGCATGCAAATTAATCATGCTACATTTTTATGCTCATTCAAGAGACATGAAAATTGCAATTACTAATGATACCTGGTAAGGAAATCTTTGCAGTAGCAGATATTAAACCCTTACTATATTGCCTCCCACGTGAAGACATAAAAGAGCATCACATATTTTATTTGTCACAATCATTCCTGTGAGGTAGTTAAGTATTATCCCTACTTTATGGATGGGGAAACTGAGGCACAGACAGAAAGCAGTTAAGAGATTTTTCCAAAGTCAAAATCAGAACTAGTTTTTCTGACTTCAAGTGCCATGTTCAAACTGTTTAGATCATGCTGCCTCCTCAACTATTAAACTCCAGTGTATTCAAAACTACAATAGAAGATGAATCATTAACATGTAACCCAAAGAGAATCAATTTCCATCAACTTTCAGTTGATTATTCAATATTTGTCAATATTGAGTATTTGAAAGGCAAGGACAGCCTCTATTAACTATAAATAAAGCTATTACTGCTATTGTAAGCGCTGGTGAATGTATTTGCATTCAATATCCATCATCAGTAATAGCAAAAGTATTTTATACTGACAAATGGTCTTAGTGAAATGTGATCTTAGGAGCACAGTGAATGGGTATAAGTGTAAAATAATGCTAACATATGAAATTCTTTTAGCTAGTATGTTTTAAAAATTGCAGCTATAAATGTGATGTATGGATTTAAAATAAGTAGCAACTGACTCATATTTTGTTATAATTTAATATTTTTTTAAATTATATCTGTATAAAACTATCTGATTACAGCATTTGAGAGTCTGAGGACCTTTTTTCAGCAATTGTGCCATAATTTGGTTGTCATTTATTGACGATTCATCTCAACATTTATTTCTGCTGCCACATGATGTTGTTGAAACTCATATTGAACTCAGCAAGGAAGAATTTCCTATTACTCTAGTAGATGGAAGGATTAAAAAAACCTTTGTTGAAATTCCCTGGTTACTATTCAGTTGACTACACTGTCTGTAGTCAAGAAATCAGCGTGTCTTCTCTGAAAATGATATTATAAGAGAACTAGCCAGGAAGAATGCAATGTAAATCTCAAGTGTACCAGTCATATATTTCAATATCAATTGCCGATAGGGATCTCTAGTCATAATTCTAATTGATGATTACACAAAAGTACTCTGCAAAATAAAAGAAAAAAAACCTCTGCGATGTATGAATTGTAATTAGTAGTGCCTGCCTCTCAGATGGACTCAAATGTTTGTAAGAACCATGGGTATCTGAAACAGTGGAAATAATTGAATTTGCTGGCTTAAAGACAAAACTCTTACATTTGCCCTGTGCATTTACTGAGTCTCAAAGAATAATGAACAAGAACAACATATTCAAATGAAACCACTAACTACTAGTATAGAAATTGGGCTACAGTGTTTTGGGTTTTTTTAAGTATTTATAGCTTAAAGTAAAAAAGGGATTTAGATCTGAACTGGTGTTAAATTTGGAAGACGAGCTTTTGATTTGCTGATAGCAAAAGCTAGATGAATTCTGGAAAGATGATTCCAGAAATTAACTTGCCTCTGAAATATTTCTTTGATGAGGTTGTGAGCTTGTTTCACTTTACCTTTTTCAAAACTAATTAAATTAAATGTTATCCTGCCTACCTATTTAGCCTGTAATCTCAAATCTAATTCCACAGATGGCTTTGAGACATCTTTTCATCTGCTGCCTTGAAAATAAGAACAGCAGCAGAGAGGGAGCAAGGAAAGCATATTAAAAATGCCTTGTAGTAACTAAGAATCTGATCATCTAACTGGTTTGTTGTCACAATTATTTAGAAACGAGTCATTTCACCGTAAGTGTATGCCATTATCATTGCACATGGCAGAGGGTGGAATATCAGATTATGGGAGGAAATATGTGCACCATAAATCAGTCACATTAAGCTTAATGAGATTCTGTGTTCTATTTATGCAGTGCCATGTTATCCACTTTTGGAGCAGAGGGCCTGGGGGAGGGTGGAAAGGGTGCTTTAAAAAAAATTCTACAAATATTTCATCAACTCCAAAAACAAGCCCCATCACTCATACAACATTAAGAGCTCATAAAATCTCCCAAAACACTGTTATGTTTTTATTTTTCTCTATTTTTTCTTTTGTTTTTGTTTTGTTTTGAATACAGAAAGGAAATAAGTGAGTTCAAATGGCAAGGGGAAACAATACCTTCTTGTAAAAACTTTGCCAGCTTCTAGTTTACGGGAAAAGACAAATGTAATTTGGGACAGCAGATTTGTATTAAAATGTGACCCTCCACAATTGGAATGTTCAGAATGGGTGGCAGTTGAAAGATCTGTTTTATAACCCTGTCACTTCTTTAACTGCCTTGCATGCAATAATTTCTGCATTCAATTTCCTGTACATGTGTACGACAGCTTGCCCAAGGGAACTGGGCTCCCCTACAACCCTGCGTCTATTTCTGAGCACTTCCAATTTCTAGCTATTGGACAGAAAAGAAAAAACCCATAAAAAAACAACATTTACTGTATTTATTAAACAGTGAACAAATTTGCATTCTTTGCATCCAGCTGAACAAAAAAGGTCATAGTTTACTCAGTACAGTGTGCAATGCTGTAGTTCCAAGGGCAAAAGAATAAGCCGTTGCTACTGTTGCTACCAGTGAAAGGGCAAAACTGGCCTCTGTGTTAGCTGACTGATCTGAGAGAAGTGAAATTTAGTCCTGTTTTCCACCTTGATATGTATCCCTAAGTTGGAAAAAGGCAGTGGGAAGTGGAAGGGTTAATACTGCTTATTGTCGTGGCAGAAAATGGGGAAAAGTCATGGCTTTGTCACAGCAAAAATATGCAAAAAAGTCATCATTTTAGTTTTTAAAATATGTCCTGGCATTTAATTCATATTCAATTTGTCATCAGAAATTATCATAAAATCCTTTACTTCACAATGAAAAGTGTTTTAAATGCATTTGATAATTGACACTTCTTAGTCTATTGTTATGAGGCTTGGTGGAGGAGTCACTGGGTGAAATTCTGTGGTCTGTGTTATGCAGGAGTAGATGATCATAATGGTCCTTTCTGATCTTAAAATCCAATTAAAGGGTTTTTTAAATGCAAATGTATATCTGTATATAAGTATGTACAACATTTAAGGATGTCCCTGGGTCTTCTAATCCTGTCAAGACTTACACTCATGCTTAACTTTAACACACAAGCATTCCCATTGACTTCAGAGGAACTATTTACATCATAAAGTTAAGCATGTGAGTAAGTCTTTGCAGAATCGGGGAGTGATGTACCGAAGCTATAGACTTGTGCAAGCCTCCTTTTAGTCAAGTGATTGAACCTTCTGCCCTGCTCACGACCAGTGTTTAAGGTAGTGGTCTTTCTTGTTTTATTGTTCTGTTACTCTAAACATATATCTTTTTTAAAATATCTTTTTCCCCCCTCTCTCTTTATGCATAGAGATCATAACAGTAACCACATTAAATACATTCTTGGCTAGGAAGGATGGTCTTGTGGTTGAAGCATGGGCCTGGGCCTCAAATCTGGGTTCAATTTCTAGTTCTGCAGCAGACATCTGTTGTGACCTTAGCCAAGACATAATCTCTATGCTATAGTTCCCCATCCATAAAATGCCCTTTGTTTATCTTGTCCACTTAGACTGTAAGTTGTTTGGGGGTGAAGACTATCCTTTACTATGTGTACATAGTACAATGCCTTGTAGAATGGGGCGTGTCGGTGCACTTGTAATTCAAATGATAGTAATAGCTGAAATAAATCTTTCATACCATGAAAAAATTAGTACAATCCTTTTCTCCCTTTTATATAACATAGGCACTGACTTTTTTTTTTTAAATAAATCATTTGACCAAGCACCTCTGCTTACTATTTTGAAGAGGCCATAAGAAACCCCCCCAAGTATTCCAATTCATTTTTTAAAAGTTACAAGAGAAAGACTCATCTGAGTAATTTTCACTGATACAGTGCAGTATATGTTGCCTAGAAAACCTGCCTTCTTTGATTTGGTTCATTCAACAATGAGCTTAAGAGGTCACATCTTTCCAAAACATTTCCAGATGGAGTTTTAATATGGCTATGATGAAGTCTATCTCCTAAGTTCCTTGACATTTTCTTGATCACATTGTCACAGTAGATATTTCTCTACCTAAACCACAATATGGGCTAACACTGCAGCCCAGTACTGGTGTGCTAGACAGGGAGAGGCTGCTGGGAGACTCAGTGAAACATCCAAACAGCCATAATTTGACATCCATTACCTGGGAGTTCAAAGGGATGTTGACAGCACACTCTGCTTCACAGGGATGATGACTGGGCAAAGAAGGTCATGGTCATGCTCCCCCACCTCCAACACCCTCTGCCCCCAGGACTAGGTTATAGATGGAGAATTGCATTGTGCGGAGTTGTTTCTTACCCCATTGAAATAGGGCATAGCAAATCCTGACTGAGAAGAGTTACAGAACTGAGTGACTGGGCAGCAAAATGGCAGATGAAATTCAATGACAATGAACACAAAGTAAAGCACATTGGAAAATGTAATCCCATCTAAACACAGCTGTGTTAGCTGTTAGCACTTGGCGTCATCATGGAGAGTTGTCTGCTCAACGTGCAGCAGCACTTAAAAAAAACGAATAATGTTAAGAACCATTAGGAAAGGGATAGACGATAAAACAGAAAATATAATGTCCCTATAGAAATCCATGATATGCCCACACCTGGAATACTCTGGGTAGTTTTGGTCAAAAAAAGCTTGGAAAAGAGGCTACTAAGGTAGGGATATGATAGAGCTCTATTTAATCATAAGTAGTGTGGAGAAATTGAATAAGGAAGTATTATTTGCCCTTCTTATAACACAAGAAGCAGGTGACGGGGGTCACCCAATGAAATTAATACGTAACAGGTTTAAAACAAACAAGGAAGTACTTCTTCACACAATGCCTAGCCAACCTGTGGAACTCCTTGCCAGGGGATGGTGTGAAGGCCAAGATTATAACTGGGTTTAAAACAGAATTAGATAAATTCATAGAGAATAGGTCCATAAATGGCTATTAGACAAGATGGTGAGAGACACAACCCTATGCTTCAGGTTTCCTTAAACCACTAACTGACAGAAACTGGGATTGGATGAGAGAGGATGAATCACTTTATAAATTGCCCTGTTCTAGTCATGCTCTCTAAAGCTCCTGGCACCGGTCACTGATGGAAGACAGGGCAAAGATGGGCTAGATGGACCATTGGCCAAACTGGGTTAGACCATTCTTATTGTTCTTATCCATAGAGATTCTATGGTGCAGGGGATATAGAACTGTAAGAAGTTCATTATTGCTAATTGTACGTCATCTACTACAGTGGTTTTCAAACTTTTTTCATTTGCAGACCCATAAAAAATTTCAAACGGAGGTGCAGACCCCTTAGGAAATCTTTGACACAGTCTGCAGACCCCCAGGGTCCATGGACCACACTTTGAAAACCACTTTTCTATGGTAACAACCACCTTTCACAGACCCCTTAGACATACTCTACAGATCTCCAGGGGTCTGCAGACCTCAGACTGAAAACCACTACAATCATTTAGCATTAATTTACTGTCACTTTATTATGGAGTTATGTTGTAAACACAATAGATCCAAGTTCTGTACCTAGAAAAAAATCTTCTGCGACTTGTAAGAACCAAGATGCTATTGATACTGCATTACATACAAGGCTATTCTGAGAAGTGTGCCATTTTCAGTAGATGAATAGAGTATGTATTTAAAGCTAAATTCTGCCCTTGGGTAGACTCATATAAATCTGGAGTAACTGAGAGCAGGGTCTGACACTTAAAGTAATAACATAAATGAAATTAAATGGTGATGGAGCTGTAAAAAGGGAGATGAAGGATGGTCATGTAGCTAAGCCTCTGGAGTGGAAGTTAGCAGATATAGATTCAGTTCTCAGCTCTACCTCAGACTCCCTTCATGGCCTTGGGTAAGTCCTTTAGGTCTGGATTCTCAAAAGTATTTAGATGCCTAAATCCCACTGAAAATTAGTTGCCTAATTCCCATTGAAAGAAATATGATGTGGTTCAACAAGGACAAGTGCAGAGTCCTGCACTGAAGATGGAAGAATCCCATGCACAGCTACAGACTGGGCACCGACTGGCTAGGCAGCAGTTCTGCAGAAAAGGATCTGGGGGTTACAGCGGAGAAGAAGCTGGATATAAGTCAGCAGTGTGCCCTTATTGCCAAGATGGCTAACAACATATTGGGCTGCATTAGTAGGAGCATTGCCAGTAAATAAAGGGAAATGATTGTTCCTCTCTATTCAGCACTGGTGAGGCCACATTTGGAGTAGTCCAGTTTTGGGCCCTCCATACAAGAAGGATGTGGACAAGAGTCCAGCAGAGGGCAACAAAAATGATTATGGGGCTGGAGCACATGATTTATGAGGAAAAATTGAGGGAACTAGGCTTGTTTAGTCTGCAGAAGAGAAGTGTGCAGGGGATTTGTTAGCAGCCTTTAACTACCTGAAGGGGGACCTCCAGGGAAGATGGAGCAAGCAACAATGGTACTAGATGACAGAACAGGAGCAATGGACTCAAATTGCAATGGGGAGGTCTAGGTTGGATATTAGGAAAAACATTTTCACTAAGAGGGTAGGGAAGCACTGGAATGGGTTACCTAGGGAGGTGGTGGAATCTCCATCCTTACAGATTAAGGTCCATCTTGATAAAGGCCTGGCTGGGATGATTTAGTTGGGGTTGGTCCTGTTTTGAGCAGGGGGCTGGACTATATGTCCTCCTGAGGTCCTTCCCAACCCTAATATTCTATGATTCTATGCAATCAATAGGAGTTAGGTACCTAAATATCTTTGAGGATCTGGACCGTAATCTCTCTGAGCTTTGGTTTCCCACCTATAAAATGGGGATAGTATTTCTTTTCTTTCTCCCTTTGTTTATTTAGATTGTATGGTCTTTGGAACAGGGACTGATTCTTACTATGTATATGTGCAATGTCTAGCATCATGGGGTCCCAAGCTCAGTTAGGGCCTGTAGACACTACTGTAATACAAATAACAACAACAATACTATAGTAACAGTGCTGTACTTGAAGAAAAACGTAAATCACTTTTTTCCTGATGTAGCACCAATGGCTTCCATGGAGTTATGCTAGGGATGAATTTAGCCCAGATATTCTTTCAAATGGATTTATATATGAATATACTTGTCACACAAAGGAGTAGATTGAAGGATTAATATGGCTAGGATAATCTTTACTGAAGGATAACTCATTGTTTTCGCCCAATGCCAAAATTCTTTGGTAAGTGACATATTTTGGACAGGTCACCATTAGCAATTTTGGAATGGAAGGTTAGCCACAAATAGTCAGAGTTGGCTTCCTTGCAAAACTCACTCAAATACCGATTTTCTTCTGCATTTCTCTGGACTCAAGATGCCAAATACATTCCTTTCCATGTCCAATAACTCTGCCTCATGAAAAAGAGAAAAAAAAGAGAGAGCAAGAGAGAAAAGTTAACATTCCTGCCAAAAATATACACTGGAAAATATATTGGTCAAACAACATTTTGTTGTTACCACAAAGCACAAAGTCTGACAAATGTATGGCTAACAATCAAAGTTAATGTTAGTTAGCCTAAACATTATAAAAAGCTACCTTACATTTTTCTTCAGCTATTGAGTAATCCATAAAACAGAAGAAGATTTTAAAAATTAATCTTTGGATAAAAGGAGTTATGTTGACATTAAAAGAAAAATGTAAATGTTTATGCCGCTTGAGGCTATGAATTAGTATCAATCTTTGGTTGAGGCAGAAAGCAAATATGGAGAGTGCCATTATTCTGTTTTCCCTGCAAATGAAAGTTCTGGGAATTAGAAGGGAATAGGTTATGAGATCCACTGGACCTGGACCAATTTACAGTAGTTGAGAATGTGGCCCTACTAAGTCACTGATTTAAATTCAGCTAGGTAACTGATCAATAAAAACTTTGCTTCCAAGTGATCACCGTTTAGAGGTGAACATGACATGACCGACTGGCTTTGGTTCAATTTCTAGTGAAGAAACAAATATATATGTTCCCTTCCACACGCACACAGAGATATGAAAATAATTTGTGAAAGTTTCACCAGATCATTCAACGGTTGAACGGATAGGGAATTGGAAGTACCCGCACTGCTAGAGGTCCTCTCCCCCAGTCAGGTTTCAAGCACAATTCGTATACCTATTGCATACCAGCTCAGATGGGGTTAAATTCACCCCTTCTAAGGCCTGAGTAACCCTTTACAGAACATATTGATTACTGTCTTAACATCATTGCCTGACAAACAAAAGAAGTATGTTGAAATAAATGGTTTAAAAGGTGCTTAGCCTTGGCCTAATGCTGCCCCATAGAAATCAAAGGCTGTTGTTACCATTAACGTACACGGGGCAGAGTGAGGCCAATGCAGAACACCTTGGAAAATCCTCAGTGCCATTTTAATGACAAATTTTCAATGTTGGGCTAACATTTCTCAGTTGTGAGCCACACCCCAATTACAGCGATAGTTTGTTCTGTCAGGTACAAAACAGGTCGGTTACTTGAAAATCATTAGTTATGCCCCCAGTTCCCAAATAACTAGAAAAGCAGGATATTTTGGGCTACTTAGTGCAACTGTAATTAGAAAAAGGACTAAAAGTGGCATGTGGGGATCCACGCTTGTTTTCTCTTATTTGTTTTCAAATCACAGTTGCTCTGTTTACAAATCAAAAGAGACCTTTCCTTTCTGCCAGCCCAGCAAACACAACCCGAGAGCTGAAAATTAAGCTGGGTGCCTTCTGGCTCACTCATTACTAGCAATTAAGATTCTGTATAATAAGGATGTTTCCACATGTGCAGGGGGCCTGGAGCAGGATTGGAGCCTTTGAATTGTAAGCTTTTTTGAGCTAGGAACTATCTTTGTATCTGCGCAGTACCTTCTGCGACCAGTCCTGACTGGTGCCCAAGAGCATCATGACAGTATAAACAATAATATATTATCAGTGCCATATTACTGAGAGAGAGTGTCAGGTCATGGCCCTTATGATCCTAAATCACTAGAACACTTTTGGAGAATTCCAGGTGTTATTAATAAAATAATTAATTCAGTTCTACTGGACATTTCCTTTTGGGCATTGCTAGAGGAAGTCGTAAACGGCTGTCCTCTGAGACCAGTGGAGAGACTGAGAAAGAAAGAGCATTAAAACTGAACAGTTGGAACAGGAAGTACATTCAGCTGAAAAGGAGAGGAACCGAGATTGTTCCACATCATTCTGGCTATTGTTAGTTAGGGATTGAACGGTGTCATTGTGTTTTTTATAGTGCTCTGAAATGGAAAAGCTATTTTTAAAAATCCAGTTTTTAACTGTCCCTTTTGGCTAGTCTGGTCCAAGGGTGTTCTGTTCGGGATAGAATTAGACAAAGGCATTGTAATGAAATAGACTTGCTTTTAATGTGCTGAATGTGCTCCCTGAAAAAGCTAACCAGTGGGGGTGAAAATTTTTTAAATGGAAGCTTCTTTATCAATTAAAATTCCTTGTGGCAAATGTGTGTGTGTGGAGTGAGGCTTGGCCTTATTAAATGTGTTTCCTTTCTTATTCCTCTGTTTTGCTTTCTTCCCCCCTGCCTTTATTAACTTTGGTTCAATAATTCTTTGCAGTTTTCATTGAAGCAAAGTCTCTATATAATGATATATAGATTATCCTCAAAATGCAATCCCTTCATCACATCATCAATTACAGTCATCATTTTCTATGTTTCCCATATAAGAGATATTCTTGTAAGCTCTTCCCCAATGCATTGCATTATCTTTGGTTTGCCAAGTGAGAAAGGACATACGCTTTGTTAATGGGACTGCTTTGCAAAGCATTCTCAGAGAGGCAGTGTGGTTTATTGGCTAGGCACAGAGCTGGGAGTCTGGGGACCTGGATTGTCTTCCTGGCTTTGCCACCGATTCACTGTGTGACACTGAGAAAGTCACTTATTCTCTTTGTCTCTCCAATAGCAAAATTCCCATTGACTTCAATGGGGCCAAGATTTGGCCGTTAGTCTTTACATTCCTAAATGGAACTAGTGAGCCCATCCTGATCTGGCCAGTAGGGTGAGTCAGCAGAACACATCTGTCCCTTCCTATAAGGTCAAGCAGCCTACACTCATTGATGCTGTTTACAAAAGCTCATGAATAGAAGCTAAGAAAAGAATTTAGAAGAAATGTCTTTATGTAATAGACAACCAAAGGCAGAAATTCTGCAACTATGAGCATATTAAAGTATGACTCAGACTAGCCCTTGGAAGGAAACACATTACATGGTGGACAGATATAATATGTGAATGGGCCGCATGGCCTCCTGCCATCCCTAGCTTTTGCTATATTAGTTCCCTTATAGTACCTTATTTGCAAGACATCTCTTTCTCACAGACCTTCTTGATGTAATTGGGGTGTAGCTTTTCTCTCAGTTCAGCTTCTGCCCCTCCCCTCATTATTTCTCCTGTAAAAATATTCCATAAAACCACTTTCCTTAGCAGCTTGCAGAGAATTTTTTTTAATTATTATTTTCCTCTTTTTTGTTAGCTTTTTAAATATAAAATTGTTGCAAAGGCATATGGGCGTATGCTGCTAACATACTTCAAAATTCCAGCTCCCAGCAGAAGTAATTCACATAAAACATAAATACAGTTGCAAGAGATTAGAAGACAAAGGAAAGGTTAATGGTCTGGCTAGGAGGTCCTTTGGAGGAATTGGAGATTAAGCTGCAAAGTTTTCTCAACAACCAACCAAGGCAGACACAAGGGTCAAGATTTTCATAAGGGTCTAGTAATTTTGGATACCTCCATTTCTGGGGGCCCTACTTGACACCTTGAAAGGCCCCCCCAATTTTCAGAAAGTGCTGAGAATCCATCCTCCAAAAAAACAGGCGCCTTTACAGTATCTCAAAGCCCCAAAGTCACTCATCACCTTAGAAAATATTGACCAAACCTTTCAAGTCTCCTTGGTTTTCTTTATGATTTTAATAAGTGATTTTCATTTCCATATGAATGTGTGGATCATGTCAGTGTTTTGGACTACGTTAGTATTTCCATACCTGTGTGTTGGGTGGTAATTATCCTGGGTAAAATCCTTGCCCCATTGAAATCAATGGGAGTTTTGCCATTGTCTTCAATGGTGCCAAGATTTCACCCTCTGCGTTTATTATAAAAGCTTGGATGTTTGCAGTCTGTTCCAGAAAAGGATGGCACGGCACACCCACACCACCACTGATGGAGCAGAGAACTACAACTCTAGTTCATAGGGCAGAACCTAAATGAGGACCAAATGCAGAGAGTCTGTCTCTTCTTGCTGTGGTGCAAATCAGGAGTGACTACTGATGTCAGTGGTGTAACTGTGCTGTAAAGCAAATGTAAATGAATGTACAAATATGCTCAGTGAAAACACTCCTAAGGTTATACTCTGATTTCAGTTAGACCAGCACATATCCAGAATCTCTCTACAGCGAGGTTACTACAGATTTGCACTGCTCTGAGATCAGAATAGTTTTCTCCCAAGCCTTTCATTGTTCTCCTAGATACAAATCTGAGTTCAGATCTATGAAAGCCTAGACTCAAATGGTTAATAAAACAGGGAATTCTGATGTATGATCACTAATATTCTTGAAGCACAATCTTTACTTTGTTTTAGAAGTACTTCGTATCCAGATGTGCAGGATATAAAGCCATCTTAAACTGCATGTGGTATATCTGGCACTGTACAAGCCAATTACATTTCTAACATTAAAATAACAGGCCTTCCAGCAGCTCATCAGGACAGAGATAATACTGTTCATTGATCAAAGTGAAAGCTTTGATTTTCTATTCTTTGTGTACAAATTGGGGACAACAGCTGAATAAATGTAACAACACATAGCACCAGGCCATGGCAAGCTGGCTACAGTACTATCCTAGTCCATTCTCAACAGACTCAACTTGTTTGGGTTTCTTTTTTTCACGCCCAGACGCTGGCAGCAGACCGGTGGAAAACAGAAGATGCTGAACATGTAGGAGTGTTTACTCTTGTCATGACACAGCTTGGGATTTTCCATCTGAGTGCAAAAACCAAACCTTAAAAGTAATTTATTAGGAAAATAGTAGCTATGAGGTAAACGTCAGGGAATGCTAGGAGGTCAAATACGTGACATGTATTTTGGTCAATGGATTCCTAGAACAGGGCAAAACACAGCTTGTAAGCTATTCAATGGAGCATTATGATTGCTGTGAAATGGGACAATGCAAGTTCCTGAGACCCAAGGCTTACTTTGTGTTATCATGACAGAAATCTTTCCCTCTGACACGAAGTTGGAAATCATATTGACTTTAAAGTCAAAGAGTACTGAGAATGCCTGGACTGGTGATTGCCGATGGGTACCGAAACCGTGTGATTTTTTTGTTTTTACCTCATCACTCCGAATGTTGCCAACCTCTAGCATTCATAAGAATCAGTCAATCCTCAAAAAATCATGACACTGGCTTAGAAATCATAAGATTTTTCAAAAAGTAATATATGTTGGGTTCTTTCTATTTATTTTCTGGTTTCTAAGCCTTTAGGGTCAGGTCACATTTTCAAGTTTATCCCCATAACCATGAGAGCTAGAGACTTAGCTTTCATTATTAAAAGTGGGGTTCTCATGTAATCACTGGACTCCAGGAGCTAGGGCTTTAAGAAAACACTGAATAGTCCTAGACCGCTTACTCACTTACTGTGGATTGTCCTAATTCTAGATTGCAAGCTCTCTGGGATAGGGAAGTCTTTGTGTTACTTACGTGTACAATGCCTAGCAAAACACCACCATCTTCAGGGTCCCTAAACACTACCACAACAGAAGTAATTAATAGTTGTAAAGTCCACAACTTTGCAAACAAAGACAGATAGTTTTGAAGATCACCTTGTAGGGATTCCAATAAATTGGTCATTATCAGTAGTCTAATAGTCATGTTATATCCCCCCATTTTCATTGCTGATTATTAGTGTACAATAATAATGACCCTGTCAGATGAGATACTGCCAGACATTATATTCCAGAACATCTACATTGCTTTATATATTCATTGTTACACAATGTGGGTGTGCAGTGTTGGTCATGAAAAGGAACACTGATTAATTGAGGAATATGGTGAGTCATGCAGAAAAGTGGATTTGGCTCAGATTGTAGCAAAGGCACTAAAATGACAAAATGGAAGGCCACAGGGACAGGATTGGCCCCTGTGGTGGGTGCTGGAGAAAAAGGGGGCAAAATCTAGGAAAAGAATGCATAGAAGACAGGAGGAGAACTCACAGGAAGCAGAGTCAACTCCTGTGGGAGGGAAATCTAAGATAGAGTTTGGAAGTAGAAAAGAGAAGACTCAGTAACCTGAGAGCCAGAAGAATTATTCAGCTTAGATTGGACTTGTTTATAATACCCTGGAAGGGGTCTGAATTTAGGTGACTGAAGACCTGGTGCCAGAGGCATGCAGACAGGCAACTTGG
The DNA here is from genome assembly GCA_007922155.1 of Mesoclemmys tuberculata. NCBI lineage: Eukaryota > Metazoa > Chordata > Testudines > Chelidae > Mesoclemmys > Mesoclemmys tuberculata. The sequence goes on from ML675624.1 coordinate 78,371,549, forward strand.
AGGAAGTGCTGGTGCTAAGATAGCAGCAACTTCCTGTACCAACACAAGGGGGCACTCCAGTGGCGAGTGAGCACTGCCTCAGCTGCCTTCTGGGAAAATCTGGGCAATTGTCCTACTGCCTCAGGAAGGCACAGTGTACAGAGGACTTGTACACAGAGCATCAGCAGCATGTGGTGCAATACATTGTGGGATGCCCAACCCCAGAGAAAGCTGGAAGGATGAGAGCTAGCCTACCCAGTTATACAGACACATTTTGCTACAAACACTAAAAGTGTTGAAACCTTGTGCAAAAAAGAAAATCTCATGCCAGGCTAGGCCGCTGACACAATTAGCTGTCAAAGTCACTAAACTTACTGTGTTGTGTGCGGACGCATTGTGTTTAGAGCTAAGCATGTCTGGAACAGTCTAAAGTTGTAATGTAGACAGGGCCATTGAATGAAGGTAGAACAATTTCATTTTTGTAGCACATCTTTCATACAAATTCCACCTTCACTTTTTATAGATGAGGCGTAATAGTTGACATGCATAGTTCCTTTTAAGGACTGTAAAGGTTCCCAAAAGCAAACTATACACAAAGCCACTGAGGTGTTACTACTCCTCTTTGAAGTATGAAGGGCTGAGCTAAAATTTGTCAGCTTTTCATTCCTAGGGTTCTAAGTATGTTATGTTTAGATCCCAAAGATGTGGTAAAGTGCTGTAGGAAGAGGCTCAACTGAGCAACAAGACAGTTTTAATTAAGGAGGGTGGAGGAGGGGCTTTATAGATTTAAGGTCCTCATGTACATGGACTGGTACCTGAATCCATGAATAGCGTCATTAATTTCAATGGGGCTGTGTAGGGACTCCTCAGCGTGGGTAAGGGTGGCAGAATCTCTACCTAAGCATCAGAAACCTAAATCACATACATAAATCATCATAAATCACACACACAATATAATGGAAGCTTGTGTAAGGTCTCATGGTATATCCTGAGCCAGCCTAATTCGTCCTGATAAGGGCTGGTTAGGGTACACAAGGATCCCACATGCAATTCCACAGTGAACAGCCACAGAACTACAGATGGAGGTTGATGCTTTTCTCTAACACCTCTCCTTTACTCTAACCCCCGCCCTCCTCTGTGCACCCTACTCCCTTGACTTAAATGGGCCAAGACTGAACTCTCCTTCCACAGCAGGGGAAGCTATTTTTAATTTTTGAAAATTAAACCAGCTCTGAAGCTGGATTAGCAATGGCAGATCCCCCTAAACTATAGGCACATAAACTAAGGATGGACAGCTGCTCCAACATTCCCGGCTGGGAATCCAGCCCTTAAACACACTTGATGCACATACATGGCTTCTTGGCTGCCCCATTTATGCCCATCTGTTATGCTGGCATTCTGCCCACTTAGAAGTTGGTCAGACCTTTGCCCTTGGGTAATACACCAGGCAATAATGGATATATAAGGACAGCCTGCATAGAATGACATGAGGAATTGCTCCTTCAAGAAGTCCCTCACTTCTGCTCAATGTCTGCAGTGGAGTACGGGAACAGCAATGGCTTCTTACACTTTGGTCACACGTCTATAATTATGTCCCACTAAAAAAGAGTAAACAATAGAGGGAAACAGAGCCATGGACTTCAGAGAAACCTCTGGCTGTCAACTATAGGTTGTATTACAGTGCAGTCCTGAAATACATGTGATTACCAATTAGGATATCAACATTAAAGTACCGCCCACAGCCATTCTATCTAACAGGCAACAGGACCAGGGGAGAAATCAAATTTCAAAGGAGTGAATATAGCTGAGTCCAAGACACCACTTGCCTCAAGAAGAGGAGCCAAGGGACATAAACCAAACTAGCCGTTAACAGAGTACGTGATGCCCTTTCGTATGGGAGCAAAACAACAAACAGATTATGCTGGGTGGAAGAAGGGGGTATTTTTCATCTGTTCTTTAAGGAAGAGAAATGGGTGTTTTCTTTTATGAGAGATGGACATGAACAAGTGTGCACAAAGCATCTCTTTAAAACACAGAGGAAGAACTTAATGATAATCCTGCCCTACCCCAAATCTGTCTTTGGGAGAAGCAAAGACCTTGAAGCTATAGGCAAAATAGTCCTCAGTTTAATGTAGTTGATGTATATATTAGTATGTATTTATATTAGACTATCTAGGGGCCACACTGTGCTGTACATTGTACATACAGAGTAAAAGACAGTTCCTGCCCTCAAAAGCTTCCGATCTAAAATAGACAAAACAAAAGGATAGAAAAACTATTATTACCCTGCATAATTATATATGGGGAATGGAGGCACAGACATATCAAGTGACTTGTCCCTGGTCATAAAGGAAGTCTTTGGCAGAGCCAGGAAGTGACTGTAAATCTCACAAACTCCAGACCACTGACTTAACTACAAGACCATCCTTCCTACCTTAGTACAACAAAAATATTTGTCAATGGTACAGTTTGGTGTAACAGCCTTTTGTGCTGCCTAAGCCACGAAGTGCTTTGAAAGGAGAAATATCTTCCTACACTCTCAAACCGCTTTCTAGGAATGCTTTGCCATGCACCCACCTCCGTGTTCCATTCAAAGCATATTTATTTGAATCATCAGTCTGGGTACAAAGGAAAACAAGACTTCTTGTGCTGGTGCTATGGTGGGAGCTATTACCAAACAATAATTAAGCCAAAGAAAAAGAAGCTCTAAAATTTGGAAAGGGCATATAAACCTTCATACTTTGGGACATACCTAATGGTTGGAGTTTAGGTTGTCAGGAAGAAATTTTTCCTGAGGGGCAGATGTTGGGACTGTCCACTTTTGAAGACAGTAATTTGGACTGGATGACCATGGTCACTGGAAGAAACAGCATATTAGACATGAGAGGAAGGTTGGCCTAGTGCTACCCAGGGGTTCAGGAAACCCGATTCACTTCCCCACATGGCCAAAGACATCCTGCGTGAAGTTGGGCAGATCTCTTAGCCTTCCTGTGACTCAGATCTCCACCTAAAATGGAGATAACCATCATTCCCTCCCCCAGAAGAGTACTATGAGGTACTTGTATGGCCCCCATTACCATAGAACCCAAGTATCTGAGATGGACCACTGGTCTTATCCAGCATGGCAGCTGTTGGGTTCTAAATCCCACTTCCCTAAACTATGAGGCTCTTTAGCTGTGGGATTTTGGCTAGGATCCCACCTCTGTCTGAGAAGCATGATTCTTTAATGTTTAGAAAACTCTTTGAGAATCTCTGATGAAATAGGTGCAACATGTCATTCTTTGCTCTTCATTCACGGTGTCGCTTTTGGCTAAGGGAAGAATCAGCATTTTTTCAGCTGCCACTAATAAGGAACATTCTTTCTGGATCCTCTATCTCCAAAGGGACTCCACGCAAGGGGACATCACACAGATCTTCAATTTTGCATCAGCCATAGAACCCAGAAGTGGACAGTGTATCCAGTTTCTCTTGCTGTAATTAAGTCTGGCACACTCAATTTCACATTAAGCTCTCATCTTCCTTGTACTCCAGGCTGCCCTCCCCTAATCAGAGGTATTACAGCTTTTGGTCTGTCCTGCTAGACAGTGAATTTTCACTTACTGGATCCATAAGAGTGCCCTTACTTCTGAGATGAGGCAGATCTTTTCTAAGCCTTACATCAGTGGAGAGGAGCTAACTTTATTTATACTTTATATATGGGAGTTTTTAATACAGAAACAGGGTGTTCTTGTTATGTTATTACATGAGCAAAATGGGTGGAAATGTCAAGATTTCCATTTAAGTAGCTTGATAACTCTTAGTAGTAATCACCCTATTTTTCTTCCTAGTCATTCTATTTCTTCAGTATAATTAAGCTCCTCTCTCGTTATTAACATACCATACAATTATCACTTTGATGCACATTCTGGTTGCTGTATAGTTCCAGGTGACCATAGGACTACAACGCAGATTCTCCGCTTCAGAAGGAAATGCTCCCAACCACTTGAGTAAGGGCAGAATCATAGGGCCTGTGCCATCTCTGACCGGTAGGTGCTATCCAGTAGAGGGCACACACATACACACTGGCTCATTCATTAAATAATCACTTCTTGGTTAAGACTATAGTATTTGAAAATTGTTACAAATGGACATACAAAAGAAACCGGTAGCATGTCTTTTCCAGTCAGAAAGTTGTAGAAGTTCACCTTCGCGCCAGGTGAAAGATCCCAGTCATGACCCCCAATTTTTTTGGGGTAATCCAGACATATTTTTTTGCAAACTAATAGATTTAGTATCACTTCTATTATCCTAATCGACAAACTCTGAAATCAGCTGTACTTGATAGAGGCCTCACAGTAAGAGATGCGCTCCCCACAGAAACGAAAAGTCTCTGTCTCAGCCTCCTTTTTCCTTTACCTCACTCCAGGCTCCCTTACCTAACTGTGCCTGACAGCAGGAGGACCCTAGGCATATTTGCGGTCAATAGCTTGTCCTTGTATTTCCCAACAGAGTCAATTGCATTTTATTGCCTTCAAACTCAAAAATGAAACAAATTTTAAGCAAAATGCCCTAAATCATTATATAAAACTGAAATGCAAATAAGGCCTAGTTCATTCAGTCAATGCTTGCAGATGCTTGCAGAAAGCTCCCCCACCAGTGGAGCCCTGGCCTGTCCGCAGTTCTTTAGCTTCTCTGGGCTGCTCTTCTCCCATATCAACAACAGGTGACAATAGTGACCTCTCTTTCCTCTAAGGCTTCAGGCCTGAGGGCTTACACTGACTTTACACTAATACTGATTTATGTTTACTTCATCAGAGTTACTGATCTATATGTTATGCCTTAATTCTTGGAACACCGTGATTCTTCCCAACGAATGAATGAAGGGTTTGTGCTGGAAAACCCATAAAATGTTCCCTTTTTTCCACCTAATTTCACTTCACCTCCCATTGCCATTACCTTATTTCTGTTGGTGCATAGAATGAAAACCTTTGGCGAGTTTATGGGTGAATACATCCAAGAAGCTAGAAATTCTGGCCTTTCTTCTGAACGGCATTATGCAAGGCAGACATCCGGGATACATGTCTGCTTTTCTTCTTTTCAGTCTGGTAATCAAAGGGCAGCTTCATTTTCAGAACCAGCTTCAAGTTGTGGGATAGACAGGCCGCAAGTATATTAAATCATAGAGGCCCACCAAATTCTACCTCAGTTTTCATAACTATGTTGCAATGGAGACATTCACCCCAGTTCAGAGGCTTAGGCACTACTTAAATCCTCAATATATGGCTCAAGTGGTGCATAGGTTTGTGCTGCTGTCACTGTACCTGATATGGGTCACAGCTGAGAATGCCAAATTTGGGAGAAACAGGACAAACACACCCCAAAACTGGTGGTTTATTTTATCGCTAGATGTCACCAAGCTGGTAACAAGAGTGCGCTCCTGTATACTAGTTAACTATACTATACTAGTTAACAAGGAGCCTAAACAATCCCCTATAGGCAATCCAGCCCTGTCACAACCCAGAAAACTGGCCTTTTGTGATGTAAGAGTCATTGTGGATAGTTCTCTGAAAACATCCATTCAATGTGCAGCATCAGTCAAAAAAGCTAACAGAATGTTGTGAGTCATTAGGAAAGGGACAGATAAGACAGAAAATACGTATTGCCTCTTTATAAATCCATGGTACACCCACATCTTGAATACTGCATGCAGATCTGGTTGTCCCATTTCAAAATATGTACATTAGAATTGGAAAAGGTACAGAAAAAGACAACTGAAATGAGTAAGGGTATGGAAAAGCTTCCATATGAGGAGAGATTAATAGGACTGGGATGTTTCAGCTTGGTGGCTAGGTTAGGACTTCTTCTCCCATGAAGACCTCATGGCTGTTCTTGCTGCAAAAGTTGTGGTGCAGCCACCCTCAGGCATGACACCAGGCTAACATCTTATTCTTGTGTTCACCCAGGACCTGCATGACCTCTCCAGTCCTATCAGCTGAGCTGCCCTCCAGAGTGGCATGCCCATTCTTTTATGGCTAGAAGGCTGGCAGCAGGAAATCAGGGGTGGATTTCCTCCCAGCCCTCTGAAGCAACTGAGGCTCAGAGGGTGGAAGACCAGGTAGCTGCTATGTGGAGATGGGCTTTGGGAAATGATTGTTCCTATATTTTAAAGCCAGAAGGGACCATTATGATCCCCTCATCTGACCTCTTGCATACCACAGGTCATGCAATTTCACCCCAGCGACTGCTGTATCAAGCTGATAAGCTACAGCATAGCAATTTATCTCCTGCTGCTTGAGTAGCCTTAGGATGTGAACCCAGAACCTCTAGCACCAAAAAGGAGTGTCATACCCCTAAGACAACAACCCACCTGGGAGCTTTTGTTATTCTGTTATTTACCCATATGTAAAATGGGTACAACTGAGACACAGAGAAGTTAAGTGACTTGACCAAGTCGACACCGTCAGGTGTCAGCAGTGTCAGAGAACCCAGCAGTTTTAACATCCATTCCCCTGTTGTAACTACAATAAAGCATCATCTTGTGTGAAAACTCAGGCAGGGCTATTCATCTCTGATGTGACACCATTGGATTCCTCCTTAGTAAGAATCCCACTCCAGGTGGAGAGCCTACAGCAAATGAGGCCCTTTCAGTTCCCATCTGGTTGAAATGATCAGGTTCATCTAATAAAACAGAGGCCAAATTCTTGGTCCCTTCACTGCTGCTCCTGCGGTGCAAAGCAGGCACAAAGCCAACTTCACCAACCTGCTCTGAGGATTCCCATCACATACAGGGAATCCCGGAGTGTTGTTGAGCTGGAAGAGTTGTTCTCTTTTATCTCTGCTCTCATCCCACTCCAGTGCACAGGGCATGCTGGAGGAAACAGAAGCATGTTTGGGAAATCTTTATATTCCAGCAATCCCCTGCCGAAACAGCCTCTTGGTGTTTAGTGACAGACAGCACAACTAAAGCAGACACAAGGCTGCTTAGATTTGTGCCTGAGGATCAAACCAGCTTCTTTGACATCAGGGAACCACTTTTTCACATCTTCCCATGCTCTGCAATGAACAAGTAAAATCCCAAGAATTTTAGGCTAATTCTCAATCCTAATTTTCTCTTTCTTGATAAAAAAAACATTATGGCAAGGACCTCTTCCTTTTCATATGGCATCAGTCATTTACACAGAACTGATTTTGAACATCATAACTGCCTATGTACCTAGTTTAAAAATATATCCCTCAAAGGAAAGTAATGATACAGTTCCATGCCCTAGTAATCGCCAACAATCCCCAACCTTGGTGGAAAGGGTGTGGGCAAATGGGTCAACAATCATCCCTAACCTTTAGAGAGTATGTACTGGGACTGCCCACAGATCCAGACATTTTGGTCATCTATACACACAGACTTAGAGGAAAATTTAGGGACACTGTACAATTTAAAACCCAGCTCCCATTCTTAGAGATCTCTCCCCAAGTCGAACAAAGAAATATATTTATTCAGAATACCAACAACAGCAAGGGCCAGCATCACCCAATTATGGCTCTAAAGTGAAACCGCTATTACAATGCGGTCAAACAAAGTAATGTACGTGAGAAAGACTGGATATGGAATTGTGGCTCAAATCACCAGACCGAAGTCTGGCTGGAGGAACATGGGGCATTAGCTAATGAGCTATTTGCAACAGTCAAGGAAAAATGACCACGAGTTTGAGCTAAAACTCAAGAAAGTTACCCAGAAAGATGCCAGGCTGTTATTTAGATAGGGCCTGATTGTCCAGTGAAATTAAATACAAGACTCCCATTGACTCAAATGGCACAGAATCTGGCTTAGAGTGAATAACAACTACATCCCTGTCTGAGTACAGCTCAGCACCAACGCACCTGTTCTCCACAGGTGGCAGCTCCTTGCGGCGCTCTGGTGGGGCGGGGGAAATCAGCCCATTTTCCTCAGTTACTCAAGCTGTGACTCAACCTCCCTTCATGACTCGGGCTACTGTCACTTCACGACTCAGCCTTCTAACCAGATCACTATATAACCCCCCCTTCTAGGGAAACAAGGTCTCTCTGGATCAACTGTCTGGTGGCATCTCCAACAGTCCTGTGCCACTTCCCAGTGACTGGTAGTGGAACCCAGGCCCACCCTCTACACTGTGTTCCACCCAGGGACACTTTAAGAGGCAGCCAAGGTCTGCCATCCTAAGCTGTTGCTGTTGTTTCTCTGGGCTTCTTTCTACATGATCCTCTCAGGCTTCCTTTTCCCTCAACTTCTCTGGTGTTGACCCTTCTTCCAGGGCTAGAACCCCAGGGCTGCTTCTTGAGTTTTCACTTCTCCTCTCTGCTCCCAGAGACAGATTGCAGACTCTCTCCCTACAGCCCATTTCTGCTGCAAACTTCCTGGTTTTATAGTCCAGCCTGCTCCTCTCCAGCTGGGTTTCTTGTTCAATTAGGCTTGGCTTGGCCTCCAGGTGTAGCCAGGCACCCTAATTGGCCCCTCTGGCCCATATTAACCCCTTCAGTGCCTGTGTGGCGGTAAACACCTGTATACAGCAATACTATAATGCACCAGATAGCAATGTAATAATTCATAGCAGACATTAACCTATATGTTATTTCCCTACACATTCGTAAATAAATGATTTTCTAAAGGTCATTTAAATGCCATGTAAATTAACTGTATTCTGTGTGCCTTTAAGAAGGTGCTTTTGCTGAAGAAACAATGATTTTCGCTTCCTTTGAAAAGTAAATAAAAGACTGGTAGGTTTAATTAATGGCCTTTTTTTTTGCATGGGTCATTATTTGCAATTTAAAGTGCAGAGACCTTCAATAAAAGCAAAACCAACCTGTTCTTTAATCTGTGCTCTCTTTGAATCTCTCTCTTCTTTGTAGTCAGGCCCAGGATTCCTTAACCTGATTTATGTGATTGGTCAATTGTGAGTTAATGAAGGGGATAAAATGTTTTCTGGAATGCTGGGATAATCGACAAATGGCAATGACCAGTAAGTGGACCACTGCCAAGGAAGAAACTTAATCCTCTGAAGTCCAAGGGTATTGTAGAGTTGCAGTGAAGTGGGAATTGAAAGAAACCAATTACATCATCCCATTTGTTTCCTTAGCTTGGGACAAATGTGCTCACTCCAGCAAGCATATCTGAAGACTAATTATATATATAAAAAATAGGAAGGAATTTCCCTATGTACTTTTAGGTGTATGTGATTTCAAATGTGGCTTAAGAGTTTTAATTCAATCCTTTTTTGGCAACTTTTTACTGTTTGATGCATTCAGTGTGGGTTGTTTTTTCTGGAGGTCACACATTTTCTCCCCACTACTTTTCTTAATGATGCATAGCAGCTCTCTTTCATTATGTCAAATATTTTTTTCTAAATTCTCAGTTGCAATGCAAGAGCAGAGCAGTTCAGCTGCAAGGATTTAAGAGGTGTTTTTAAAATGCATATGTATCCTTCAATTTTAATATTTAGATGAGAAAAAACATGGTTACTTACCAGTAATTGTTGTTCTTTGAGATGTGTTGCTCATATCCATTCCAGTATAGGTGAGTGCACACCACTGTGCATGGGTTCCCGGAACTTTTTTCCCCTTAGCAGATCCCGTAGGGTCAGCTTAGGCACCCCTTGGAGTACTGCGCTCATGCCGCGGTTCGTAAGGCACCGCCAAACCTACAGCCCCTCAGTCCCTTCTTTCTGCCAACTCCGACAGTGGGGACAGAGGGTGGGTGTGGAATGGATATGAGCAACACATCTCAAAGAACAACAGTTACTGGTAAGTAACCATGTTTTCTCCTTCGAGAGATTGCGCATATCCATTCCAGTATAGGTGATTAAAAAGCAATACCTTGGAGGTGGGTAGGAGTTACCGGTGCGCTGCCCACGGCATGGTTCTGCTGAATCCCACATCCTCTCTCACCTGTTAGATGATGGCGTAGTGGGACCTAAAGGTGTGCACTGATGACCAGATGTCAGCTTTACAGATGTCCTGCAGGGGCACTTTCTCCAAGAAGGCCGTCGACGAGGCCTGGGCTCTGGTTGAGTGTGCTGTGACGACCCCGTGGAGTGGTAGGCCCGTCAGCTCATAGCAGCACTTGATGCAGGAGGTGATCCACTTGGAGATGTGCTGGGCGGAGACAGGGGATCCTTTCATTCGGTCCGCCACTGTGACGAAGAGCTGCGTCGTCTTCCGGAAGGGTCTCATCCTGTTGATGTAGTAGGTCGGGGCTCACCTCAAATCCAGGGAATGCCACCTCCACTCCTCCTCTGAACTGTGTGGTTTTGGAAAAAACACGAGAAGGAAGACATCCTGATTATAATGGAACTGGGAGACCACATTGGGCAGAAAATCTGGATGGGGTCTCAGCTGCACCTTATCTCTAAAGAATACTATGTAGGGGGGCTCCGAGGTCAAAGCTGTAATCTCGGAGACCCTCCTAGCTGACGTAATGGCTTCCTTCCACGAGAGGATGAGCAAAGGGCATGAAGCCATGGGCTCAAAGGTGGGCCCCGTTAGTCTGGAGAGGACCAGGTTAAGATCCCAGGGAGGCCCCAGGTCACGGACCTGCAGGTATAGCCTCTCCACCACCTTGAGGAACCTAATAGACATGGGATGGGAGAACAGGGGTGTCCCCTCTAGCAGCTGATGGAAGACCAAGATGGCCGCCAGGTGGACCTTCAGGGAGGCTGGGGCCAAGCCTTGGAGTTTCAGCTGTAGCAGGTACTCCAAAATGAATAGGGGAGGTTCGGCGGGAGACCTGAGACTCCACCCAGCAGGAAAACTTTCTCCACTTGGTCCGGTACACAACCTATGTTGAATGTTTTCTGCTGCCCAGCAGAATTTGTTGGTCCTGCGCCGAGCAGGCTCTCTCTTCCTCCATCAGCCACAGAGTCTCCAGGCTGCCAGGTGCAGGGAGTCCAGGTCTGGGTACAGCAGGTGACCATGGTCCTGGGAAAGCAAGTCATGCCATCTTGGGAGTTTCACTGGGTCGGCAATCAAGAGGTCCAGGACCATTCTGTACCAGTGCTGCCTGGGCCATGCAGGGGCAATAAGTATCATGTCCACTCTGTCCCTCTTGATTTTCAAGAGGACTTTGGGCAGGAGCGGAATGGGGGGACACGCATACATGAGGGTCCCCGTCCATTCGATGAGGAACGTGTTGGAAATGGAGCCTGGCTTGCGACCCCAGAGCGAGCAAAATCTTGGGCACTTCTTGTTCCAGGATGACACGAACAGTTCCAGTCGGGGAACACCCCACTTGTGGAAGATGAAAGCTGCTACCTCTGGATGCAGTGACCAGTTGTGGCAGGGTAGGAACGACCTGCTGAGGCAATCCGCCTCATCATTCCTGACCCCCAGGAGGTGAGAGGCAGCTAAACGAAAATTGTGCCTCACCGCAAAATCCCAAAGTTGAATGTTCTCCCGGCACAGGGCCAAAGACCAAGCCCCCCCTTGTCTGTTGATATAAAACATGGCTGTGGTATTGTACCACTCTGCCCATTAGGAACCTGAGGAACACTGTGCATGCCAGTCTGACAGCTCTGAGTTCCCTCACATTGATATGGAGGCTCTTTTCGTCCTCTGACCAGAGACCCTGAGTACTCAAATTGATGTTGATGTGGGCTTCCCACCTCACATCTGAGGCATCAGTGATCAGGGTGACCGACGGGGCCAGATCCCTGAAGGGAACTCCCTTCAATGCTGTCCTGGGGTTCTTCCACCAATTCAGGGAACCCGGCACCGCAGGGGAAACTGTGACCACCCTGTTCAGAGGATGCCTGCTGGACACATACACTGAGGCAGCCATGCCTGGAGCGGCCGGAACTTGAGGTGCACCAGCCTCACCACATACATGCAAACTGGCCATGTGGCCAAACAGTTGTAGGCAGTGCCCGGCTGTTATCATGGGGCACCTGTGCAGCTGGTTGATAATCGCAGCCATAGCCTTGAACTGAGCTTGCGGGAGGAAGACTCTGGCCTGTGCAGCATCCAGGGTGGCCCCTATGAATTCTATTTGCTGCACTGGGGACAACGTGAACTTCTGCTCGTTTATGAGCAAACCGAGCCTGTTGCATGTGGCACAGGTAAGGGACACACTGTCCTGCACGTAGGCCCTGGATCTGCCCCTTATTAACCAGTCATCCAGGTAAGGGAAGATCTGGCCGCCTGGCTGCCTGAGGTGGGCTGCCACCACCGCCATGCACTTGGTGAACACCCTTTGGGCAGAAGAGAGGCCAAAGGGCAGGGCTGTAAATTGGTAGTGGGAACCAGCTACCACAAAATGGAGAAAGCACCTGTGGCTGGGAAGGATCAACACGTGGAAGTATGTGTCCTTCAAATCCAGGGTGGCAAACCAATCCCCTGGATCCAGAGCTGGGATAATAGAGGCTAGGGACACCATGTGGATCCTTAGTCGCTTTATGAACTTGTTTAGATGACATAGGTCCAGTATGGACCTTAGGCCCCCCCCCCTTCCTTTGAGGATGAGGAAATACCAGGACTAAAATCCTCTCCCTATTTCGTGAGGAGGAACCGATTCCATTGCCCCCATGTTGAGGAGGTTGTTCACCTCCTGCTTGAGGAGTTGCTCATGAAAGGGGTCCCTGAAGAGGGATGGGGGGTGGGTTGTTTGGCGGACAGGCCGCGAACTATATGGCGTAACCTTGGTGCACTATATTGAGAACCCAGTGGCCCAAGGTAACACCTACCCATTCTGTGAAGAAAATATGCCGCCTTCCCAGGAAGGGACAGGACGGATGCAAAGAAGCAAGGGGGGAGAGGGTACCACCCTCAGGTGCATCATCAAAACTGGCCCTTTTTGTTACCAGAGCCTTTAGGCGGCCCTTTCTGGGGTCCAGAGGAGGAGCTAGGCCTGTTGTGCCTGCTGTACTCCCTACTCCTATCTCTACCCCTGTTGGGTTGATAGTGTCTAGGCGGTGGCCTAGGTTGTTGATGCAGCTGCTGATGCAACTGATGTCTAGAGGCCTGGAGCATATAGAGGCCCAAAGAATGCAGCATGGCTCGTGAGTCCTTGAGGGTGTGCAGCTTCTCATCTGTTTTATCTGAGAAGAGGGCCAACCCACCAAATGGGAGGTCCTGTATGGACTGCTGCACCTCCTGGAATAGCCCCAAGGATTGCAGCCACGAGCACCACCTCATAACCACCGTGGATGCCATAGCCCTGCTGGCATTGTCCGCTGCATCACTGTCTGAACGAAGGGCCGCCCCTGCCACAATCCACCCTTCATCCAGTACCATAGCAAAGCCTGCCGCCTGGTCCTGGGGCAAGGCCTCTGCAAACCTCCTAAGCGAGTTCCAGAGGTTTAAGTTATATCTCCCCAGCAGGGCCTGGCAATTGGCTATGCATAGCTGAAGGGCCCCAGTGAGTAGACCTTCCGCCTGAACAAGTCAAGTTTCTTGTTTTCCTTGTTCTTGGGCTTACTGCTCTGATACCCCTGCCTGTCCTGCTGGTTGGCTGCCTCCACCACCAGAGTTCCCGGAGCCCTGGTGAGTGAACATAAACTCCAACCCTTCAGCAGGGACATAGTATCTTTTCTCTGTGCCCTTGGATGTTGGGGCTACTGATGCAGAGGTCTGCCATAGGGTCGTTGCCAGATTCAGTACCCTGTCGTGCACTGGCAGGGTCACTCGAGAGGGACATTGTACCCCATAATCACCAAACAGGGCGTCCTCCTCCTCCAACAGCTCTTTGACCTCCAAGTTGAGGTTGGAGGCCACCCTCTTCAGCAGCTCTTGGTGTGCCTTGAAGTCTTTCAAGGGTCCCGTATGGTCCCGGAAAGCTCCTTCATCCGGGGAAGGAGGAGGAGGACTGTGGGTGCCTGCCACATTTGTGAGGCCCTGTGAAGGGTCCCTCTCCTGGGTCCGATTCCTCCTCCAAGAATGGCCTTTGCACTTCTTATCAGATGCAGGAGGCACCAAGCGGGCACCTGATGATGGGACCGACACCGTGCCCAGACACATCTGAGCCCACCACGGGCCCCAATAAGGCCATTGACATGGGTCTTGAGGTCAACCCAGTGCCGGCATCGGTGCCGGCTGGTGAGTGTCCTGGGGGCGTCTCTGGACTCCTGAGACGCCTTGCCTCTCTGGGGACTTGAGTCCTTGGAGCGGTGACCTCTGCTCCACCTCCGTCTCCTGTTGCTCCACACCAGGGAGCGGCCCCTCAATGACTCAGAGGACAATGAGGAGTGCCGGTGCCGACGGGAGTGTTGCTGCGAAGAGGTGCGCTCTGAAGAGCTGGATGCCAACCCGTGTCTTGGCACCGACAACTTCCGGTGCCGCTTGCCCTTGGGCAAGCATGATCGGTGCCGCCGGGATCCATGCGGTGTAAAGCTTGACTCCGGTGACCAGGATTTGCAGTGCGGTGCTGGAAGACCACTGGTGCCGGGCTCTGCATTTGCGAGCGAGACTGGTGCCATGACAAGTGGCTCAGTGCCAGAGACCGTGAGCCAGAGCTGACCGAGCGATGCTGGGCAGCTCTCAAATGGTGTCAACAGGTGCTGGATGACTCCGGTGCCGGGGACTGACCTCGGTGCAGAGAGGAAGAGCTCGACAAGCTGGACTCGGAGCTAGAAGGGGAGCTTCCATGCTCTACTGTGGTGACCCAGGAGATTCTCCCCTTAGTGGGGGTCTCAGCCAGCCCCCTGGGGCACCCTCGGCCAAAGGGGGAGCAGACGCATGGACAAGGCCATCAAAGCCCTTGCCACCTGGGAAGCCTCCAGTGTCGACAGCACCTGCAGAGGTGCTCCCCCACTCCCAGGAGTCAGGGGAGACTCCCTGAACGGAGATGCAGGTGCTGGAGCAAGCTCGATGGGCCGTGGCTGGTGCCTCTCCGCCAGCGTCTTCTCTTCTTCTTCGGCACCAGAGACGTTGGACGTCTGGATGGCTCTGCTGCCGGCAGGGCGCTCTGCACCGAGGAAACGCTTGGTGCCGACGTGGAGCGCAGCGGCTCTGAAGCAGGATGGAGCGCCTCTTCCCTGAGAATAGCCTTTAGTCTAATGTCCCGCTACTTTTGAGTACGAGGCTTAAAAGCCTGACAGATTTTGCACTTTTCCCTGCGATGCCGCTCTCCCAGGCACTTGAGGCAGCGGTCATGAGAGTCACTCACAGGGAAAGCCTTGCCGCAGCCGGTGCAAGGCTTGAAAACGAGTGACCCGGGCTGAGCACCTAAGGCTCCTATCTAATTAAACTAACTACACTTAACACTTAAACTGCTAACAACTAACTCACTAAGAATAACGAAGGGGAAGACACTTGCAGTAGTAAGAGTCGTTCCAGTAACCATCACGGGCGAAAAGAAGGAACTGAGGGGCCGTAGGGTTGGCAGTGCCTTATGCACCATGGCATGAGCGTGGCACTCCAGGGGGCACCTGAGCCAACCCTATAGGGTCTGCTAAGGGGAAAAAAGTTCCGGGAACCCGTGCATGGTGGCGTGCACTTGCCTATACTGGAATGGATATGCGCAATCACTGGAAGGAGAATAGAAACTCCCTCACTTTGCCTTGTATCTCATGCAGTGGGCCAACTTCAGTCGTGGTGGATTTTCATTGAAGTCATGCAGGCTACAACATGGGTAATTTGGGGCCATTCGTTGTGGTAGAGATGTTCAAAAGTGACCACTGATTGTGGGTGTCTCGTTTTTGGGACAAACTGAAGATCAACTCCCAGCAGAACTGGCTAGATGTCAGATATCAAATTCCAATAGGGTAGAAGGAGGGGAGAACAGAGAGAGAAAGAAAGTGGAATGAGTCTCTGGAATTCTTACTGGTAATCACTCTCCTCTCTGTCTTTGACTGGTAGCACCCTAATCCCACCTCATCTCTCCAGAATGGAATTAACTCTGCCCTGTGCAGATGCGCAGGATTGCTCTTTAGTCTCCTCTGTTCTAAGCATTGGTCCTCAACTGAATTTATGTCTTATTATTAAAACAAACCAACCAAACGGCACAAACCCACCCAGCGGTGCTCAGAGCTCGTCTATTCCTGCTACTGTTAGCCTCATCCTCCCTTCAATGGTTACACCTTTTGGGTGTGTCTTGTCCAAAATTAGGCTCCAGCCTTGCAATGTGATGCATGCAGCTGGATTCTAAATGTTTTCAGGCAAGGCATCTCTTTTGCTGTGCATTGCATAGAGCTTAATGTAGCAGAGTCACTACATTAGGCTCTATACCCTTCCTTTCATTCATGTAATGACAATAAAATTGCTGGGCAGCTCAACATGCATTGGAACACCCAAGAAAAGATTCTAAAACAGCAATTGTTCTTCCCTGGTAACAGCTGCGAGGCTGTAATGAGCAAAGAAGTGAGTTTAAAAGGAAGCAGATAGTGGTGCTTAGTATGAGATCTCTGGGCACAGGCGCTAGCAGGGAAGACGTGACATGGAGAACGACAAAGACAAACGAAGAAGTGAAGGGAGACAAGTTAATGAGCAACAAACATTCTCTTAATGCTGCTTAATAAACCTGATATGTTCAAATATGTGAGCTCTGTGTTACCAGCCGATGGTGATATAGCTTTACAGTCCAGCAGATCTCAAACTAGAGCCCAGGAGTGAAATCCTGGCCCAAGTGAAATCAATGGAGTTTTGCCATTGAGTTCAACTGAGCCAGGGTTTCACCCCAAATCGGAGATTCTTCCACACCATACCAGTGACTCCAGACAATAATTCTAATGATGTTAGTCTCCTCTGGCTTCCCCTTGCATTCTAGAAGCCTTTCCCTTTAAACCATCAGCGTTGCTCCATTTATTGCTTTAGCTCCTTTGCCTCGTTTTTTGTTTCCTGTGAGCTAACTGCTGACCCTCTGTGAGACGGCGGGGTCAGGCTACCCCCAAACAGCTGCCTTGCTCACATTTAAGGACTTGTTGATTAGACTGATTAGAACAATTAGCTCATCCAGCTTGAAACGATCAGTCCCTGCTTCCTTTGCCGATGATTGGAAGCACATGTCATTAGTCCTGAAGCATTTCACAACGACATGGATCTCATCAGCAAGACAACTGCCATTTCAGTACTTGAAAGAGGGACAGAGTAAGGAACAGGTGGGCTCGGGCAGTGATCGTTACAAGTCGCAAGGGCGAATTCAGGCAGGGTCTGTGGGACTGGAACTCCACAGTCCAGGGAGTCTGGATGGAGCACTGAGGTGGAGCAGAAATGCCACCAGCCGTGCACCTTATTTGAGAGGAAGAGAAAGGATTGAGAAGTGGAAGGATTCAGAAGAGTCCATCTAGGAAGGGCCCTGGCCCCTCTCTTCCAGCCCCCCTTAGCTAAGTTGCTCCAGCGTCAGCACTGCCGGGAGGAGGAGTCCCAGCTAAAGTCCCAAAGAGGGGGCAGGGCCCTAGTACTTTTAAAAGTGCTTCTGAACTTCTGTCTCGCCGGGGAATGCTGCTGTCCTGTGCGCTGCTGATGCTTGAGCAACTTAGCTAAGGGGGGCTGGAACTTAGCTAAGGGGGGTTGAGAGGAGCAAACAGCAGGCTGGGGTGGGGAGGTTTGGGGGAAGAGGTGAAGCAACAGTGGGAAGAGGAGCAGAGGGGGTTGGCCATGGCAGCAGAGGCCTAGCAGGAGCTTCTGCTGGCAGCTGTTTGGCCCTAGCTGAGCTGCTCGAGCATCAGCAGCACACACAACAGCAGCGGTTCCACAAGCTTCTTATAGCCACCGCCCATGCCAGTGACCATAATTTAAAGGCACAAAATCAGGAGTAAATGTGCAAATGTCCATGAAGAAAGTAGAAGTTGTCCCAGTTGAGCGTGTGTGTTAAACTGAAGGCATCCACTGGCATACTGCAATAGTGTTTGGTCCCGCTCCAGTCAACTCTCTAACTTTATTATGTTGCCTCAAATAGTAATAATTAAATTCTGTTAAAACCCATCTATACAACGGTTAATCAGAGGAAAGGCTTGTAGGAGAAATCCACACAGCCCAGCAGCATTTTACTATAGATAAGTCACAACCCAGATACACCTTGCCAACCTCACACACTTTTAAGACCTGATTTTCCTCTGACCTAGCTTGTTTCAACGCAGGAGTAAGAGGCCACACCGAAGACAATGGAGTTACTTCTGGTTAGAAAATGATGTACCAGAGAGGAGGAGCAGGACTGTAGTGTACAACAGCAAGGCCTCAACCACTACATTTAAACTAGTGTAAATGGCGAATTGTCTGTAATTTGAAGTCTATAAATCATGATTTGAGTTGAAGACTTCAGTAATTGAGCCTGAGGCTAGGGGTCTATTAGAGGAGTAGGTGGGTGAGGTTCTGTGGCCTGTGTTATGCAGGAGGTCAGACCAGATGATCATGATGGTATCTTCTGACCTTAAAGTCTATGAGACACAGTTAAATAACTTTACTCATGCAACTCAATGGGTCTATTTCTCCAGTGTATGTACAGGCTCTGGACCTAGAAGTCTGAATAGGAATCACAGATCCATGCGTTCCCCTGCTCTAGCTATCCTACATCATTATATTTTGTCACCCAAATTCTCAGAAGTCAATAAAGGTTATTTGTTCTCCACCACAATACAGAAATAAGTATATGAACTACCACCATACATAAGATACATACCAGTCCTGTCTTATACCTCATGTAGTCATTTATAGCTGAGCAAAGGGCACTTCGGCAACATTAATATTGGGAGCTGGTACAAAAATATTTGATCAAACAGTATTTTTGTCGGAAATTCAGTTTCACTGAAAGCAAAACATTTCTCAGGAAAATGTCAGTTTTGATGAGGTTTTCGATAGCAAAGTGTAGAAACAAATCATTTAACCTTATCATTTTATTTTGATGATGTTTAAACATTTTATTTAGATGCGGTTAAATGTTTCATTTTGACTTTATTGTTTCATTTCATTTTGACTTGTATTATTAAATTAATTTTAACATTATATTTATGTATGTAATAGTATATATTATATTTAATATAATGTTTCAAAATGATCAAAATGAAATAATCTGATATTTTCAAAATGAAATGTTTCAATGTTCCAGAACAAAATTATCTAGAATTTCCATTCCGCAAAAGAATTCAAAATTTCAACTTTTTATTCCAGAACAAATTTCAAAATGTCATAATTGCCTATAGAAGAGAAATTCCAGTTAACGACTAGCTATAATAAATATTAAACAACAATAAGCAATGACATCCCCCAAAGCAAAGATTCTCTACTGGATTTCTTTATTGGCATGTTACATATAACAGTGTAGCATTAACCAAAATCATCATGGATGCACAACACTGGGGTTAGTTGTGCATCTGAAAAATATGCTGTAGCTCAACCACAAATTATGGGCTTGATGCAGAAATTACTAAGTGAAATTCTATGGCCTGTGCTACACAGGAGATCAGATCAGATGTTCATAATGGTCCATTCTGGCCTTGGAGGCTATGAAGATAATCTGTAGAGTTTGGTTTTGGTTATTTGGGTGACACGTTTCCTAATACCATTTTCTGTGGACATTAAGTTTCAGATACATTTTGCAGAAGATCCAGCAAAGGGTTACTCACAAAATCCTGTGAAACCATATTATTATTATTACATTTATTTAGAGCAGTACCCGCCATGTGAACAGTATTTTCCAAACACTCAAGAAGAACAGTCTCTGCTACAAGGAGCTCACTGTCTAAGGAATGTGGGTGTTTATTTTGGTTGCAGTTTTGGTTACTGGATGTTATTTGCTGGTCTGGAGCAACACTGGAGATAATGTGTCAAAGACTATTATTTTTTTGAAAACTATTATTCAAGTTTCAGTTCATAGACGTAGAGAAACTAAACACTGTTACACTTAGTTGCTTGATTCCAAATACCGAAGATTAACACAGCTGGTTGAAAAACAGAATTTCTGTCCAGTGTGCAATTCTGATATTTCAACATTTGTTTGCATCCCTGCTCAGGATTAAACTTGCTGAGAAACCAAAAGTTTGATTCAGAAATTTTGGAACAAAATATTGTGGTATTTTCAACCAAAAGGAAACATTCTACCATTCCCAATTCAGAAAGTTTAATTTTAGTTTGTCAACCTTGCCTAGGCTGCGAGCACAGCCAAAATCATTCTGAATATTGCAATCCTCCTCTGTTGCATTCAGGGTTTTTTTTAATCCTGACTCATCACTCTATTTATTGGATCTTTCTTCTTCCAAATCATTGGTAGAGATAGCTCTCAACTAGGAATTTGGATCTAGATTTAAATCCAAATTTCTCCATAGTTAGGGGGAATCTGAGACAACAGTCCAGCTTTTATAAAGAAAACCAGCCCTCACCTTGGACATGATTGTGCCCCTCATGATCTACACACAGAAAAGACTCTCTGCTGATGTATCTCGCTTCTGTTGAGTGGGGAGAAAAAGGAGAAAGTTCCATGTTAAATTCTATTATTTTGTTTTGCTAATTCAGATTTGATTCTACATGGAGAATACAAACTAAAAATTTTTGGTGCATGTCCCTTGCCAGCACTCTGATACCGTAGATCAGCTCAGCCCTTACCTTCCTGGAAGGCCAAAGGAAAACTGAAGTACAGCGCAGAAGATTGCTCATTTGTGACAACTTTATGTAGACAGCCACTACATTTGCACAAGTACACAATAACACTGACATGGCAGCTCCAGTGGATGGAAACCTTGCCGTGCCAGCAGAGTCTGCTTCACCAAAATGTCAGTACTAATATCCATTACCTGCTACTATCAAGGGACTAATTAAAATATAATTTAATGAATTCCTTGCATCATTCTTCACTGCAGAGGATGTGGGGGAGATACCCACATGAGAGCTGTTCTTCTTGGGCAACTGTCCCACACTGATATGTCAATAGAAAAGACTGTAGAACAGATCAATCAATTAAACAATAATAAATCACTAGGACCAGGTGGGAATCACCCAAGAGTTCTGAAGGAGCTCTCAAATAGGAAATTGCAGAACTGTTAACTGTAACCTATTGCTGAAATCAGCCTCTGTACCAGATGACTGGAGGGTATCTGATGTAACACAGTTTTTTTAAAAGGGGGCCAGTGGAGATCCTGGAAATTACAGGCCAGCAAGCTTAACTTCAGTACCAGACAAACTGCTAGAAACCACAGTACAGAACAGAATTCTCAGACACATAACTAAACGCGATTTGTTGGGAAAGAGTCAGTACAACTTTTGCAAAGTGAAATTATGCCTCACCAATCTATTAGAATTGTTTGAGGGTGTCAACAAGCATGGGTATAAGGGTAATCTAGTCGGGATAGTGTAGTTAAGTTTCAGAAAGCCTTTGACAAAGTCCCTCACCAAAGGCTCTTAAGGAAACTAAGTAGTCATGGGATAAGAGGGAAGGTCCTTTTGTGGCTCACTTAGTGCTCGAAAGAAAACAAAAGGTGGGGATAAATGGCTGGTTTTCACAATGGAGGGTCTGTACTGGGACCTGTGCTGTTCAAAATCTTCATTAATATTTTGTGAAAGGGGGTGAACAGTGAAGTGGCAAAGTCTGCAGATGATACAAAATTATTCAAAATCGTTAAATCCAAAGCTGATTGCAGAGAGTTATAAGGGGATCTCACAAATCTGGGTGAGTGGGCAACAAAACGGCAGATGATATTCATCATGGAGAAGTGCAAAGTAAGGTACACTGGAACAGATCATTCCAATTATATATGTATAATGATGGGGTCTAAATTAGCTGTTACCATTCAGGAAAGAGATCTTAAAGTCATCATGGATTATTCTCTGAAAATTTCATCTTAATGCACAGCAATAGACAAAAAGCCAAACAGAATGTTAGTAACTACTCAGAAAGAGATATAAAATAAGACAGAAAATATCATAATGCCACTATGTAAATTCATAGCTCACCCACACCTTGAAGACAGGGTCCAGCTCTGGTCCTGCCATCTCAAAAAGGAGATAGTGGAACTAGGAAAGGTTCAGAGAAGGAAACAAAAATGATCAAGTGTATGGAATGGCTTCTATATAAGGAAAGACTGAAAATATTAGGGCTGTTCATTTTAGAAAAGAGATAACTACGGGGGGATATGATAGAGATCTGTAAAATCCTTAATGGCATGGGAAAAGTGAATTAAAAAGTGTTATTTACACTTTCTCATAATACAAAACCCGGGGGGCACCCAATGAAATTAATAGGCCACAGGTTCATTACAAACAAGATGACGTGCTTTTACAAACAACACACAACCTGTGGAACTCATTGCCATAGGATGCTATGAGGGCCAAAAGTATAACTGGGTTAAAAAAAGAACAAGATAAGTTCACGGAGGATAGGTCCACCAATGGCTTGTGATGGGGTTCCCGGGGTACAACCTGGACTGTGGGACTGCTGAGCCCTCCAAACGCACCGATCTGGACTGCCCCTGACATTGTGATGCTGATGTCAAGCTACAAACCTCTGACAGGCACTGTACCTACACAGACATCCACAGGCAGGGACACAGCCAATTGAGTTACATGAATGATTTCCTAAACACTCGTACCATCAATAGAGAGGCTCCAACCAATTCCCCTCACCACCAGCCCTCCACCCCAGGACTGTACCATCTTACACTGTTCAGTGCACCCCTGGGCAGTGCAAGTTCATTAGTTCTCCACTCCATCAATGTTGAGTGGACACACACTAGCCTTTGCAACTTGAGTTTAAGATTTCCCAAGCACTTCAGCCAAAACACACTGTTTGAGATAAAATATAAAATAGGTTTATTAACTACAGAAAGAGATTTTAAGTGATTATAAGTGGTAAGCATAAAAGTCAGAGTTAGCTACCTTAAGAAAATAAGTTCTACAAACCACAGGATTTGAATCAAGACATGTCTCACCCTCACAGATGATACCAGCAAGTTACAATTCCTCATTATACAGACTGGATAATTTCTCCAGCCTGGGACATAACTCCTTCAGTTCAAATTCTTTGTCCTCCAGATGTGCTTCCGGATGTTGAGACGGGAGTCAGAGGGAGATGCCAAGAGATGATGTCACTGTCTCACTTTTTATACCTTCTTCCAGCTTTCTAGAAAGATTCTTGCTATAACATGGGGGTTAGGTAGCCCCCTTGGTCAGGCAGTCTCCATTGCCTATGTGCTCTCTCTGAGAAGTCTCTGGGATGGCCGGTGGGAGAGTGAATTCTCTTTCAATGGGCCATCAGCACATGTCTGGCTGGTCCTTTTTTGCCACTGAAAGATTGGCTGTGGGCATTTCCCAATCTCACAACATATTTCAGTAACATATATTGCACTACTTCATAACTTCACATACAATGATAGAACATGCCATCCAACAGGATATCAATGTTCAGCAGATGCATGTTCACAAGGCATGTTCACAAAGCATGCATTGTGCAAAACATCATAATCATATCACGGTGGTGAATATGGGGGTTCCAGGCTGCTACTTTGAGGTACAGAATGTCACATGGCTATTCGTCAAGATAGTCAGAGATGCAACCATATGCTTTGGGTAACATTACTCCTCTGACTGCCAAAAGCTGGGCATTGCAGACAGGGGCTGATCACTCCAAAATTGCCCTCTTCTGTACACTGCCCCTGAAGCTCTGGCACTGGCTCCTGTCAAAGACAGGGCTAGTTGGACCATTGGTCCAACACAGTATGGCAGCTGTTATGTTCTAGTCTCTTCATGGTATTGGTCCCTAGTCCTTCATAAACTGAGGCAAAATACATTCTACCTCTCTGGCATCATCAATCATGTCTACTGCCACAAGCTACCCTCATCTCCTTAAACAGTCCTAACTGTCCACTGCAGTGACTTCTTGTTCCTTGTACACAAGAAATATACCCTAATGATCTTATAACCTCGTGATTAATGTTTCTTTCATTCTTATTTTTCATGCATTATTAACTTTGAGTTGGACTCTATCCCAGTCTCCATTGCACCTGATGTTTTACTCTTTCAACACACAATACTGTCCACTAGATACTGCCATGTTCACCCACCCATCATAAAAAATGTGTTAAATATTCCTACCTTCCCTGGAAGTTACCACTACAAACACCTGCCATTTATCCCCACCCATTAGATTGTGTTTTCTCCCTTGGCCCTCTTATCTTGTCAGCTAGCATAAAAAACTTGCTGGTCTGCTGTAGCTTGTCCCACCCACTCTTCCAAAGGAAGATCTCAAGGAGAGAGTTAAATGACTTGAGCTATTCTGTTTAGAAAATAAGAAAGTATGAGTTGACAGAGGTGCAGTATTTAGGAAGGGGAGGGTCACGCCCCCAGAGTTCAGGTTAAAGTGGAGACTGTTTCCATTGAGTTGATTAGAAAACAAAATATTTCCCTCAATTTCACATGCTTAATAAAGCATCCAGAATAGATTTTTATGAAAGTTTTAAATAAGCCTGTTGCATAGGTTGAGTCAGAAGCACTTAAAAATGACCAAATTTTCTCCCCCCCTCTTCCAAATGACTGGTTTTGTAATATGTCTTTGACTCCCCTTTACTTTAATATTTCTTACACTTAGAAACTTCAGGCCAGATCCCCACCACTTTATACCAGCTGAGGATCCTTCGCCTTCCTATTTATCTTTCATGATTTCACCTCCCTTTTATACTCACCCAGCCTCTTCACTGGTCATATCTATCATACTCCTTGGCCTTCCATCACAGTCATCCCTCGATCTTCACTCACAAACATCTCACACTACCCTTGTGTCTGCACCAGCAGCTAGGGTCTGGCTCATGTGCAGTTTTTCTACCTGAGGTGCCCCAGATTGCCCCAAAAGAAGATTTTTGGGTTTGGGGGTTTTTTCAAAGAAAATCTCCTGGGGGAAGCTGCATATGGTTTCGCCTCCTCCTTTCTTCTCACACATCCCGCTTCAAAGGGCACAGCTTGGACATTGTGCTATATCATCAATACATCCAATAATTTATACAGGAATAGCGTATAAACATTTCCAGCAGCACACAACTTAATATTAGGTTTTTTGCCAAGTAATGTTGCCTCCCTCCTTGGTGACAGTTGTGAGAAAACACTTTGGTTTCAATGAGAAAAAGACAACATGAACAGATTCCTGAGTCCCTTGGGCTCCTCTCTGGAACTGCATGCTTGCTTACCCACAGAATTTACTGCAGGTTGCAGCGGGTTGGATTAAGGAGGTTGTGGGAATCTCTTGTTAATATACTGGCAGCACAGTCACTGATGGTTACAGGGATGAGTGAACCACAAAGAGGTTTGGGATCAGTTCAGATATGCCTCCAAAAATCTGGCAGCATTTATGATGATTTGTTTATAATATCATTGAGATCCTGGCCCCAAAAATTCTGTTAGCTTCATGAGAGAAATTCCCTAGGCATCTTGTCACAAACCAGAAGTGGGACATTTGGTAATTTGCCTAGTGATTTATTACTGAGTAAGTTTTACTCACTAATGGATTACTGAGAAAAAACCCTCCATTCACATGGAAACATCTCTAACATGCCCAATGCAAAGGGACTGGAAAAGTACAGCTGCTGGCTCCCATCAGAAACAGAGGAGAGAAAGTTCCTCATGATTGTCTCAGATGGGAGCAGTTCCCTGGGCATCATATGAAATAATTTGGTTGGATTAAACAAAATAAATTAATTTGGCTCAAATATTTAAATGTAGGGCCTAGATGGATCAGGAGACTGGTAGACCTTTTCACCTCAAGGTCACTTGTGTGACCCAACCCTGCCTATATTCCAAGTTATTGAGAGTCCTTACAGTGCATTTCATAGTGAAAGGACTTTGTAGCAGTAGCATGGGGAGGTTCCATATTTCTTGTCCATCAGTGACTCCTGTTCTCATCTACTAGGATTCCAAGTATCATGATGGCTTTTCTAACTATCAGTCCTGCAAATTCAACTGGGAATATGGGTTCTTCTTGGCATATGCCTTGCCAGCCCTGGGGATACTGCAAACAGAACTCCATTGACTGTTCTGGCAATGACGCATAAGCCAAAATAAATTCCAGTTCCCATAGCTCTAACAGAAGTTGTTATGTTCATGGCATACGCAGAGAAAAGTTAGATTAAAATAACCATATAATATTCATGCTGGAAGGCAGCCACATAACACTATTTTATTTTTTAGAATTCAGAATGATAACGCATAACAAACCAAAAAACAGAGACAGACAAAGCAGGCTGCTCCCTAAAGCAGTGAGGCACAACTCACCCCACTATTTTTTATGATGGCTTTCTTCAGACTGACTCTGATCACAGGCTTCCCTACAGAGCACACGAGCCTGCAAGCAAGACCAAGAAACTCACCCTGCCCCCCTGCCCACAAACACTCTTGAAGTGATAGTTTACAATTCCAACACAATCCTCATTATATAACAGAAGCTTTCAGCAAAAACGCCTGAAGACACATTGGATGCTCCCAAGACATTAGACCTGGGGCAGCAGTGGTTGAAAGTCAGTGTCATATGATGAGCATTATTTTCTGTAAAGTATATGGTCTCAGTGTACAGTGT
Source organism: Mesoclemmys tuberculata (assembly GCA_007922155.1). NCBI lineage: Eukaryota > Metazoa > Chordata > Testudines > Chelidae > Mesoclemmys > Mesoclemmys tuberculata. Next base: position 78,397,947 of record ML675624.1, read on the forward strand.
CAACTGCAGAAGTTCCACCAGGGATGACTGTTTACATCAACAATTCTTTCCCATTAAGAGGCTAAACTATGCCCTTTTAGGGTACAGCTAGGTCTCAAGGAAATGTATGCTTAGCTTGTTTCAGCAAAAATTAAAATAGTAACAGAATTCCTGGGCTAGCTTGCTTCAACTAAGCCCTCAGTGAGAATTTCCATCAGGCAGTTGGGAAATATTTTTAAAGAGCCCTCTAAAGTCCAGCTGGCTGTTCCAACTCTGCACTCTTTACTTCAGGCCCTCGGGAAAAATCTTCCCTCAGTCAGACCCCAGAACTGTCAACACAGGACCTTTTAAAAGGCCTTCTCACTTAGATGTAAGAAAAATGAAGACTATAAGACCTGAGTTTAAAAGCCATATGAAATTAAAAATAAAGTTTCAATGCACTGTAATCACTAGAGACAACAGAATTAGTCACTAGAAATGTTGTGCAATTTAAAGCGAGTACACATTTTGTCCTCTTTTCTGTTCATGATTCAATCCTGATGTTTTCAAATGTATTTGTTTTTCATAAATATTCATCAAATAATTTGGACAAACAGTTCTAAACTAATCTCTTAGTTTGTTCACTATCATTTTCCAGTAACAGGCAGCCACTCGTTATTTGTGGTGTCTGTTTGGCTAGCTAAGGCATATGGTATTGTTTCTGTTCTCATTGGATGACTAAAGTCTTTTAAACAAGTGCTTTGTACTGCAAGTGTGGAATTGGCTAATGTATAGATGAATAATTATTCTTATTAAAATATTTAAATCACTTGGGAGCTGCAAACACTTTCACAAATACTCAATGGTCATGTGAAGTTGACCCATATAGTCATGAATATATTTGTGAACCTGTTTCATGATTTGACCGACTCCAGGTCAATTAATTAGTTCAGTAATGGTAAATTGCTATGGTAACTTAACTTGATGTACTCCAAGAGACACAACAAAATGTGGCCCTTATTTTAGGAACCTTAATGTCTTAACTCCAATCACCTCTTGATGTAGTTTAATTATTTAAATGCTAGCAGAAGAGTGATATCATGCAAAGACATGACAGTTCACACTTCGCTCATATTGGAGGGGATGTTTGGAATGTGTGTATAGAAGTCCATTTGCAATGAAAATGCTGTTATGGACGCCATATGTGCCTGTAACCTCATTTAATCAAGTTAACAGAATTCACTTTTTTTAAAGCTTACTTAATGTGTTTACTTAAATAGCCAAGGCAGTCTATTTCCATTTCCTACTGTGGGGTATTTTTTTTTCTTTTTCCCCAGCTTTTTTTTTAAACTTTGTCAGGCTGGCAATAGTACAGAAGATACCAATGTGCTGCCTTGTCCCTGCCTAATAGTGCTGATCTCATATGCAGTGTGATTTAACATTAAAAAAACCTAAACAAATATGGGGGGAAATTGTTGAAATATGCTAAAATGGAATCAGTAAAAGGCAGGCATAGAGTGAATTACTCTATGAACCACAGAGGAAACGAGCCAAGAGACTCAGCGGCTGCTTGACTGGTAGTCATAGCAGGAGCAGAATATAATCGATGGATATTATAAGGTAGGTAATGTGCTGCACCCATCTTTTCTCACCTATCTTGGGGCTATTCTGCTGGCCACCAGATCAAGAAAAGGAAATTGAGGGTACAATGTTGAGAGAAATTAAGGAGGCAGCAAAACTCAATGGAATGATGATAATGGGGGAATTCAATTATCCACGTACAAGCTGGTCCAATGGGGCAAGGAGATAAAAGTTTAGATAAATAATTTCTCAACTCTTTCAGTGGTTGCTTTTTGGAACAGCTAGTTGTAGAGCACACAGGAAGAGAAGCTATTCTTGACTTGCTCTTCAGTAACATACATCTGCCAGTTCAAGTAGTGATGTTAAATTTTAGAAAAGGAGACGTCAATAAAATGAAAGAGTATAAAAAAAAATTTTTTTAATGGCCTGCCAGCTCAAAGTAAAGGAAGTAAAATCCTTAGAAGTGGATTGGATACTCCTAAGAAAAACAATAGTAGCATCTCAGAAGACCTATACTGCTGAAGGAAAAGGAGGAAACCATTATGGCTAAATGCAAGGTTCAAGAAGCTATATGAGACAGCAAAAATCCTTCAGAATTAGGAAACTGGCCCTAGTGAAACTAATAAATAAGAGCATAAATTATAGCAGGCGTTAAGTAAGAGGAAAATTAGAAGAGCTGAAATGGAGTTCAAAGATCAAATAGCTAAAGATGCAAAAACAATGAAGAGATTCTCCAGAGTATATCAGAAGCGGAAGCCTAAGAAAGAATAGCTGAGATTGCTGGATAACAAAGAGTTAAAAGAAGGAAATGGGGAAGATGAGGACACTGCTGTGATGCAAAATGATTTCTTTGCATCAGTCTTCACCCGTGAAGATCTTAACAAGATTCCTGCTCCAGAAAAGCTCTTTCCTGGTAACAAAGATGAGGGCCTCTCAGAGGCGAATGTGGCAGAAGAAGTAGTGCTGCATTGAACTGATATTTCAAAATGCAATAAGTCACTAGACCCAGATGGGACAGCCAAGAGTTCTGAAGAACTCCGAGTCATGGTGCATCTGGCATACTACTGGTACCTGAGGGTTCTCGGGTGCGCCACTGAGCAGCCAAAATAATTTCACTATTTATTATCTGGAAAGGAGGGTGAGTAGTAAGGCAGCAATATCTGCACGTGACACAAAAAGTTACTGAGGTTAGTCAGGACCAGAGAGGACCATGCGGAACCCCAGAGAGACCTCAACAGGAAGAGGGGCCACATGATGGCAACTGAAATTTAATGTTGACTGATGCAAAGTCATGCACAATGGAGGGAAAAATTTAAACCACTTATACCTAGTGATGGTTCTTGAGACCATCATCCCTTGACCTGAGCTGGTGAGCGTTCTGAGGTAAGTGCCTGCGAGTCCTATGTTAGGCCCATGCCAGTTAATCAGGGCCCAGCCAATCCACAAGCAAAGGCCTCACCAGCTATATAGGCCCATAATGAAAGCTTCCAGTCCAGTCTGCTCAGCATTGCTACCTTGTTGGGAGAATTTCCAGCTGCCAGATAGTTCTGACAGACTGCTCAGCCTGTTCCAGCCCCTGCTCCAGTCTCAGCCAGGCTCCCCGGCTATCCTGACAGCTCTAAAGTAACTGTGTCAGCCCCCAAAAGGGATCGTTAGAGGCCGCTGTGTGTGAACCCTGCTCAACACACAGCTGGGGTCAAACCAACTAACGAGATATCAGGATTCATAAGGAATGGGAGAGGGAACAATACCCCAAGTACTATAATGGCTTTATTTAAATCAATGGTGTGACCTCACCTGGAATATTGTGTATGGTACAGTTCAGCCAGGCTGGAAAAGTGTATTGTGGAACTGGAGGGGGTTCAGAGTAAAGCAGTGAGAAGCAAAGGACTGGAAAAACTCTCATATGGAGGGAAAGTGAAAAGACTGGGATTGTTCACCTTAAAAAGAGAAAAAATATGAGGCAACAAGTATATAAAATAATGAGTGGTCAAGAGAAGATTGGGAGCTTCGTTCTCCCTGCTTTATAACACAAGAAGTGGGGACATTCAATGAAATTAAAAGATGGGACATTCAGAATTGATAAAAAGAAATACTTTTTCACATGGTGTACTGTAGAACTCATTGCCACAGGAAGTTGCTGCGGCCACAAACGTAACGAGATTGAAAAAGGGACTGGATATTTACATGGATATCAAGAACATCTAGAGTTATTATTAATGACACTACGATTTTGGAAGAGATACTAAACCTTGTGCTTCAGGGATTCAACCAATCTTTAACTATTAGAGCTCAGGATGAGATCTAGGTGGAGGGTAGATTATTCAACAACTGCCTACTGCAGGATTCCTGCCCCATCCTCTGAATCTTCTGGGGCAAGCCACTGTCAGAGACAGGATACTGGACTAGGTGGACCCCAGGTCTGATCCAATATGGCAATTCCTATGCTCCTATCCTACAAAGTGTTGAGTAAATTTCAGAGATGTGGCTTCATCTCCCAATGAAGTTTGCCCGCCACAGCTGGAATCCCTTCATACAGAGAGAGCATCAGCAAAGCTCCTATCTGGGGAAGTATTGATAGCCTGGGTCCCCAAGTTGGTGCTAGCTCATTGGGGGCCCTAAGCAGGACTATTTTGCCCCCTACAACGCATAATAAAAAGCAAATAGGGGTCCCCATTGAGCTGCTTGGGGCCCTAAGCAATTGCTTAGTCTGCTTATGCCTAGCACCGGCTGTGCCAATCCCTCTCACTTCCCCCATTCTTGGAATATTTTGGGAAGAAATTCTATGAGGAAAACTGCACAATAGTCTCCTCTCACTCTATCCCCTCCTCTGGGAGGGGGTGATCAGGCCCACATTTGACAAGCAATGCTGTGTCATCTACACTGTCACAAGTGACTCTTGAGCGCTCCCACTGGGAAGGAAGAGAGGAGGAATCAGCAGAGCTACCCTTCGATACCTTCATGGATGGAAAAAGGAGGAATTCCCTGAAGATCATCTCAATCTGTTTTGGGAGGAAGCTCTCTCCAAAGCCTCCAGATCTAGACTACAGTCTCAGTTTTCCTCTGCCCCTTTTATGTCACTCTAGTAGTGCAAAGGGGATTTAAAGTGAGCAGAAAATGGCTCCCTGAAAAGACAACCGTGGCATATCTCTCCAAATGGTGTAATGCTGGCGTCAGGACTCTGCACTGACCCTGATGCCAGCGTCTATTGGGGCTGAGGCCAGAGTGCCCTGAACTATGGTTATTCTCACTTCTTAGACCAACAGGTGGGCATTGGAAGTGGAATATAAGAGAAACCCTAAGACTGCTCTAATTTACACCAGGAACTGGTTGTGCCCCTATACAACTCCAAAATTAGGCAGGGTACAAAGGAAGCTTAAAACCCGAAGCACAACTATGGAATAACAGAGTCAGGGCCCTAAATTCTAGAGATAGGAAGACTTCCCGTTGCAGACGGTTTGTGTTTTTGTTAGCAGTACTGCAAGGCATGTCATTAGTGCTATATACCAGTCCTCTATATATTACAGACACAGGTTCCAATGGAAATGGGCATAAAGATCTCTTCAAAAGGGACCCAGCTGCCTGTTCTGTTCAGTGTCACTCATTCTGCCAGCTCCCATTTGTAGTCAGCGCCCATGCATGTAATATCATTCTTTTTAATTTTCTGTCTCTGTAACATGACCTATGTTCTGCACTATATCTTCATGTAGCAGAGCTGTCTGGAGAACATCTGTTGCGATCCCAGCTGTTGAAGCACTTCCATGATCTGGCTTTTTGTCCATGACATGTGCAAAAGTCATTGACAGGATTACATCTCAGTGCCTTCTACAGATCTTGTTTTTTCAGTTCTCACAGCCACAGACAGATAGAAAGAGATTGTGATAAATATGGGCCAAATGCTTTTTTCTCGTCAACTCTGCATAAGTAATTTTACTGTGGACTGACTCACATCAGACAGACAGTAAAACTCATCAGAATTTTTATTCCCTTTGGAGCCTATATAATTAAAGCTGCCCACCTGCTCCAGAATCTGTCATTTTTATGCTCAGGGCAACGGGATACTTGGTTATTATCATGAACTATGTTAAGCTCTACCCACTATGGAGTTTTGAACAACAGTCCTTGAGAAAACTGTAATCCCCAACTCTCAACTATAATTCCTTCTTATTATGTTTATAATTCTTGGCTCGAGATAATGGCAGAACACGGGGCATGGAATGTATTCCAAATATGCATACTTGTAATTTGCGCTGCACTTATTTTGCCTGCATACATAAGATCAATTGATTTTCAATTCATCTCTATCCCATCCTTTCAGCACACTGGCATCATTTCCATATAGGTAGAAATGACTTTGGGAGACCCGATAGCCCAGAGGATTGCTATTGAAGCATGGAGCTATTCATCTCTAAATCACCACTATAATATTTGCTATAAGTTGTGGGTGACCCAGGATGGCTTCTTTGTGATAGGAGAGCTCAGGTGTCATGTGCTGAGCACGTGCACCTGTATCTATGCTTGCCCCAGTTTTTTCAAACAGGGCCCTTAATTTCCTAAAGCTAGATTAGGACACTACATGATCCACATTGTTCCAATTCTCAGTGTTTTAAGAGTTTCCTCAGTTCCCTTTAGAGTCTCATCCGACGAATTTTCAATGCCTGAGTCACACAATCTTTTAAACAAATAAGGCGTTAAATCCCAACTCATTGTGGATTAATGTAGTCATATAAAATATAGCATCATAAATACAACACATAACCATAATGTATAATTTAAAAAATAGACTGTCCTAAACTAAAGCAAAACAGCTTTCTAATGCCATGCAATACTAGTAACACAGATACTAAATAATCAAGACTTACAGAGCATTCACTGTAACTATGATAAAAATAAATACATGTTTGTCTATAGGCATGCTATTCAAAGGCCTCTGGGATCCTCAAAAGCTATCTAAAACAGAGCTTAATGATGAACTTAACAATAATCATCATAATCCAGAGTTTACCAAAAGTGGTAAGGAATTCTTTTCTGCCAAAAAATCTAACCAAAAATGAAAAAAAAAAATCATTTGTCAATTTTTTTTACACATTTTTTTCAGATTTTCATTGGAAAATAGAAATCCATTTCCTGCCCCTACCCCCATTTTGGCAACTGGGAACTGAAAATCTTCAGGAAATTGGGCAAAAAAATATTGGTTTCACTGAAATTTTTTCCCTCGCAGGTCATTTTTTCCCCTCTGGTTTTCAGTTTCCTGTCTAAATGTCTACGTGGATGTAAAAACAAATTTTTATCCAAAAATGTTTTGAATGAGAAAATGCCAACAAGGCCTAAGAACAACTCATAAACTTCACATTTCAAAACAGCCTAAAATATGCATTAATCTTCATTTAAAGTAAAAAAGACTGCACGGCGCAAATAAATGTTAGACTAGGAGTCTGATAGGTCAGATAAGCTGGCTGAGTGAATGAAAATTGACTAATAGTTCTGGATTCAAGTGGGCAAGTTGAAATGGCCTTACTTTAACCCATTTTCCATAAGTGAAGATAGAAAATTTTAACAAGCTGCATTCCTCTCCTTCTCCCAGGGTGGGTTTGGTTTCTGAAACTTCTGAAACTCAAAGAGCAAGAGTCTGAATAGCTTTATCATCATGTATTCCTCCTTAATAGACAATTTGCTTGAGGGGTGCTGAGCCCTATTTTGTGGGTAAGCTAGAAGCTCGGCAAAGAAACAAAAGTGCAATTCTGTCTCCACTGAATTCAGTGGCTAAAGTGCTGGGATCCTTGCCAATCCCTGCAATAAAACTGGACACGTCTGGCAATTTTTGGTTCAGGGATAGTCTTTCAGTTAAAAGACAATGTGTAAAACCTGTGGATAATACTGGGAGAAAAGAAAGATGCAGTGACAGCTCCACTCTGTGTGGCAAGATGACCCCAGCTCAGGGATCCTGGTAAATCCACACCAATCCTGGTAAATCCACACCAATTGTATCCTGGGCAGACACCTTAATGTTCTGGGTTTTTTGCGGGTTTTTTTTTTTTTTTTGCACTTATCTAGTTTATAGCTTGTCATAGCAAAATATTATTGAACTGAACATACTCTCTCCTTGTCAAAATTAAGCCTACCCACCTTGTTACATGGTGCAAAATAAAGAAAATAAGAAATCCCTTCTATCCCATCCCCCAACTTATTTACATTTTATTGATGTGACTTAATTTTCTTATGAACATCCAAAATCTAACTAGGATCGGTAGAAAATGTCAGACCTTATAAAACTACTTCCAATCTTCCATATATAGTTTGCTCTCTCTTGCGTGGCCTCAACAGCTTCCAAATACAAATCTTAACTACAAAACAAAACAAAAAACAAACAAAGGTAACACCATCAAGGTTAGCAATCCAAACATGCTTCTTGGAAATATTCATCATTCACAGCTGTGGAAGCAGCCAGTTTCCTGCCAAAAACTGTCCACCATTTGTCGCCTGACATTCCTGAAAGGCCTTACCTTTGTTTTTTTAAACTTAATTTTATGCAACTCTAATCTTCTTCCAAATGCTTTGGGTTAATGATTCTCAACATGTGTATTGTTAGTTGTCATGGTTTTCTTCCAAGATTTATCAGTTTGTACTCTCATTCATAAAAGCATTCAAATGCTGGCAATATGTTATCTGGAATTCACATACAGTTTTATGGAGTTATTGCTGGGCAAGGGGTCATGCAATATCATTGGCCTGCTATCAAGACACTTACAGAACATGATTGCAATTGTCAGGATAGTATAAATCATCTAGTATTATTGCTTTCTTCTCTCTCTCTGTTTCTTTCTCATACACATACACTTATTCAGACGGGGGAACGGGAATCCCTCACTTCTGCAGACTATTTTGTGAGTGTGCTAGTTGCTTGTAAAGATAATAAGTGTGGAATTCGGTTAGCTATGAAGTCATGAGAACATAAGACCAGCCATCAGTCAGACCAATGGCCCATCTAACTCAGTATCCTATCTCTGACAGTGGCCAGTGACAGGTGCTTTAGAAGGAATGAACAGAACAGGGTAATTTTGAGTGAACCGTCCCCTGTCATCCAGTCACAGCTTCTGGCAGTTGTGGGTTTAGGGACACCCAGAGCATGGGGTTGTGTCCCTGACCATCTGAGCTAATAGCCAACAATAGACTAATCCTCCATGAACTTAGTTAAATCTTTTTTGCACCCAGATAAACTTCTGGCCTTCACACATCCCCAGCAACAGGTTCCATAGGTTGACTGTGCATGGTGTGACAAAGTACTTATTTTTGTTTTAAATCTGCCGCCTATTAAGTTCATTGGGTGAGACCCTACTTCTTGTGTTATATTCCCTATGCAATTTCTCCACACCATTCATAATTTTATAGACCCCCCTCTTAGTCACATCTTTTCTAAATTGAACAATCCCAGTTTTTTTAATTTCTCTTTATACGGAAGCCATTTCATTCCACTAATAATTTTAGTTGTCCTTTTCTGCACCTTTTCCAATTCCAATATATCTTTTTTGAGATGGGGCAGCCTGATCTGCATGCTGTATTCAAGGCATGGGTGTACCAAAGATTTATATAATGGAATTATAATATTTTCTGTTATTATCTATCCCTTTCCTAATGGTTCCTAACATTCTGTTAGTTTTTTTACTGCTGCTGCTCATTGAGTGGATGTTTTTAGGGAACTAGCCACAATGACACCAAAATCTCTTTCTTGAGTGGTAATAGCTCATTTAGACCCCATTCTTTTGTTTATATAGTTGGGATAATTTTTTTCCAATATGCATTATTTTGCATTTATTAACATTAAATGTTATCTTCCATTTTGTCAGACATTCATCTTGTTTACTGACATCTCTTTGTAACTCTTCACAGTCAGCTTTTGACTTAACTATCTTCAGTAATATTATATCATCTGCAAATTTTGCCACTTCTCTGTTTAATCCACTTTTCCAGATCACTTCTGAATATGTGGAACAGCACTGAGCCCAGTACAGAGCCTTGAGGGACCCCACTATTTATCTCTCTCCATTGTGAAAACTGACTACTTATTCCTACCTTCATTTCCTATCTTTTAACCCATTACTGATGCATGAGAGGACCTTCTTTCTTACCCCATGGCTGCTTAGTCTGCTTAAGAACCTTGGTTAAAGACTTTCTGAAACTCTAAACACACTATGTGAAATGTATCACTCTTGTCCAGGTGCTTGTTGACTACTTCAAAGAATTATAATAGATTGCTGAGGCATGGTTTCCCTTTATAAAAGCTGTGTTGACTTTTTTCAACATGTCGTGTCTAATAATTTTATTCTTTACTATAATTTCATCCAATTTACCTGGCACTGAAGATAAGCTTACCGACCTGTAATTGCCAGGATCACCTTGGGAGCCTTTTTAAAAAATAAGTGGTACTTTAGTTACCCTCCAATCATCTTATACAGATGTTGATTTAAGCAATAGGATGCATAGCACAGTAAGTAGCTCTGCAATTTCATTTGAGTTTCTTCAGAACCCTTGTGGAGGCTGGCGACATGGCCCAGCAGGGGCAACACAACCCTACTTTGGGCCCAGGCTCCGAGAAAGGCCACAGCACCTTGCTCTATGGGAAAAAGCTAGTGGGTTATGAGTCTTTAGCCCTGGTCCCAGGTGGGGTGGGCTGTCAACACAGTCTGTAGCCCCTGGCCTATAGGTGGGCAGGGCAGGTAAAGTAGTCTATAGCGCCCAGCCCTCAGGCAGGGTGGAGCTGTTAAGCAGTCAGTTGCCCCCAGCCCTCAGGCAGGACGGGGCAGGCAAAGTAATCTGTATCCCCAGGCATTCAGGCAGGTGGGGCTGATAAGCAGTCTTTTGCCCCCACGGGGGTATGCCTTCCCCCAGAACCAGCCCCGGAAGGTTTCAGGCTTGATGTCTAGCATGTCCAGGATAGCAGCCTTCACGGGCTGATAGTCCCGTGCCTCATCGTCTGCAAGGGCCCAGTAGGCCACCTGGGGAATCCTCATCAGATTAGGGGCCAAAAGGATGGCCCACTGGTCCAGGGCGCAACCCGCGGCGGAGGCCATGCATTCAAACGTCGTCGGCAAGGCCTCGGGGTCATCATCAGGCCCCAGCTTCATGAGGCGCAGCAGTAGCGGGGCCAAGACAATGGGTCGGCCATGGGGGTCATCCGGCCCTGCTGGTTTGGGCAGCAAGGCACCCAGCTGCTCCACATACTGCTGTTCCAGCTCCTGCTGCTGGTCCCCCAGGTCCCGGATCAGTTGTTGCTGCGTGCCCAGCCTCTGTAGCAGCTTTTGCTGCTGCTGTAGCTGGGCCACTTGCTGTTGTTGGTGGTGGTTGGCCCACCATTTCATAAATGTCTCAAAATCCATGGTCCCATCTGTCGCCAGCGACTAGCAGCCAATGGATCGTCCTAGCGGGCAGCCCCCCTTTTCCCAGGGGGTGAAGCTGCCTGCATTCTCCACCATGTGTAGGCTGGCGACACAGCCCCGCAGGGGTGTTGCGAACCTTCCTTGGGCCCAGGCTCCGAGGAAGGCCACAGCACCTTGCTCAATGGGAAACAGCTAGTGGGTTATGAGTCCTTAGCTCCGGTCCCCAGGCGGGACAAGGGCAGACTCAGCCACTCTATAGTCGGCTCTCCCTGGTCTACTTCCTCCCACCCTGAGCCCGGATACCCAGAGCCAGCAGTCTTCCTCCCAGTGGCTGGGGTAGACGGCTAGCGGGAGTCCCACAAGTGCCTCATCGTTGGCCAGCGGCAGATCTGGGAACTCCTTGGGGCCCTCAGCGGATGGCAGCTCCTCCAGGTCAAAGGGTCCTGGCGGGTCCTCCGGTACGCTGGGCTCAGGCAGCTCCTCCAGGTCCAGGCTGGCCTCAGGGAGTTTCTCCCAGTCAGTGGACTCTGGCAGCTCTTCCCAGCTACTAGGACCTCGCGGCCCTTCGCAGTCACTAGGGCCCGGTGACCCTCTCCAGTCGCTAGGGCCCAATGGCCCAGGCAGGCCTCGGAGGCTCCGGTCAGTGGGGTGTTCGCTCTACACAGCCGCGGGGCCTGGGTCAGGCCCTGACTGCAGCCTTGGGGAAGGCACATCCTTCTCTGGCAGCAGCTTCTCCCCAACTTTGCTGCTAGGCTGGCCTTTTGTGCTTCCTCTCCCTGTCCTGGGCCTGACCCCCTGCTCCCATGGTGTTTGGCCTGCAGGGCCCAGATCTGCCCAGCGCTCCATGGAAGGCCACAGCGCCTTGCTACACTTTGGATGACTACCATCTGGTCTTCTTGTCTTATTACTGGTTAATTTATCAGTTTGTTCCAAAAACCTCTTGTATCTGACACTTTAAATTCCAGGGGCCCAAGTCTCTGGTACACAAGGGCCTCTTTATGATGCTCTAGCAGTGTCAAAGGGCCTGAAAGTGAGTGTAAACATAATTATGCTCACTTTAAGGTCCCTTTATACCCCCTTACTGATGTAAAGGGAATGGGAGCTTGTGTAAATGAGAATCAGGCTTTAGCTCACACAAACATTGCAGAGAAGTACTTTATCATCGCACTCTGGCATCTAGTCAGACTTGTCCTCACGTGTCCTGTTTTGCACCAGGTTTGGAAAGTTTCACATAAATGTCAGGGTGGATGTCTTCTAACATCAAGAGTCAGCTGCATGTGCTGCTAGTCTGTCCAACCTACCTTGGACAGTTACCCTAACAGAGAGCTACTCTGGCATTAATCTTCCTGTAGCATCAGTTCCCTGCATGTCAGACCTTATGGGTGCCTGAGCGTAGTGCATCGAACCTAATACACAGCAGATTGCATAGCCATGTCAATTAGGATGAAACATACAACAGAAAATATCATGCAACATTTTTCTGCAACATTCACTGTTTGGGAGGTTTTTCTGTTTTGTGCCTCTTGTTTCCATACATTTATATTTCATGTTAGCTGCAGGAGAAAGCAGGCAGAAGTGGAGCTAAGGTAAGTGTTGGAAGGAGGAGAATGAAGTGACGTAGCTCCCAGGATCAGGAAGGATATTGCAAAAGTGCTTACCCACGTAAAGAGATATAGTTTGTCCTGCCAAACATACAGCATGTCTCTGAACAGTCCATGAAGTCAAAATGTGATGTAAGCTTCTTGCTGAAGACGGGTCCACCTTGCTCTCCCAGGGAAATGTAGACGTTTAAGGGCCGAAGTCTCTTTAAATTTGAACTTGGGCCCTTTTGAAATGTTTAATCTAAACCTTCTTGAACTTCATCACAGGTTTGCTTCAGGCACAGTTTGATGTTTGAGGCAGAAGTTATTATTATTAAGAAACATGTGCCTACTGGCCTAACCCAGTCAGGCCTTCATTGTGCTAGGTGCTGTACAAACATATAGGATTAAAAATTCCAAAAGCACCTACTTAAGTAACTGAGGACCCTAAGTCCCATTTCCAAATGCACCCATGCAATTTAGGATCCTATGGGATTTTAGATCCTCAGTGCCAAAATCACATTTGAAAATGAGATTTAGGTTTCTGTATCACTTAGGTGCATTTGACAATGTTATTCATAGTGATGGCGGTCCTTGCCCCAAAGAACTATGTAAAGCCTCAGTCCTGCCTTTTGATTCACATGTGATCTGTTGTGCCCATGCACAGCTCCACTTCAGTCGGTGAGGGCTGAATAAGGATCACAGTTTAGGTCTGGAGCCCAAAAGATGAGACATAACAGATGAATGATATAAACAAGGAGTGGGGAAGCAGACCAGATCCTCAATTGGTATAAATTGGTATAGCTCCACTGGAGTTAATGGATCTGTCCCAGGATGTTTTTGCACAGACTAGATGTCTGTGCAATTCTTAGCCAATCAGTAGCAGTACTGTGTGAACAACTTGACTCCTGCCTAGCCATTACCATCTGGCAGCTTTCTATGTGCATTACAACTAGGGGGAGTTTTAAGGAGGGACTTAAAGGAGTTCAGTGGAATTCTTATTTTTTCCACTGAGTTTGCTCATTCTTATTGTGTCAGCGAGAAAACAGACACAGCAGAACCAGGGCGAGATGACAAGAGAAACATGTTTAAGTTCAACACACCCAGTGGAGGAGACTCATAGCTGTCCAGAAGGAACTTCTTGTACTCACACAAAACCAGAAGGATGCATGGCTTCTCTAACAGCCGCCTCACTCCAGAGTCTTCCTTTTACATTGCATTGGACTTGTGTTTATGGAGCCTCTTCCCCTTCCTTAGCTGGGCTTGATACTAAATTGGGGCTGACCCCATCTTCCCCAGACATAACTTGCTGGTCTAATTAGGCCCTATGACTCTTGCTAACCTTTAATTATCAGAGTAAGAATATGCCCCATCACAAGACGACAGTGGGTTTAAATTACATGAGAACTTGAAATAATTTTGCAATTCATAATGTAGTTTGTTTAGTTCTCAAAGCCTTAAACGTCAGCCCCCATTCAGCAAAGCACATAAGCACATGCTTAACTTTAAGATTTACCTTTGAAATCAATGAGACTGATGGCTGGTCTACACTGGTGGAGGAGGTTGACGGGAGATACACAAGCTATATAGTGATAGCTCTGTATCTCCCCTCTACGTTCTTATGTTGACATACCGCAGTGTCTTCACAGCGCTGTGTTGACAGCACATGTCCTCCCATCAAGGCAGCCCTACTCCTTTTGGGGAGGTGGACTAATTGAGTCGACCAGAGAGCGCTCTCCGATCAACTGAGCCAGTCTACACAGACCCGCTCAATTGATGCCACTATGTTGATCCCTGCCACCGCAGCAGTGTAGACATAATCCTGTGTCTGTGTGTGCGCGTCAGGATAAGGATGTGCTTACATGCTTTGCTCGGTAGGGACAGGCTGCAGAACTGAGAATTGTGAGGTTCATCCAAGCACTCTGGAACTGGGACCTCATATGTGAGCTGCTCCGCAACCTAAGCTCCCACTCATTCCAGAGGGAGTTGAAGGTGCTCAGCATCTGGTAGTAAGTGCTCAGTATATCTCAGAGTCAGACCCTGTAAAGACAATTTACGTAAATGATTCAATTTTACATAAAAATGATACATTTCTCCCTATCTATTTATATGGCCTCATCACTCTAAGACCGGAATATCTCTTTTCAAATGCATTCTCTGCAGCCGTAATTAAAACATCAATACTAATTCAACCTAAATACTCAATTCTTAGCTCTGTGATTAAGTCACTCTCTTTAAAAACCTTCAGCATTTGAAACCAAAGAAAACAAAACACATGAAAATGCCACTGTGAGTTGCGTGAATATTTATTTTTTTAACAATGAAGGAGCAAGTTTACCTAACAGCTTGCTAACTGATAGTCTGCAGAACAAGGGAAGTTATGGCCATGTTAACTCAAGCAGTAGTAGCCTATTGTTTTAGTAGACACCTCTTTTTCCTTACTTTTGAATAAACACACTGCAGGCTCTGTGAGGATGTGTGCCAAAAGTATTACTGAGCAAAGCAACAGACGAGCAAAACGTGGCAAAAGCAGAATTCGAATCATAACAGAGCAAGCAAGTATTGTTACAAATGTTCTCTTTAGTATGGAAATGAGCCAGGGGTAATAAAAGCACTATAAAAATGTCAAAATGACGGATCACCATGAAGCATTGGCTTTTTATTACTAAAACTTGCAATGAATTAAACAAATTGTATGTTAAAAGAAATGCCATTTTTGCTTAACATTAATTGTTCACCTCATCCTCACTCCACTGCACATTTAAATAATTTTTAAAAAGAATAACTTAAGAAGGACATCAATAGAGATCTGTTTAATCTGAAATTACTTTTGAGCATGATGGGCAACTCTGCATTTATCCAAATTGCTAACCAGCATATTAATGTTACTGCTGCATGCTCAAGAGACTCTATGTATATTTAAGATCTAATTATTTGACTTCCAGCAAGAACGGATAATGTTTTATGGCACAAGAATGAGGAATTGTGTAATACACGTAATTCCATCAGAAAGTGATTTTTATGTAATTTTGCTGTGTGTAATTGTAGGAACAGCAGTTCAATTTTTTAATTACCCAGATCAAGTAAAACAGACATTTTGAAGCCTTTTTCTAAAGTGTTATATATTACTCCTTTTTCTAGGGCTTAAATTGGCTCAGAAATAAGCAGTGACCAAATGCCCTTCCAATTGGATTTGTTTAGTTAAAATGGAAAAAAAAAGTGGGTTCATAGCGCTGTTAATGTCCATGTATATTACGGGACATGAAAAAGATTTATTTAATTCTAATTAAAGATGAGAATGGCAATAAGACCAAAAGAATGTGTAAAACCTAAAAGAAACACAAATAAAGGTCATTCAACCACACGTAGTTTCCATAAAAGTGTAGTATGGTCATTTTTTCCTCATGTACACTTAGCTACATAAACAAAAATTTAAATAAACAGTTCTATAAAACAACCAATAGAGATTTTTGCAGTTAAAGGGCAAGTTTTATCAGGCATTATTCTCCACTCTCAATATTACATACTTTTTTCTTTTTTTTAAAAAGTTTTTTAAAAAAATAAACAAACAAGATTCTCAGCCCAAGAAACTGGGAGTTAATCTTTTCTGGGAAAACCGTGTTAATGGGACAGTCCAACAGATCAACTGCCTTTTGGCTGCTGGCATAACTGTATTTTCTGCCAGCACTATATCATGGGGATAACTCTGTATTACAAACAAAACGAGCTATAGCATTCATTGTGTATTCTCATAGACCCAATGAGTTCAACAGACGATTGGGTTTTATTCCCGGATCTGCCACTGGTTCACTGGGTGACCTTGGGTTGGTCATGTCCCCTCGCTGTGGTTCAGTTTACCGACCTATAAAAAGGGGATAGTAATGCTGGCTTACTTTGTAAAACTCTTTGAGACCTTCAGCTAAAAAATGCTATAAAACCGCAAACTATTGGTAGTAGACACAGAAACATTTACATGCACATACAGCTAAAGATGCACACACACTCTGCATATGCAGCTTTCTATCCACATAATGTACTAGTCACACCTGTTGTAAATCAGTGCAACTATATTGACTTCAACTGGACCAAAATATAGCCTGTACACACAAGCCAACATTTTCAAATTTACCACAAGCCTTATTTAGGCGCCTAAATAACAAGGGCCTTCAACAGCTGTTTTAATCAATGGAAAATGTGCATGCTGGGCACGTTTGAAAAGTAGGCCTCTTTTGAGGCCCTGATTCAACAAAGTGCTTAAACAGGCATTTAGTTTTAAGCATGTGAGCGGTGGGATGACTCGTGTTTACATTTGAAGAGCTTTATGGAACGGGGGCCTCAGGCCCAGCTCCTCAGAGATATTTAGATGCCTATCTCCCATTTAAAATAATGCGAGAATAACTGTGAGAAGCTGGCTCCAAGTCCTGAAATATGGATTCAGGTGCTGAGGTTTAGGCATTCTAGTCTGAAATTGTTGGTCAATAATGTATGTGTGTATCTACAGGCACGAATATATAGCTATGTTCAGAATGCACGTGTGTTACGCATAGGCAGAAAAACACCAATTTAAATGATTTCCCCTGGAATAATATGGATTACTTTAACAATGCCCTATAAAGTGCTGATGTCACACATTCCGTCTACACTTAAACATGTACAGTTGAGACCAACGGGGTCGAGGTGTGTCATCTGAATGCGGCCTATCACGGCCAGAATAGAGAACTAGTGGCCTTTTCTGGACTAGATGCGCTAAACGTTGCTCAGCTCAAAGCGCTCTGATGTTCTAAGGCGGAAGGTAACCAAAACCTCTCTCGCCTCCAGCTGCTTGGTGTAAATCCATCTTCTTGCTGTAAATACGCTTCTCACGCTCCCCTCCTCACTCTGCCAGTGGCTGTGCCACCAACACTGGTGGTTCTTCTTGTATTCTACCACCTGGTCTTTTTGTGCACTGTTTTGCTCCATCACCTGCTGGCTAGATACTGTGATGCTGGCACATAAAAAGATCCTTCATACAAAGAGCTGAATCCTGGCTTGCATGTGTATTAGGGCGTTGTTTTGCCCCATGTGCTGGCCAGCCAGGGGCTCTCACACAACTCTCTGTGGTAATTAGGTGAGAAACACTGTTTAGCAGTTGCAGGTTCCTTCCTGGCTGCCTCCTAAGCTGTGGATTCACAGATTTTTAAGGCGAGAAGGGACCATTAGATCATAGAATCATAGAATATTAGAGTTGGAAGGGACCTCAGGAGGTCATCTAGTCCAACCCCCTGCTCAAAGCAGGACTATCCTCAGCTGAATCATCCCGGCGAGGGTTTTGTTAAGATGCAGCTTAAAAACTTCTAAAGATGGAGATGCCACCACCTCCCGAGGTAACCCATTCCAATGCTTCACCACCCTCCTAGTGAAAAACTTTTTCCTAATGTCCAACCTAGACCTCCCCCACTGGAACTTGAGACCGTTGCTCCTTGTTCTGTCATCTGCCACCACTGAAAACAACCTAGCTCCATCCTCCCTGGAATCCCCTTTCAGGTAGTTAAAGGCTGCTATCAAATCCCCCCTCATTCTTCTCTTCTGCAGACTAAACAGGCCTAGTTCTTTCAGCCTCTCCTCATAAGTCTTGTGCTCCAGCCCCCTAATCATTTTTGTTGCCCTCCGCTGGACTCTCTCCAACACGTCCACATCCTTTTTGTAGTGGGGGGCCCAAAACTGGACACAATACTCCAAATGCGGCCTCACCAATGCTGAATAGAGGGGAATAATCACTTCCCACGATCTGCTGGCAATGCTCTTATTAATGCAGCCCAATATGTCATTAGCCTTCTTGGCAACCAAGGCACACTGCTGACTCGTATCCAGCTTCTTATCCACTGTAACCCCCAGATCCTTTTCTGCAGAACTGCTGCCTAGCTTGTCGGTCCCCAGTCTGTAGCTGTGTACTAGATCTTCTAGTACGACCGCCTGTATAACAAGGGCCAATGAATTTCACCCAGTTACATCTGTTATAGGCCAAGTAACTTGTGTTTGACTAAAGCATAGCTTGCAGAAAGGCATCTTGAGATGAAGAATCCACCACTTTGCTTGGTAGTTTTGTTCCAGAGGTTTATCACCTTCATGGTTAATAATGTGTGCCTTGTTTGTAATTTGAATTTGTCTGGCTTCAGCCTCTGGCCACAGGTTCTTGTTATGTCCTCTGTTGACAGGCCAGCCAGAAGTTAATGGCCCACTCATTCAAGCACTCCATGAGTCTCATTTAACTCTCAGTGACAGTTAATGGGAGGCTTTCTACTGGCGTCAATGGGTGTGGGAACAGGGCCCATGTGTGGGACTCTCATTGACTTACAGTACTTAGAGGCATGGACACATAAATGCTCCTCCATACCCTACACATATATGAAGGTAAGCGCTATGATACGAGTTACAAAATCATGTCTCTCAATCACCTTTGATCACCTCAGCTGCCTTCTGCCCATGAATTCTACTCCTCTGATGCTTTTTCCTAATGTTCCAAGTCTCTGAACAGCGTCGAACAACCAAACACTAAACCTGCCAAAGACATGTTTTTTCTCTCTCTTCCCAAGGGTGCAATGTCCCCACATAATTACCTGGGCCAAATCCAGATTCAGTCCTGGACCAGTGACAGCTTTTCTATACTTATAAATGTGACTTTACAGTTTGACATTTCATGAGTAAAGATACGATTCTGTCATGGAGGTCACGGATTCCGTGACTTTCTGGGACCTCCATGACGTCTCCTGGGGGACGGGGCTGACAGAGCAGCGGCTGCTGGAAAAAGGTGACCGGTGGGCCAGCCCCAGGGCTGCTGAACAGCTGACCCATGGTCAGCCCCAGCCTACTGGAGCAGTGGCTGGGTTGGGTCAGCCCTGGGGCTGAAGCAGCATTGATCAGCCCTTGCTGCAGAAACAGCAGTGGGGCTGGAGCAGTTGCAAGACCCAGCAGTAGTTCCCCCCACAGGCTATTTTTAGTCAAAGTCAGGGACAGGTCATGAATTTTTGTTTCTTGCCCATGACCTGTCCCTGACTTTACTAAACGTACCTATGACAGAATCTTAACCTTTTTCATGAGCCAGCTTCCCAGTGGGACCCAGCACTTACTTCTAGCCCTTGAAGGACAGGAGATATCAGACTTCAGCATTATGGGGTGAAATCCTGGCTCAGCTGAAGTCAGTGGGAGGTTTGCCATTGACTTCAACAGACCCAGAACTTCACCCCGTCATTAAAGCTAATTAGCCCCCCTTTTCAGAGGTTTAAGCAGGCCCTGTGTAACCCTACACAGTTGGACTCATTGTACCTGGCTTTACAGGTGGAGGGGCTAAAAAAAAGTTCCTATACTTTTTTTTTTAAACTCTGACACATTTGTAAGACAATGTTTGTGTTAAATACTTTGCGTATACAGAATACATCATACTGTGGTGTGGTGTAAAGATTTTATTAGGACGTGTTTTGTGATAAAACTTTTATACCACATCACACCATCATATATACCTTGTATATGTGTGCATGTGTACGTACATATTTGCATATAAAATGGTATATTTCTATATGCATATTAATTTATATAACTCCATTTTATATTAATACCCATGCTTTAGTTACAAATTCATGTTCTTACTCCTCCATCTCTGTCATTAAACACACACAGCCCATTCCTTCTCCTTTTGATATCTTTAATTAGCTTATTTTCCCACTGCTTGAAAATGACATCGTACTTTTTATTTGTAAATGTCTGATAAAGCTTTCACCTTAAAAGGGCTGACTGTACAAAGATTGTCAATACAAAGTTTAAAGACACTACACACAGAGAAAATGACATTCAAGGCCATGTTCTGTTTGCCACACAAACAAAATAACAAGGATGTTCAGTATTAAGCCTGGACTTCTCTTTTTGATCCTCACGTTTTGTTTTTAAAAGTAAGCCCCACTTTCTATGCCATAAACGAGTGTGTACATATATATATCAAACTCCTGAATTCAAAGTAGGGGCAGTGGTACATAGCTTTTAGCAGTCCACTGGTTTTTTTTTTTTTTAAATGCCCTCTATTTATTTTAAAAAGGGCAGGCCACATTCTGTCTCACTGGAAAAAAATGGATTCACATCTGGGTAACTAAGAGCAGAATCTGGCTGACCTTATTTGGACATAGGAATGCTCTGTGTTTCCTGTAAATCCTGTGTATGAATGGCCCATGTTAGGGTGGAACAGAGTGGGCCCCATCAAGAGCTCAAAGAGTTATGCTGCCTCATGGAGGCAAAATACTGTCTAAAGGGTGAAGTTCACCCAGGTGTACCGAGCTAATACAAAGCCTAGGCAATGCTTAAGGCCCACTCCACCCCTATTTTCATGGTTTAAACTGGACTTAAGAGGTCCTGTGTGCTAGCATGAGGGTGAATTTCATCTATGCCTTCAGAAGGGGGGAAAAATAGGGGAGGTGGCATTCACTTCCCCAGCTGAAGAGGGGATGGCCAAGGGCCATCACCACGTCCTTCAGACCCCATCTGAGGGAGCTTACGCTGCTAGCGGCACCAGTCTCACATAGCCCTTGTCCCCAAATAAGCACAAATTTGGCTAACATTTTCAAAAGCGATGAGTAGGTTGGAGTGCCTCAATTTTTTAGACTCTATCCTGAGAGCCTTTAAAGCAAGCTGATGTTCAGAGAGCAGGAGTTCAGCACTTTGTGAACATCAGGACCCTGAAGGTGTCTCGAATTAGGCACCCAAAAGCACTAGTGACGTCTCAAAACCTTGGCCAGGTACCACAGTTGTGCTTGGCTTCCGCACAGCCAGTATCTCAGTGGCAGTGAACTACCTGGGACCTCCTTAATTTTTTCCCTATAAACACCCTCTACACAAATGACAAGCATTTTAAAGACAGGAGCTTTGAAGGGCACTTGGTGAAGGGCTATTTCCAAGACGGAAGCAATAATCCCTCCATTTGGGCCAAATAGCAACGTTTTACATTTTTTCATTCCATTAAAACTTATGATTCTCCGGAATGAAAGGGGGCAGAGAGGATCAATGGAGAGAAAGAACGCTATTCGGGATGGAACACCACGACCTGTGCTAAATACATTGTTCTTTTTTAGTTAAAAATAATCTGTCACTACAGGTCAAAGCTATTGCTACCATCTTGGAAATGCCATGTGGCGGTCTCTTGTGGTTCACTCAAAGTGGGACCACACGGGAGTGGTGAGTCAACCATACTTTTCAAGGGATAGCAGTAAAGCTATTGCAGCATGTAACACCCTGTGTCCCCTGCCTACAGCACCCCGGCACAAAAAGTGTCAGAAGAACTGTCTGCCATATCACTGAATGTTGATTTGTGTTGTGCCCTTAACATTACTTCAATTTCCAGTAGGCTTTGTGCAGGTTATGTTAATAAAAATACCAAACTTCTCATAGACTTGTATGAGCGGTAGACACAATAGATGGTGGCATTTCTGCTATAGCCCTTACAGCCTCTCATGGAAATACCAATTTACTGACTTCTTATAACAGAGACGTTTCTATGATGTACATAGAAACCATACACAGACTTTTCTAAGTGTGGATGTCTCAGTAAACTGTAGCCATTAGCAACTCTTGATTAAATCAGTACTTACAACACCCCAGTTATGCCCATGAATGGTCATGCAAGAAGCCCACTGAAATCAATGGGACCCATGCGCAAGCATCCAAGATCTGAATTTAGCCGTCAGTGACTTTAACTTTATGGCCTTATTTAATCAAAGCCTGTCTGGATCCCCCTCTAACGGAGCAAAGATTTGACTTGATAGACCATCTACAGTATGCACAAATAAGGGGCGTAATAATCCGCAATCATTCCACTCTCATCACAACCAACAGGAATGCCACAAAAGGAACAAATGCACAATACACCCCTCACTGTGTTATTACAGAGCCTCTGGGTGAAATTCACACCAGTGCAGTGGAACAATCAAGACCCAAAACGCCACTTACGGGCTCGAAGCCACTCAGGCGCTACGCTCTCTGGCCCTGACCAGCAAAGTATTTAAGATGGTGCTGATCTCAATGGGCCTACTCTTGGGTCTGATCTGATTGACACTGAGGTCAATGGAAAAACTCCCATTAACCTCAGCGCACGAGGCCTTGTGTTTGAAATTACGTGTTCGGTGGATCAAGTCTAGAGTACTTGGCCCCTTGCAGGACTGAGCGATAAACCTTTACCAGGGGGCTTAAGTGCTGCAGAGGGCCCCGTGCAAGCTCCCCTTGCTGTTGTGAATTTCATCTCTACTGAATGCTTTATGCTCAGTAGCTGCTTTTATGAATGAAATAATTTGTCCAGACTTCTAATTCTGATCTCCCCAAAACACTCAGAGGCAGAAGTTCACTTTATGGGCTTACATCTAGGAACATTTCACTTCAAAAACATTTTTTAAAGGTATTATTAATTATAACACAGGCCTGCAGTTCATTTGCTATAATGTTAAAAAAAATAAAACCAATTTTTTAAATAAACAGGGAAACAAATTTTCTTGTGGGCTAAGATCTTTGTTAGCGGGGAAGGGATAACATGGGGTGCAGAGGCAGTGACCAATCCACAGCAAAACTTTCCCACCAGGGTATAAACAGCATAAAATAGCAGTTTCTATTGGAAATGGTGACACTTGCAGTGCCAGAGATGCTGCTAGAACAATTACACATGGCTATTGTAAAAATGAATACAGATATATGACTTTCAGTTTGATTAAATAAAGTACTGTTATATGCTACATTGCTTATATTTGGAGCATGGCACCTATAAGAACCTGAAAAAAACCCACAATTCATCTTTATTTTCTTTGATCAAAAATATGTATAGAAATGCCTGTTTTGAGGAAAATATCATACATTTTTTTCTTGTTTAACAAAATAAATTAAATATACATGACTTCTGTTTAAACTCTATATAGAATTACAAAGGTTTTATATTTGTGATTGAATTCATTTCTAGTCCATATAGGTATTTAATACGGTTTCTTTCTTTCTTTCTTGTTTGTTGTTTAAATTAAACTGAAATTAGGTTGTTTGAATCAACTGCAAACCATTATCTGGAAAGAAAAACCACACACAACCCTAGGTGCATATTTAGCAAATTCATTCTCCCATAAACAGTTCTTTTCTTCCTTCCTTTCTTTCTTTCTTTTTCCTTGTTCGTTTATTTTTCATTGACACAGTTAATCCTGTAGCTTGTCTCTGTAAGCCATGAACATCTGATTGAAAATCACAGCTAGCGGCATCAGAAGAGGGCAGCACATTTTGTTTTCTTGACCTTCAGCAGTTCAGTTATTATTATTAATTATTACTTCTTAAATATAAATATAAAGTTTCATTGTACAATGTCCTTCTTTCCTTCTTCTTGGCAGTGGCACTAAGTTGTGGCATTGGGGCGAGCTGAACATTTTTAAAGATTTTGAACAATGCCCCATTGGGGAAAACAAAATTCCCTTGATTTGCACAAATGGAACCAGCCAGCGAAGTTATCACAAACTGTCAGTCGAAATTACTGCTGGCGAGACGCATCAGGAGTTTCACGTCTTAAATAGAAATGTGTTTTCCAGAAATTCTTCCGCTTATTTTCTCTTTTTGAAGAGGTCAGCTGAATGTTTCAATTGATTACAGTTTCCTGGTGCTTTGGCACTACACCTCAGGTACTTTCTAGCGTCAGCCACTCGGAGATAAAGGGCTCTTCTGTACATTCCCAAGAGTAAGAAATCTGACGGGCCTTGCACCAAAAGAGGAGGTACGTGGCAGAGGCAGGAACTGCGATGTCAAGTGCAGTAGCATCGTGGTCTCCCTTTTTCCTCCTCTGGGCAATGCAACAGAGTAGGTGGTGTTTCATGTCACAGTTTCGTGGCTTCTCTGTTGCCATCTTGATTTAGACATACAAGAAGTTTCCATTGTTTCAGAGAGCCACCTTTGTGCTGAGATCAGGAATTCCTTCATTATTCCTCCTCTGCACGCTAATGGTAATAACAACAACAAACATCTCTCTCTCTCTCTCCTCTGTCCACCTTGCCTTTTGCTGGCAGTGTCAGCTGACTCGAAGAAGTCTGTTCTGAGGTACCATGATTAAAAAGCACCAATAAGCTACTGTATATGGCTGCCCTTTAACACTGATAATGAATGTGCTGATGCTGGTGAACTTTGCCTTCCACATGTGAGTGAGTGTGAGTGTGGATGTCTGTATAAAGCTTTGGATACATTTTTGATGTCCCGGCTGGGGCCAATGCAGGTCCCTGGGACAGCAGATGTTGCTGGTGGGCTACGTAGTCCTCATAGTTTATGGAGGAGATGCAGTCTTTGTCAGGACCCTGAGAGACACAGATCCTGTCTCTGGGCTGCGGTCTGTGCACAGGGGCTGCCACTGGAGGAGAGCAGGGCTTCTTTTTGGTCTGGCAGAGCCATAGGAGGACCGTCCCGAAGATGAAGACCGCTCCAGCGGGGATCCCAATGATTACGGGCCATGGCAGGCTGCTAGCGGAGGAAGGGGCCACAGGTGCATTTGGTGGCTTGGGATCTGGATTGAGAGAGAGAGAGAGAGAGAGAGTGTCACAAGAGGAAAAGGGAGGAATCAAAAGAATTAATTAAAACCAGGAGAGGAGGATTCAAAACAGATGTCAAGCTAGGGCTGGTTTTTGTACACTCTGACAAGCCAGCCATGCCAATTGCCAGGGGACACACAGCCAACATAGAATGTTTTGCTCCTGTTTCTCCTTTGAAAAGCATTGAAAGGACAAACAATCCATTTCTTTTCTTTAGGGTGGGAGGGAACCCTCAAAGGTTCTTTTAAAAATAATGTAGTATTCTTTATTTCTCCAGCTCTAGCGGCCCCATCAGAGCCAGCTCAACAGATGGTTTCTTAGCGCCAGCACTCAGAGATGGAGCGGGCTTTGCTGCCCAGAACGGAGGATGAAACGAAGGCCATGTCAGCAATATTTCCTCATTGTCAGCCACCCAGCAATTGGACCAGCGTGATCTGGTTATGCAGAGCAGAGGCCTGTCCCATATTTGCCTCTGCCAGACACGTCTCTGTTCGTTAAGGGTTTATACAGTCTTAAATATCCCTCTCTAATAGCAATCCATCGTCCTGTAGCTAAGACACACTCCGTCTAGAGACTGAGCAGCAGCTGTGGTATCTTGCAGGAGTGGTGTCAAGACGTGAGTGTCTTATGTGGGCGGGAGGCCAGGTTAACTAGGATTCCTAAAGCAGCGCCTCTTGAGGACTAGGACTTTGTGTGGGTTTCACAGGCACTGAAGAACGGAGTGTGTGTGTGTATTCTGAATGAGCCATGGTTGTGAATCCCTGCTTCAGGTAAGTAAGAAAAATCCCGTATCAGTCCTCCGCCATGTCTGCAGTTACTATTTGCTTAGACCGACTACTAATGGCTCAGGCCCTGATTCACAGTGTCCCGTGAGCAGGAGCAAGTCCTTAGTGACAGGGGCTCACATCTGGGTCCTCGCCGCAGCAGCTCGCTGCGCGCAGCCCTTTCTATTCAATTGCATAGCATTGTCGCCACTGAGAATTTAAATGCACAGAGCCAAGAAATGCAGCTGATTCTCCCTCTTACAAACCTTTAGCATCCTGCATTTCTGAACGTGTTGCTCAATTTAAGCGCTACTGAGAGACAGGCTGAAATAGCAATGCTCAGAATCAGATCCACGCTACCCAAATGTTAAGAGTTTAGGTTCAAGGCCACTTTGTACAAGGTAGCCTTTGTATAATATGCATCCAGGGCTCAGTTAGTGGTGTTGTGGAAAACAACTTTGAATGATCTAATTTAGGCACACACCTCTGTCCTTTCCTACTCAGAAAAGCACTTATGCATGTGCTGAATTTTCAACATGTGCTCAATCCCATTGTCTTCACTAGAATTTACACACGTGTAAGTGCTTTGTTGAATAGGGATGGATTTAAGCACATGCTGAAAGATGAGCAGCTTTGCTGAATCAGGGCTCTAAGGGCCAGATTTTTTTACAGCATCTAGGCACATAGAGATGCAGATACGTCCTTGGTGAGATTTTCAAAAAGTACCTGAAAAGCATCTAGATGCCTAACTCCCATTGAGAACTAGATGCCTAGGGGCTTTTGAAATTCCACTGGGGGTCTATCTGCAGCTGTAGGTATCTAGATAACTTTAAAAATTTGGCCCTAAAGTACCAGAGCTCAGCTAATGGGGTGAGAGGTGGCATATAAAATCTGAGATGACAAATCTGAGAGAATTTGTAAATTCTCAATCATAATCTTGTACTGCACTGTACAATATTTTCAAATGTGTATAACTTTCTTTTCCTGCCAAATTGCTTTAAAGATGCCAATGACTTTTTTCTCCACTGAGGCTTATCTCTAGTGTTCGTTTGAAATAGCACATGTGTAGTTTGTTTTGTTTTAGTTATTTCAGTGCAAAAGCACACCAGAAAAATACCCTTTTTTAATGCTCAATTTACACAAGATGACCAAATTTACACCACTTCGTTTCCTCTCCTCTCTCTTCTGAGCTGTGTTGGCTCTACCGGGCAGAAGAGGAGAAAAGCAAGGATGATTTGTTTTTGTCACTAAACCCAGCAGATTCTGGATACACATGGGGAGCAGATCCACTGGGTAAGGAGGTGCCATTTTTATAAAATCACTTTTCAGAGCCAGACTGCACTTTAAGAGGGCAAAAGGGACAATGAAGAAGTGAGACTGGAAGCCCTAGAGTGCACCTGTACTGCAGGTCTCAGCCACAGAGCAGAGCACATGACACAAGCACACACGGAAGCAGCTGTGAGCTCGGCCCAAGAGCTCCAAGGGGATCTTCAAATATGAAATTAACAAGCCGGTAATATTCTCTTCCACACCCATTCTTCTCCTTTCACTGTGATCCTTACACAGTTTTCATTCTTCTCTGTTTATGGGCTTATGTTTCATTGTTTCCTTTTACCAGCCAGCCAATAAAAAACAGGAGAGAGACGGAGCCATTCAGCACCTGTGAGCGCCTATGCTCTCTTTGCAGGATGACGCAGAGAAAGCATCACGAAATGACTTCCTGGCCCCTTCTCCAGCACAAAAGCAGAGCAGGCTTTTTCAATCCAGATATTTAACCTTGCCAGACTCGTTATTTATGCTGCCCCCAAGAAGGCTCAGTATGGAGAAGAGATGAACGGAGAGACACAACTGGCAGTAGGAAAATCAGCATATATCTGGCCACTCACCAAAGCTCACCAGATCCCAAGCTGTGTAAATCAGTGCAGCTCCACTGAGGTCAATGGCATCCAAGCGTCAATGGAGCAAAGCTGATTTATACCAGCTGAGGATTTGTACCAGTGATTGCAATGATGCCAGAATGCAGAACGCGGGCCCAGGAAGTTTAGAAGCAAAGAAGGGAAGTTCCAGCTAGCCCACACTGACCTGGCAACACAGTGAGGAAAGCGCTGCGGAAGCTGTATCCCATTGTGTTTGCCCCTAGGCAGATGTACATCCCGGCGTCCTCCTCTTTGGCTCGCGTTATCATCAGTTTGTTTAAGTAGGAGCCGTCGGGACGGGACCAGACCTCCCCGGTGGGAAGCACCACAAACTTCTGTCCCCCGACATCAATGGTGGAGTTGTATTTGTTCTCCGTGCCGTACTCCACCCTTTTCAGCCACTGGATGACAGGCTTGACGTCGCTGCGGACCTTGCACTGGAACGACGTGGTCCCACCATAGTCCACGGTAGTGTTCACAGGGTGCGTTCCCGTGAGAATGGGTTTGGACCGAGTCCTCTCTACAGATAAATACAGCACGTGATTAAAATGAATTGTGTTTATTGGTCCTATATGGGATTGTTTATATACCGATGCTGCAAACCTCTCCGTCCGTGCTAAGGAATCAGGCCCCTAGAAATCTCATCTCAGAGGTATTTTCCATCGCTCCTCTGATCTTATTATCCCAGCCACCTACTGAGTTAGGGGAAATCGATATTCAGCCACACAAACCCCATAAGGTTATGGGGAGTCGCGCAGTTCAGCCCCTGAACTAACTAGTTTCCCTCCTGCTGTTTCTAGACAGTAACACAAGCCCAGTTTGTAAAGCTGCATTTCCCAGGTTGCACGCAAAGGGCTAGACATTGCAGGGGTGCAACAGTGGAGGGAGTGGGGAAGAAGGAAGGCACCAAGCAGCCTTTCCCTCACTTTGCACCCTGCCTTTCAAGGGCCCGGCCCATTTGAAGTCCCTGCGCTCTCCTGAGTGCAAGAACTGCCCCCTGCTACTATCCCCCGGGGGTGCTGCTTATCTCAAAAAGGAGAGGTTGGGGAGGGGCCATGCCCCTCATTGCTGAGGCTGGCCAATGTAGCTGAACGGCCAGAGGTGAAGGCAGGCTGCCTGCTCTCAAGGGTGCTGCAGCAGCTGCTGTCCTGCCGGCACGCTGAGCACGGATCACACCTCCTTAGGTGCGGCATTTCCCGGAGCTGTCCCTCAGGGGCGCAGTGCAGTGCTGGCTCACCCCCGGCACGGGCCTGTGCCTACATGGTGCGCTCTCTGGCCCTTAGGCAGTATAGCACGTGCAGCATTATTCTTTGAATCTGGCAACGTGTTCTGGGCCAGGGGGAGAGAGGGCAAACCGCAGGGACACTTTCCTGCCTCTATTCCTGAATTAAATACAGGGAACCCTGCCGGATGGTGTGGCAAAGGTGGCAACCTATGGCAAAAATGCCCTTGGCATTAATCCCCATGCTGGCCCCCAGCATCACCGGGCTGGCTCTCTGGTAGGGTGGCAGTTACATGTTATCTTAGGATGTTCCCATGGGGCAGCCCTGCTGGATCTGTAGGATATTGTGTGCTTTATCCCAGGAGATCTATTGCGAGTTCACGGAAAAATCACAGATACAGACTGTTGCTAGCCCAGTGTGTGTACAACAAGAGGGGGAAAGGAGCATTCCCTCTCCTTGCACAGGGCAATTCCAGTCTCGCCAAAAGTCCCCTAGACATACCAAATAAGATGGGACATGGTTCCCCCCTACTCTACCTTCCGCAATAGCTAACTGATGGTGGGGGAGGGTAGGCTGCATCCTGCTAATGGGTGCAGCAATTGCCACTCAGGTACATGCTCCCTGCAGTGTTATAGGTGTCCTGCTTCATCATAGGGGATGGCCGGATCCCTGTGGGAACCTGATGCTGATGGGGAGTCACCACCTTCCCCCACTTTCCTGGCTCAGGGAGGCTTTCACACCAAGATTTATGCCCATAGATGTTAGAGGTGGGTAAGACTTCCTAAAGCAAGGGCTCCACCTCCACCTATATTTACTCCTACTTGGTCTAGTCTAATTGTAAATGTCCTAGGCATGGAGAACCCCCCACTTCCCATGCTATTTTCTGAGGAGGAAGCCACAGGCATCTTGCTTCCCTAGCCAGCAGGGGAACTTTCTCTCCCCTCTGATTATCTTGCCTTCAATGATGATAAATGCAAAGTAATGCACGTTGGAAAACGTAATCCCAAATATACATATAAAATGATGGGGTCTAAATTAGCTGTTACCACTCAAGAAAGAGATCTTGGTGTCATTGTGGATAGTTCTCCGAAAACTACCACTCCGTGTGCAGCAGCTGTCAAAAAGCTAACAGAATGTTGGGACTCATTAGGAAAGGGATAGATAATAAGACAGAAAATATCGTATTGCCTCTTTATAAGTTCATGGTATGCCCACATCCTGAATAGACATGCAGATCTGGGCGCTCCATCTCAAAAAAGATATATTGGAATTGGAAAAGATACAGAAAAGGGGCAACAAAAATGATTAGGGGCATGAAAAGCTTCCATATAAGGAGAGATTAATAAGACTGGGACTTTTCTGCTTGGAAAAGAGACGACTAAGGGGGGATATGATAGAGGTCTATAAAATCATGACTGGTGTGGAAAAAGTAAAAAAGGATGTGTAATTTACTCCTTCTCATAACACAAAAACTAGGGGTCACCAAATGAAATGAATAGGCAGCAGGTTTAAAATGAACCAATTGAAGTATTTCTTCACACAATGCACAGTCAACCTGTGGAACTCCTTGCCAGAGGATGTTGTGAAGGCCAAGATGACAACAGGGTTACAAAAAAAATTAGGTAAGTTCATGGAAGATAGGTCCATTAAGGGCTATTAGCCAGGATAGCTAGGGATTCAAAACCAAGTTCTGAAGTGTCCTTAGCCTCAGTTTGCCAGAGGCTGGGAATGGGTGACGGGGGATGGAACACTTGATGATTATCTGTTCTGTTCATTTCCTCTGAACATCTAGCACTGGCCACTGTCAGAAGACTGGATACTGGGCTAAATGGACCACTGGCCTGACCCAGTATGGCCGTTCTGATGTTGCCTCAGGAGCATTCCCAGATTCCCTGCTGGCCAGGGAAGCAAGATACCATGACAGAAAAATTGAACAGCGGAGTCCTGAAGGACAGAGAACACTAGTTCACCAGACCAGTTTATTATTACTTATTATTATTAGAACTGAAGAGGCCCGAGGCAGGATTCAACACCCAGTTTTGTCAAGCACCGTGAAAGAAAAGTTTATCCATTATTCTTGTCAGATGCAGACTAGATTCAGTGCTCACATTTGAAAGGCAGTATTCACCATCAGTTTTGAGAGAGCGATATCTGAGGTACCACGGATTTCCCTCTTCTAGGCACAGGGAGGTACTGTGGCATCTCAGACACGACTGTGATAACTGGTGGCAAATGCTTACTTTCTAATGGGCTGGGTGTGGAAAGAATCAGTTCCCAGAAACACTGGGCAGGCGTTGAGGTGGGAGGAAGGAACAATGTTTCATACTTCAAAGATTCAGGATAGGATGTACAGGGGGCTATCGGCAATGAGATCCCAAAGACGTGCTTCGGGAACGTGGGCCCGAGCGGCAGAAATCCCACATATTCTCAAGAGGTTGTACATGAAGAACACACCAGCAGGGATCAAAGCTGAAGATGTCTGGACTCAAATAAGCAGGTGAGACTGAGGAGTGAAGGCTCAGGAGAAAAAAAAAGATTTAAAGGAGGAAATTTAATAAAACCTGAAACGTGCCACAGCATGTTTTAAAATGGGAAGAAGCCTGTGAAAACGCTTTAATGCTCTTATCGCTTTGGTTCTATTGCCCCTTTGGTCACTGTTTTGTTCCTAGCCAGCAAAGCCTAATGAAAACACAGGTTACATACATCTTTAGGTTGATAAAAACCAAGATAAATGGGGACTATTCTTTGACACAGAAAAAGGCCTGTTCTTCGTGCTGTCTGGTTTTGATGAAGTGAAAATGCCACAACTGACATTAGGATGGGGCTTGATTCATTTCCCTGTCTCTGCTCCTGGTTTTAGTGTAAACACATGTTTTTACTGTCTCCACGCAGCTGCATTTTTATCGATACCAGATGTCCAGCAGGTTTGTGCATTCAGAGTGCAACAGCAGTCCCCACATGTGCTTTTAATTCCTGTTATTCTACAGAAAGGGAGTTATCAGACAGCAGATCATTACCGTTCACATCGGGATACGTTTTATCATGCTAAAAACACAACCACTGACACACAAACAACATGTTTTCCATGTGTCATGTGCTGCTTTATGGTCTTCCATGCCCGTGCTCCAGACTAATCAAAGATATTTGATCTTCCCTCTCACAGTTTATCTCCCCCTCTTTCTTGAGCTTGCAGCATCATAATCATTTCCATGGCAACATATTAGGCTACCATGAACATAGCATTAAGACTTAGGAATAGAAGCTCTTCCTCACTTGGTTTGAGTAGATCCTCTGATATAATTACCTTCAATAATAATAGGGGAGACGGGAAATTAGAGTCCTCTGTACAGGTAAATACAGAGGACGGAAATCCAGTTCATCCCACTGCCACAGCGGGGCAATCCCTACTGCATGTGTCCTAAGAGCCAGATTTATAGAGGAATTTAGGTGAAAGAGATAGCTGCCTAGTGGGATTTTCTAAGTGCTTATGTGCCTAATTGCCAATGGGTACCAGAATTCAGTGCCTCAGAATCAGGGAGTTGGGCAGAGAGAGACTTTTGAAAATCTCAGTAGGGGTCCATCTGGAACTTTAGGTTTCTATAAAAATCTGCCCTTAGATGCTTTGTCTGGTTAATTGTTAATGACTTTGGTGATGGAGCTTCTATCACTTCTCTTGGGAGACTGGTCTATGACTCAATAGATCTCTTTTCTCTAATATCCAGCCTAATTTTTCCATTGAATTTTTCCATCCCGTTATCCCTGTGATAGCGGTAATCACTTGAGCCACCCGAAACTATTCTCCCTTCAGATACGTTAAAGGCCTTAACCAACCTACAGTGAAATCAACAGAACAACTCCCGATGGCACTTAGACCCTAAAAGTGGGACCTGCTGCTCCACAAAGTGACTTCTACAGTCTGAAATTGCACTGACTTTCTTTGGCAGGCATCTCGCATTGTGAGCACACATACAAGGAGCGATCACCATTACCCTTGCTTCTCTATTTTTTCCCTGAGTAGCTCCCTGCCATTCTGGGAGTTGTCCTCCCCAGACACACTTATTCCCTGCCCATGTTTCTGACCTATCTATTATAGACTCTGAAGAATTGTTGCTCTGTCTTCGCTGAAGTTTGCAACACCTCCCAGTTTAGTATAATCTGTGAATTCAGTTTCTGGCATTGCACACAGCTCTTGGTACAATGTTCTGTTTATTCTAGCCAGGCCCCTTGTACCAGCCCCTCCCTAATAACCCAGTCAGCCCAGAGGCAGCACTTACGGATTACTTCAACTTTATACGTCGCATTGATTTCTCCAACTTTGTTAAACACTCGGCAAGTGTATTTCCCACTGTCCTCGGGCTTTAGGTTCTTCAAGTTCAGCGTCCACTTCTTCTTCTTGTTCTCCCCAATCTCCTGAGGTGTGAGGGGCTTATTGTCCTTCAGCCAGGTGATGTCAGGCCGAGGGTTCCCACTGGCAACACACTTCAGGCGGACTGAGCTCCCTACAGGCCGTGCAATCACCCTCCGTCTCATCTTGGCAGGCTGTGTGAATCTGGGCCGGGCTGCAAAGGACAGGAATGATTGATTACAATAAGTAAGGAGCATTACGGGCCACAAAACTAGGGCCCTACAGTGCGCCAACGGGAACTGCTGGCATTGTTTCGGAGACTCCCTACTCCAAATGTGCAAGAACTGCCCATGCATCACTACTGCATACACTGGCCCAATGTGGTCCCTTCATAAAAATAGTAATATATAGGTTTGTAGATTTTAAGGTCAGAAGGGACCATTGTGATCATACGTCTAAATTCCTACATAAGACAGGCCATAGAATTTCACCCTGTAATTATGGCAGTTGATTACAGCAATGTCACTAAATAATACCAGAGTCACCTGTATCTCAGGGCAGAATTTGAGTTTACCTTAATATTACTACCACATTTCAGGACAAGGCTACTGAGTTCTATACTTTGCATTTCCTGGTTTCAGCTGTTTCCAGAAGCAGAATCCAAAATCCCGCAAGGTTGTTTGTTCTCCTGGTCTATTTCTGGTCAGGTGGGACCTCATCCTGAGAGGTGTCAAGTATCCCCTACACCCACTGGTTTTAATGGGATTTCAGAGTGCTCAGCAACTTCCCAAATGTGGCCAAATGCTAACCAAGAGTAAGATAAACTGTAGAAGGAACCTGCTCTCTCTGTAATGCCAAGCCAATTTTACAAGGTCCAGAGGTTCAGAAGTCCAGCCGAGCCTCCAGACTTTTGAGTGTTGATCTGAACTGAACTTTCTGAAATTCATCCAGCATTATTTTATGAAGAATTCATAGTAAAAAGCCTCTCATTAAAAAATAAAACCCCATGAGTTCCCAAGATTAGTAAGTGCTACAACCGATTCATCCCAACTGACTGATGAGCAAAAGTAGGGTGCTGTTCCATTACAATAGTCTCTGGGAGACTTTGCAATGGGTAGCAGGTTCTGCTCCAACCTTTTTCTTACCCAAGAAGCACAAGTTCTCAAATGGAAGCTCATACTGGGCCGAACCCTGACTTCACAAAAGTCAGGATTTACAAAAGCACGCAAGGGACTCAGGCACTCAGCTCCTACTGATTTTCAATGACATTATTTCAATTATTCCTTAAATCCCACATCCCAGTTTCAGAGGAAAAGGGGGTGGAACAATTTTATCAGCATGGCTTTAATAGCTTTGCACCACGTCCTTTCTGTAAAACAATTGGACAGCCTGATTTACCAATATGTTTAAAAAAAATCTATTGGAAAGCTCCTAAGAATTGCTACATTGGAATAGGACAGTTTCAAGGCCAGAACCTTGCCTAAGAGTAACCTGTAATGAATGATTCAGTAGAAGGTATAAATCCCCCACCATTAGTCTCATTATGCAATACAACACCCGGGGCATTTCTTAGTGCAATTTCCTACCTAGCCTACTTCCACGTCTTCCTCTTCTTCAGCCTACCTAACTTCCACCTGGCAATCCTCCAATCTATTTGAAACCCTCAGCCAAATTCACCTTCCCCCTCACTCATAGACTCATAGACTCATAGGTCAGAAGGGACCAATATGATCATCTAGTCTGACCTCCTGCACAAGGCAGGCCACAAAACCCTACCCATACACATTTATAACAACCCCGAACCCATGACTGAGTTATTGAAATCCTCAAAAGTGAGATTTGAAGACCTCAGCTAAACCCCGAGCATGTGGGCAAGACTCACCAGCCAACACCCAAAAAAGAATTCTCTGCAGTAACTCAGTTCCCATCCCATCCAACATTCCCACAGACCATTGAGCAGACTTATCTGCCGATAATCCAAATCAATTGCTCAAGTTAAACTATCCCATCATAACATCCCCTCCATATACTTATCAAGCTTAGTCTTAAAGCGAGATAAGTCATTTGCCCCCACTACTTCCCTCGGAAGGCTGTTCCAGAACTTCACTCCCCTAATGGTTAGAAACCTTCGTCTAATTTCTAGTCTAAATTTCCTAATATCCAGTTTGTACCCATTCGTCCTCGTGCCTATATTAGTACTAAACTTAAACAATTCCTCTCCCTCCCTAACGTTAATCCCCCTGATATATTTATATAGAGCAAGCATATCCCCCTGGAGCCTTCTTTTGGCCAGGCTAAACAAGCCAAGTTCTTTGAGTCTCCTTTCATAAGGCAGATTTTCCATTCCTCGAATCATCCTAGTAGCCCGTCTCTGAACCTGTTCCAGTTTGAATTCATCCTTCTTAAACATGGGACACCAGAACTGCACACAATATTCCAGGTGGGGTCTCACCAGCGCCGTATATAACGGCACTAACACCTCCTTCTCCCTACTGGAAATACCTCGCCTGATGCAACCTAAAACCGCATTTGCTTTTTTAACAGCCACTACTCTGACCAGGCCAGTCCCATCTCAGAGTGTGGCTCCACATCAGAATCAAACTTCCTTTCCCTCATTACACAGCACTGCCCTGTTACATCTCGTGGCTTGCCACCCCTAACTCTCTCTCTCACTCAGGCTTAGAGCCAAAGCCCTCTGCACTTTGTCGTTTGCGATCTCCTGGGCCGGATGTATCCTCTGTGACCCTTTCCTCCTCCAAGCCCCCTTCCTACCACTGAGTCTCCAATCACCCACCCTCTCCCACCAACCTAATGAAATTTAAATTAATAGCTCTTCCTCCTAGCTCCAAAGGGAGCTGACAAGTCGCGTACCTTGTCCTTTGTGTAACATCCCTTTCCTTCCTTCCTGTAACCTGCTTGGCTGCTGTCCTCTCTCCTGGCACCTTGTCATGAGGCGTCTAGCCTAAAGCCTAAGAGCCTTAAGGCAAGAGCTGCATCTTTAATTCTACCTGTAAAGAGCTGTGCAAATATTGAGCAGATGGATGTGACTGGCCTTCTTTAGGATACACTGGGGCATGCTGCATCCATTAGCCACTGGCCCACATGGTTGAGGCGTGTGCCACAGCAGCAGCGTAGCTGTGGGAACTCCAGGAGGGTTGTGCTTGAGACACTCTCCCGAGCTCCCCAGTGCACAGGGGGAGTCTCGCTGCACTTCCTAGGGGGTGCAGCGTGTTCCTGCACTGTGAACTCAACCAGCCCTGTTCTCCAGTGCGCAGGCGTGATGGGGCCATGAGGCGTCCTTGGAGGCGCAAGCCAAGACTTCTTGGTATATGATGGGAGAAACTCCCCGTGCCCTCCCCATCTTCACCCGCAGCCTGACTCATTATGAATGACCTGCTCTTTCTTGTGCTTTTTTCCTGCTTCACAGCAGTGGCAAAAATTACAGCCTGACCTCTGGCGGAGGCTGGTTTATGGCTGCTGTGACACTCCTGCTCCGTCCCATCACCGCTCGGGAGTGGGAGAGGCGACCATGCAGCTCCGTGTGGGAGGATGCTGGCGTGCAGGCCTCTTCCCACACACTTGGGGAAAAGAAAGTGTGTGCAAGGGTCACACACACACTGGCCTCACACCCAGCCACGCTCTCTGGGAAGGAGGCTGCCCATGGCGCTTCTTCACTCCAAGCTTCGTCTTTGTGTGAGCAGCCGCCTAGCCCCACTCGCCTCTTCTCCCTCTCCTCTCCCCCTCCCCTCCCCGCGGCTGTCATTTTGGGTCTCTGCCATGTCACGTTATTTCAAACTCTGGTGCAAAAATGCTTCACTCTCCAAGCAGGGGCTTTCATGTGTAACCTAATGAACCGGAGCAACTTCAGCACTGAATGAACTAGCAGCGACAGCTGAGGCTGTCACATGCTAGCCTGTTCCATAGGTTTCCATGTGTAAATTGCTGGGTATTCCCTTGATCACCTCCTGAAACCAGAGGCCTCCT
This sequence comes from Mesoclemmys tuberculata, assembly GCA_007922155.1. NCBI lineage: Eukaryota > Metazoa > Chordata > Testudines > Chelidae > Mesoclemmys > Mesoclemmys tuberculata. The sequence goes on from ML675624.1 coordinate 78,435,223, forward strand.
ATCCTGTAAAAATAATCAAAACTCCCAGAGAGATAATTAACCCCTTCCACCACCGCGCACTGGAAAAAGCATGAGGTTTAGCCGCTGTCCTGGAGAGAGACGCCAATAGGGTGCTTTAACTATGGATGCGCAGTGTCTGTCAATGAGGCACAGAAGCAGTTAATAGCCAGCAGTGAAAGAGGTCTACATTGTTATCTTCTAATGAGGCAATAATTTACTCTGTGTGCATGAACTGCAGCCCATGTAAGGGTACATTCTCACTGGATGGGACTCTTACCCAGGTATTAGCATATCGCAGTGCAGGTCCAGAATGGGCACATTCACTAACATTTTTTATTCTGACCAATGAGTCACATCACTGACATTAACCTTGGAACTTTCTGTGTAACAGCCCATTCCTGCCCTCTGCTTGCATAAAAATATTTCAGGAGAGTTTGTTTCCCCAGGTAGTCCCTTACACAGTGACCATATTGTGAAACAGAGTCAACATTTTCCTAACTACAATCAGGTCAACAGCTCAGTTTGCTTTCACTCCTTTCTCATCCCATGAGAACCTTTGTTTGGAGTCCTGTGTTCACCCCTCTAACAATCCCTCTCTGAGACACAACAATCTACAGGTAAAACAATCCTTTTTCAGGCTTTCCCCCCCTTCTGCTTTTAGAAGGTTAAGTGATTACTGTGGCCTCAAAAGCCGCTCCATCCTGTGTGTGATACATTGAAACCAGACCCCATTTACAGTCCTGAAAGGTTTCCTTGACAAAAGCTTGAATTGGGCAAGTTCAAAGAGGCCAGCTGACAAAAGAAAAGAGAGACCCACTCACAGAGAAGAAAGAGTGAGACAGTGAGCATGCTGGAGTGAGAAGCCGAGAGAGCGGTGAGCTTGCGTTTACTAAATGGCCGCCCCAAAATCTATATCATCTACTAAAGATTTGCTTGCTGAACTGCCAGAGGACCCCTTTATAGAGTGCCTCTGTGTTAGCTAGACTTTGCACGACTGTTCTCCCACATCTTTCTTGGAGTTTGCTTTGTAAACTCCAGGAGCTGCCACTTTAGTACAGTATAAATTATGACATATGCAGGAGTGAGGGAAAGACAAGTTGACTGATTCAAAGGAGTGGTGTCCACAGAGGTTTCCTGCTTTAACGCTGTTTATTACGTGGGTTTATTTAGTGTAATTAAAATTAAATAATGAATGTCAAAATGTCAAGCAGAAAACCTCGGCAGGAAGCAGTTTAACAGATCTGCTTTCTTGAGGAATATCTCATAGATGGACGGATTAGTTTTAGAGGCTCCTGTCATATCCCATTAACAGACAAGAGTTAACACAATGGTCACAGAAATGTCTAATTTATTGTGATCCTCCATAATTACCTCTAGAGGGCACATCTGCCATGGAGCTCAACTTATGTCTCGTGCCCTTTATAGGAATTAGGTCAGATCACACTACATAGTTTTGTTGTCAAAGCTATGTTGGTCAGGAGCGTGAAAATAAAAATCACACCTCTAACCAACATCGCTATGCTGGCAAAAATCACTGTACAGATGTGGAGTCCCTATGCCAGTATACCTTATATCATTCAGGGAGGTGATTTAACTATACTGGAAAAAAATCTCCATTAGCCACTATAAACTGTATCTCCACTTGGGGGGGTTGTGCTGTACACTAGCCAAAATGGTGATTTTCAGAAATGCTCAACATTGGCCTAACTCTGCTCTTAGTGACACCAGATTTCCCCGCCCTCCTTCCACCAATTTGACTTCAATGGGAGCAGAGCGAGGCTGGAGCTGAGTGCTTTTGAAAATCCTGCTGTAAATTTCAATGTGGTTTTTTATGGAGAATCTATGCCGAACTGTAATAAGTCTGCACACGCAAAGAAACGCCACTGCCCATGGAAACAACAAGAGAGAACAATGCTAGGATGTAGCAGAGGCTCCAGAATGGATCCCCAGTGATATTTCCGGGGGCAGGACACTGAATAAAGGAAGGATCCGTTCAGACTGATGCATTCACCTGAGATTCTATTTGACATTTGACCATCCCTAGATAAAATCAACCCGATCACTGAACGCCTCTCACTCTGCCTTTACCATTCCCTCAGCGTAACGTGACATCAAGGCAGATCGCTGTGGCTAGCACTGCACAGGGATGTGTGGGAAGCCAAAATAAATCTGTCCCTTACCCCACAGCTTCCCAGAATGATCTTCATATTCTCCATTGGAGCCTTCAGACACCGGGCTGTCCTTTCCTGAGTTGGTATCATCTGCAGGGAAAGGGAAAGAAAGGCTGTTAGATTCATCTCCCCCTACCTGGCTGCCTTTGATGGGAGGTTGCATTTCCTTTGGGAGGCACTGCGCTGCCACAACGCACTTAAAGTGCATTTTCTATTCACTTCCTGGTGCTTGCAGCCTGGCCAGTTTAATGAATAATTTTGTTTGCTGCTTTGTGAACTCTTCAGTAGGCTACCAGTGTGATGGGAGATTAATCAACGTTTCCATTAATATCCAACAAAAGCCCTTTTGTTTATATTTACTGATCACTGTTCCCTAGGAGGAGCTGATCCATTCTACCCTCCTTGCAAATAATGATATACATCAAAATTACAGCTAATTAAACTCAGGAGGTGGGAGAGTCTTATGTGATCAGTCATGCGGCGTGCGAGGAGTGGAATTCTGGCAGCAGTTTTACTTTGCCATTTTCATAAAAGATCATCAGAGCAAGCAGGCTTTTGGGGGTTAGACAAACCCGGGAGAGTGCTGAATGCAAAGCTTTGGTCAGGAAGGCAACAATGTTGAGTAGACAAGCGATTTTTTTTAAAATACCTAAGGGCATAGGAATGTATTGGACTAAACTTACGATCCATCTGGTCCTGCTCCCCTAACATCATAACTGCTATTACAATAGCGTCTAGAGGCCCTGATTGAGATCTGTGCCCCCACTGTGTTAGGCGCTGTACAAACCAAAGGTAGGAGAGTCCCTTCCCAGTCTAAATGGACAAGACAAAGGGTAGGGAAAAGTAAATATCATCTCTAATTCACAAATGGTGAAACTGAGGTTCAGCGAATTACCCAAGGTCACATAAAATGTCACTGTCAGAAGCAGGAGTAGAATCCTTTTTTCTGGATAAAACAATGACATCTATTAACGATACCACAGCTCATCCCAGACAAGTCACTCAAGCCAAAATTTTCAGATACAGGAGGAATTAAGATCCCTTCTTCAGAACCTAGTTAATTGGCTTTATTTTCAGGGGTGCTAGAAATTCAGTGGCACTTGTAACAGGGAGCCTGGAGAGCTGGGCGGCCTACTTGTTGGAATGCTTGATTGCCAGTCCCTGGCTTCACTGGTCGAAGTGCCTCAGTCAGTAAGGCAGTTGGGTAGGGGGACCCAGACCCTCCCTCTCCACCAGGTCCCAGCCCATGACCCTGTGTGTGACAACCCCTGAACACACTTCCCAGCAGGGAGTCTAAATCCACTGCTCTTGGCTACCGCTGTCCCTTCAGTTCGGGACATGACCCATACAGTCCAACTTCCTGGGTTGCCTTGTCTCTAGAAGCTCCCCCTCGTGGTCCTTGGGCAGAGCCCTGCTACAGTCCCAGGCTCCTGCGGGCTGGGCAGCCATAAATTTGGTGAGGCTAAAACCCCACAAGGTCTCTGTAGTCACCCATTTATTTCTTTAGCTGAATACTCCTAAGTCTCTTCCACAGTCTCCTTAGCTAGGGAGATGGTGTTATTTCTTGTTGGCAGCTTTGGCCAAGTTGGCCGGCAGGCTAGTGACCCTTCTCCTGACATAGGGAAGCCACTAGCTCCTGCCTCTTTGCCAGTCAGCCCCGAAACTGAGTCAGATTCTTTCTTTTTCTTCACCCTGCAGGCCCGGCAATGGCTGCAGGTATAACGGGGCAGGGCTAGCAGGGCACAAAAGCTCTCTTTTCCCCCTTCCATGCCAGGGGTGGTTTCTCCTCTTTATCTCAGGACTGTTCCCATTATTAAAGGCTGCCCAGAAAGTTGCCCTCAGTCACTGAACACCAATCCCACTGACATCAGTGTAAACTCCACATACAGCCCAAGAGAACACATATGACCCTGAGGTAAGAATATGGGAGAGACTGACTAAAGCTTCGATTGTACAAAGGCCACATGAAAAGATCTGGAGCCTAGAAGTGAAGAAAGCCTTGCTCTAATCTCAACTGTGAAGTACAGGAAAAGTGTCAATTTTTTTTTAGAAATAATGGATAAAATATTTGCAGCCATTTAGCAAGGTGGATAATGCCTAAACAGTACATTGAGCTCTGGCAGAGATTTTAAGGAAGAAGAACATATATTTAACCCTCACTTTCCCCCGTCACCACTTCTTCGGTTGCTGGCATGCTGGAAAATTGTGTGTTTTTTTTAGGCATCAGGAGTTTTATGCCTGCACGTGCATTGCTCTCATTTGCTGCTGTATCTTAAACAGCATCCAAGGAGAATGCCTGAGATGCCATACAGGGCAATCCCACCCCCCCTTGTCCCAAACATATTTTTCTGTTCTATCTCTAGTTCTCTCTGCAGTTTCCCCAGAAGTACATGCAGCTGTCACTTAAGAGGGAAAAGAAAACTCTGAACGCAACAGTGCAGTGGGTTGTAACTCCAGCAGCTCACTAGAGCTGCCCCGCTCCTGTCACTGAGAACACAGAAAGCTTTCACAAGGGCTGGGACCAGCTCATACCCATCCTTTCTGGAACCAGCATGAAATGGATTTGGCTTATGGCCTTTGAAGGCAAGATTAACTAACCCTTATGCCCCTCAGTGAAAACATACAACATTGAGTCCTCTTCAGCTTGAATAATCAGCAGCCTATTCTGCACATACCCCAAATGAATGGTAGGAAACAACCAACGCACTGCATCTTGCAAATGTAACTTTGCGACCTTTGAAAATGTAATGCAAGAAGAAGAAGAAATCAGTGGTCTCTTGCAAATGACAAACTGGTTCCTTTCTGAATAAAAAAATAAATAAAATGATCATTTATTTTTTCTGTAAATATCAATATACTTAGAAAACATTGCAAGGTGCCTTTTCCATCAAATAGTCAGTAAACCTCTTTGCAAAATCAAAAACTGTTTAAAGAGTAAGAAGGGGGGGAAAAGGAAAGAAAAGCCAAGGTCAAATATGACCGAATCGTTGCCCATTGTGCATCTGCCGAACATCTTAAAAGTGGATAAGATGTTTAAGTGGCGATGTTCTGTCAATTATATCTTAATCCTACTCAGTTTGATGTACAAAGAGCGGCATACCACCCTTGCCTCCTGCCTCATGTTACAGTATGTCAGCTCATGTGCAACCCCCGCTCTGCTTACACGCACCAACTGACTGGCATTCTCAACGCCACTTGACATGCTGCCAAGCCTTTGATGTCAGCCAAATTGCTCCAAATCCGTTTGATCCTTTGAAGGCGACCCTTTGCTTGTTATCCAGCCAAATCCCAAACCTGCGGAATTACCTACAAGACCCAGAAAAAATATTTTTTGGAGGGCAGAACAGAGTAAAAATGGGTTAAGGTAAAGGTACCCAGCCCATAGTATAAATCACTCTGGGTGGAAAAGAAAAAAATATCTTGGTAAATAATAACTGTCTTTAACCAGGGTTTTTTAGATCCACTAGGTCTCTGACTGTCTGTTTTTGTTGGGAACATTGCAGGTCTAAAACCAAAACTTAGCAGCATACTCTAGAGAAATTAAATAAAATATTTTAGACTTGGACTCTCAAATATAGTGGAGGGCTTTTTGGTTGCTTGGCTGTTTTTTGAACTCAACAGTTTCACACTAAGTGGAGTGTCATCATTATAACAGAATCTGCACTCCTCAGTGGAACAATCTGGGGCGCCCATGCTTCTTTATAAACTGAACTTGATCTGAACTCACTATGGCTAGGTTCCTCTGTTAATGGACAGATAACATTCTCCATAAAGCAACCTCACTGTTCAGTTTGCTCAGTTCTAGAGATCGATCTGAGCCATAAATCTGAATCCAGCTCTGAATTTCCTCAAAGCTCACAGGCATTTGCTTCAGCTCAAGCCACAAATTTGAATCTGGATCTGAACGTTCCCAAAAGGCAGGAGTAGTCAGATTTGTGGGATTCATTTCCTCCTTGTCTTTACTTAGTTCCTCTGGACCTGGATACTTTAATGACACTTGTTTATGTTCTGCCATCACTTTTATGAATGGTGCTGGTTTGTATCCAGCATTGCGTTATTATTAAGGGGCATTGTGTTCAATCCAACAATCATTTTCATTATCCTGTAGCACCAGTGTTTCTTGTGCAGCCAAGGAAGTAAATCATTCAAGACATCTGAGGAATGACGCTTATTGCACGGATAGTGGACCCGAAAGAGTTGCTTGTGTGCAACTATGACCTGAATACCAATGATGAACCAGGCAACAAAAGGCACCTAAAGATGATTTTGGCTATATTCAAAGCTAATCAGAATGGCCCAATAAATCAGATGGTTACTACCAATGAGGAGGAACGCTCTGCTCATCTTCACCTCCTCTTTAAAAAGCACATATCTTTACAGCTGGAGCACCTAGTGTCTATGCACCTTACAATCTGCAACAGTAAAATTCTTTACAACTCCATGGTCAAATCCCAGCCAGGCCTGTTCTCTACCTGTCTTTCAGGTAGAGGTTTTACTTTTCATGCACTTTTTCCACGCGTATGTTTCTGGGCAAGACCTTAAAAACTAAGCTCTAGTCCCCTCAGCAAAAACATTAAAGATCCATGACATCTGTCAGTCTATGGGCGGGACCTGTGCGTTCTGTGGCTGAGGAATTTGCCATGCAATTCACCCCTTGAGACAGAACTGTGCTAGAGAATCAAAGCTCTCACTTAAATAAATAATATCTATATAGACCAGATCCTTGGCTGGTGTATGATTTAGGCCTTGTTTTTCTAATCCTTGTAGCTGTGAAGATAACATTGAAAATGTGAACGGCATGTAAAGCAATGCAGTGCTGTCTTCACAAGCCCACGGATAGCATGGAATAGTAGCTCAAAGAAGTGTGACTGCCCCAGCCAGCGCAACCAGGATCCTTGGATTCTGTAATTGTGTGGCCATAGAATTTGGCATTTTTCCAAGACGCAAGAAAGTTCATAATTTTTGCCATAGAATTTGCCATTTTGCTGCAGCTGGGCTGCTGACATTTTTATTTTCTGTCTCTTCAGCTTTCCTACAGGGTGAATTAATGGGATTACAGCATATGCTCCGTGCACTATTCCACGAAGCCAGAGGACAGGGGCTGAGGCAGTAAGAAATGGAGTCCAGCCTGCAGCCAGGGAGAACACAGAATACTATAGGAGGCAATGCTCAGGGAGATGAGCTACTGAAGTTGGCTACAAGCTCCTCCTTCCTTTGGCACATACTGGGAAAAGGAGGTTCTGAACTGGACTGCCTGAACATCATCACAGTAGCTATGGCCTAAGAGGCAAGCCAGCTGGAGGATACAGTGAAAATATCATAATTAAAAGCAATCATTGACAAATTTTATGTCATGAGTATTTTCAACTGCAAGCCACTGTTGCTTGTGTTTCTATGGAGAGGGAGAATGGGAATGAAGAGAATTCAGTGGGCACAGAAGGAAGTAATGTTGCCATGTCATGTAATGGTCCTTGATGCAGAATTTGGCCCTTTGTGCTGTGGACTACACAGGACCTTGATTATCGGTTTGCCTTGATATAATGGCCAAAATTTCCCTTCCACTCATGATTATGCACCATGCTTTACGCACATTGTGAGCCTGCCCATCCCAGAGTTGGCTACATTTCTGCAGTAACAGGATTTTTGTACAGTAGTTTACAAAGCACTTTGGGAACATATGGGAGAAAGAGTGCCATATAAAAGAAGGAAATAATTATTATATTATTAATTTTATTAATAATAATATTACTATTATTGTAGCAGAACTGCTCCAGATCTGCCTCCTTCTTAATGTTAAAACAAATCCAAACTACTGAATGACAGTTGGGCTCTGAGGGAAACGGATGGAAAATATTTACAGGCTGTTACCAAGCCAGGACTTTCTGAGAATGTGTCATCTTAGTTGAAAGGGAATGGCTTGTTTTCTGGCCAACTGTAGGTTATGATCAGCCCTTCAAAGCGTCAAAACAACGTCCCAATTTATGAAGCAAATATCTAACCCTAATGTTTCTCTATGATCCACAAAGTTACTTTAATTTGTTATAATGCAAGACCCAGTCCCTGATTTAACTTGATGGGGACAGCTTTAGAGCTTTTGATGTTAGAGGCCTTCAAAGCCCCATTTCACAGATGATCCAGCTTTGCATAAATAAACAAAGTGACCTTTGAACTCTGGCCTGAGACCTGAGCACACTTCAAAGCAATGGTGGGGGGGGGGAATGAAGTGATCAGCATGCTTCCTTACGGCAGCTCCCGCTCAACACTACAGCAGAACAAGAGGGTGTAAATAAAGGAACAGAGGCAGGCGGGTAGGGAGTGCAATGAAGGGGAAAGTGATGTAATCCAGTCAGGCTTGAACAATTATAATGAGGCCTTCTCTCATGGCTGAATAAAAGAGATCTCTCTCCAGGTCCGGCTTACAGATCCACTCCCTCATCTACGCAAATTCAAAGTGAACACTAAACCGCATCTGAATCCTGCTGTCCCCTGAAGCTGGAGAGGTCCAGTGAGGGAGCTGCACAAACAGAAATAGGTTGGCTTGTTTATGGGAGGTGGACTGTGGGCCTTAACATGAATTAAAGTGCAATTTTTGCACACATGGGCTTTGCCAGCCTCTTGAGGAAAGACAGAGAGGGCTAGGAGTGCAACACAAAAATTGCATCTGATACTCTGGTCAGAGGAAGTGTTTAGATAGCATGGTAATTGGTGCCCAAGGACCACAGAGGCAGACAGTCACAATGGTACAACACTTGCCAGTTTTTGCTCGCAACAAGGTGAGCCTTTCCCCAGATCCCCTTAGTGTGGATTAACACTGGTTAAATTTCATTTGGAATTTCAGGTTTCAATTAAACCCCAAAGGCTCAGTGACATTCATGCAAACCCCCTGACATGTGATTTCCATCTGAAAACCGACATCAGCTAGTAATATTACTGTGAGTCTCATAATATCTGTTGTTTTTCTTAAAGCCTCAGCTCCTGGAGGCATGTGGTTACTTGAGAATCTCAGCTTTCATATTAAAAAAAAAAAAAAAAAAAAAAAAACTTATCTGGAAACTTGACCTGAGTAAACCCTAAAGGTTCAGAGAAAGCAGAAGCTAGATTCATGACTCTTGAACCCTTGGGACTGGTAATACTAACATCAGCCTAGTTTGGCTTGAAACCTGAGACAGGATCAAGGAGCAAAGCTCGGCTATGGATCCAGTTCTGAATTTCCTCCACGCCCAGAAATGCCTGGATCTGAATATGTGGTTGAGCTCATGATAAAGTCAGTAGTAACAAAGTTCCTATCTGAACTTCTCTGTGTCAGGGGTGCTCAGATGGTTGGGGCCTGTCTCTGGTTGGAAATCAGCCCAGTATTATGAAGCTGTTCACGTTTTGGGTGTTGAGAAAGTTTTCCATAGCTCTTCCAACAACCCTTCAGCTTGCTCTTTCCAACACCTAACCTGCTTACTCTCTCAACAGTGGTGATGTTAAGAGAAAGCAGGAAATGACTTTAGTGTGGACCTTCTATGCTGGGAAGGGTGCAGTGAAGCAAAAGAATAAGGAACAGTTAAAAAAAAAAAAAGAACTCCCTTCTCTCCCCAATTCTGCCCCAGCCAAACAAAACCCCTTAATATGAAAAAGACCAAACCTGCTACGGCAGCACATAGCCAAAGAACACTACACTGCTTTTAAAGAAAGAACTGAAAGGTTACTGGCAGAAAGTTTGGCAATATGAGGGGCACTGAAGATATTTCTGCCTTTGGTTCTAACTGTGCCAAAAATAACCAGGGTTATTGATATTCGAGCCCAGAATTTGCTAAAAATAAAACAAGTTTGTGTTAATGGTTTTGTTGCAATTTAAGTACTATCCATTTTCTTGAGAATTTCCATCTAAAAAACCTCTGATTTTTCCTCTGCCACAGGCCTGGCAGGCTCCTTTTAGTCAAACTTTATTACAAAAGGAACGATTTCAAAAACCTGCCCTGTCAGATGAGAGGAGGCAGTGTGATCTAGTGATTACAACTCTGGATGGGGAGTCAGAAACCTGGGTTCTATTCCTGACTATACCAACGACCCCTACAGCAGTGGCTCTCAACTTTTCCAAACCATTTTACTCTTTTCAGAAGCCTGATTTTGTCTTGCGTGCCACTAAGTTTCACCTCACTAAAACACTACTTGCTTACAAAATCAGATATAAAAATACACAAGTGTCACGGCACACCATTACCGAAAAATGGCTTACTTTCTAATTTTTCTCATCTAATTATAAAATAAATCAATTGGAATATAAATATTGTACTTACATTTCATTGTACAGTCTATACAGCAGTATACACAAGTCATTGTTTCATTGTACTAAATTTTAGTTTGTACTAACTACATTAGTGCTTTTTAAGTAGCCTGTGGTAAAACTAAGCCAATATCTAGTTGACATACCCTGGAAGACTTTTAAAAACCCCAGGGGTATGTGTACTCGTGGTTGAGAACCACTGTTCTACAGGACCTTGCGGAAGTCACTTAAACTCTATGGCTCCTGTAAAATGGAGATGACGCACAGGGGCCATTTTGTCATCTATGGATGAAAAGCTCTATATTAGTGCTGATTGTTATTACTCCAGAACCCGTGATTGTTTCCTTTGTGCTCCACAACTCAGTGTGTAGTGAATGCAGATGCGGCTGCAAATCCAGATACAAATATTTCCTAATGAAGACTTCAATTTACTTCCAAGTTTTCATACCAGGAGGGGGAAGTTCTCTCTCGTTCTGGTCTCTTCTCTCCAACAATCACTAAGGAATGCTGTGGTGTATTGTTTTGGGCTTAGTTTAAAAGCTTTGGTTTGGACAAGGACTATATATTCCCTTTAAAAAATTAAATGCATAAGGTGGGGAGACGGAACACCAACAAGGGAGAGGAAAATTTTAGGACATAAGTAGAATATTTATATGAATAATAGGATGTAATTAGAAATATTTAGGTTGAGAAGATGGAAACTCCCAACGACGAGGTCTATTAGTCTGTGGAAGTTTCCCGAGAGAAGTCCCATTCCTTTACCCCTTCGAACATTTAAAACAAATAATGGTATAACCGTAACAGTACTACACCTCCAGAAGAATTTACAAACCCAGATGCCAACAGCTAGTTCATTTACTTTTCAGAATCTGTACTAAAACCCTTAGCTGTGGTTGAGAATAGGGTGTAATTGTACCATCAGTAAGAATGACAAATCAGACAGAAAAAGCATATACCTGTAATATGACTGATAAGTAGATCTTTTAGGGTCAAAAGCAAAAGTCAATATATTATCATTACCTACCCCTGGAGCTTTCCTTCTTTGCTAATTGTAAGAACTGCATTCTCTAGGGACCACAGAGGTCTGATAGACATCAATGGTGTCCTGCACGCAGCACAAAGGTAGGAGGTGGTGATGTAACTGTTTCCTTCTGACACTCTAAACTCACCCTCGATGCTATGTTGTACGACTTGGTTAAAATCCTAGACCAGATCCACAGCTGGTGTAAATCAGCACATCTCCATTACATTCAATGGAGCTATGGCGATTTACAACAGCTTAGTTCTTTAAAACATTTCTTCCTTTTCATTCATCCTCCACAAAGCCAGGAAAAGAACCTGAAAACAGCCCTCTTGAATGATTTGTGCTTTCCACCGTTTAGGTGCTATTTTCATTCTCAAGAGCAGTGGTCCGTCACTACCCACAAAGCTTGCAGAATAGAATAATCAGAGATATGTTCCCAATCACAGCCCATCTGTGTGTAGGGAGGCTTCATCTCCTGCTGTAACCGCAATGTGAACCACAGGGGCAAACAGCTGGAGCTAATCACTGTACCACCACAGCTCCCGGACAGATCCATTAAAACAATTTCATTACAAAGACAGTCACAGGCCTTGTCCTTCCCAAGCCACGCTGACTCCTCCACACAACAAGCTCTCCTGCCTGTCTCTGGGTCTCTATTCCAAAGGAGCAATCAAACAGAAATTCCCTTCGTGGTGGAGTTACCTCTTTTCCTAATATGTCACAGCACGCAGAGACATCAGTACCTTTCTGTATCACATCAGGAATTAGTTATTCCAGCGGTTCCCAACCTGTGGCCCATGGGGGCTTTCGAAGTGGCTGCAGAAGGGAGCCACTGCCTAAGAACCCAGGCAGAGCGCATTTCCACAGAGCTAAAAGACCGGTGCAGGATCTTTGCTGCAGCCAAGTGGATGGGAGATCAGTGCTCCATCTGGCTGTAGCAGGGAGCATAGCAAGGTGCTCCTCCTCGATCCATAGGTGCTGGGGTCCCTTGTGGAGCCAGAGGGAGGGGAGCACTGATCTCCCACCCCCACTGGCTGCAGAGGGGAGCCACTGCCTAGGAACCCAGGTGGAGTGCACAGGGCTAAAAGACACATGCAGCTTCCCTGCTGCAGCCAGGGAGATGGGAGCCTCTTCACTGAACTCCCTCTGTCTGGCTGCAGTGGTGAGGGAGGGAGCCTGCTGGTGGAAACTGGTGGTCCTTCATGGTTGTAAAAATGGTTAAGTGGCCCTCAAGCCAAAATGGTTGGGAACCACTGAGTTATTCCATTCTTGATCCACTGTTGAAGAGGAGGTGCATGGGAGAAGCAGGCAGAGAAAGAGGCCAAAGGGTAGGCTTCTGGTGAGAGTCAGTGACACTAGCCTGCCATGAAATACTGGAAACAGAAAAGCAACAGCCATGTGGCATCCATATAGCGATATGGCAGATACAGGCTGTGTGTGTTCGGGCCAGTCTCTCAGCTGTAGTAAACGCACCTAGAACAGCTCAGAACTTAAGAGATGAAAGGAGAAAAATAGTCTCCTCCATAATAATAGCACAAAAAGGTAAGAATAACCAAATTGATCATCTGCTCCTTTCCCCCAGCAGTGGAGAACATTTTCTAGCACGATTATTTACTGTTTGAATTGCAGTAGCACCTTGCAGCCCCTGTCACGGACCAGGTATTGTTCTAGGCATTATTCAAAGACGGAACAAAGAGATGGCCCCTGCCCAAAAGAGTTTACAATCTGAGTAATGTAGGATGGGAGTTGAAGCAGAGTTTAGTACCATTTCCTAACAGGACTGACACCTCTTGAGGTCTGTATAAGCCTCCCTGCTCAATGGAGGGGATGGTCTCATCCATGTCGCGGCCTGAGGAAACTGCTTAAACTTCCTTGCTTTATTCATTGCTTATAGGGGCATAAACGTAATAACCACTTGGCCTAAGATATGAGCTTATAATGATACTATTTTATACTTCAATAGCATTGGGAAAAGACAGAGATCATTATCCATATTTTACAGGTAGGGAAACTGAAGCACAAGATTTAGAGTAACATTTTCAAAAGGACATAAGTGAGTTAGGAGCCTAATTCCCATTTTCAAAAGCTCCTAAATTAGTTATGTTCCTCTGAAAATTCTATCCTAAATGACTGCCCCAAGTTCAGTGACAACAAAACTGTGGCAGAGTCAGGGATAAAAGCATGAGTCCTGGCTCTCAGCCCCCTACTTTAACCACTAGTTTAAACTCCGTGTGAGTCCTGGCAGCTGCCATTTCCCACACAAACTAAGTTATATCTCTATCATTGCCCTATATAGTAGCACCAATAAATGTTTATTATTTCCTGCACCAAAGCATGAGTAGGAATATCATTCACATGTGTGTATAAATCTCCCTAATCATTCACCCGGCTGGAAATAGTCAGTATAAAGAAAATTCCATCTGGGTCTCAAACAGAGATGTCATATCAACAGTGAAGAAATAGTTCTTAGATGACACTTATAATGTGATGCTGAACAAAAATATCAATCATACTAATCCTGGGTGTTGACCTTTCCTAAAATGCCAAGTTAATACCTCAGTATGGAAGGAGGAACTGATACATCATGATGAGTTGGAAATTGAAATTCTGTACTTTTTGCATAGGAATGTGGACTCAGTTGCTACTTCAACAACACAATGAGAGTTTTTCAGGGCCTATTCATTTCAAAATCATCTTGTGGTGAAAAGTGTGTGTGTGTGAGTGAGTGAGTGAGAGAGAGAGAGAGAGAAAATAGCTGCCCTGGAGACAAAAATTAAATACTTTCAGGTTAATATGTAAACTGTCTAGCTCAACTAACTCTCCAGGAACTTGTTATGGTTCAGGACTACTTTATAGCATACAAACGCAGAAGCCTATGAGCATTGCTTCTCTTGGGGCAGAAATACTGGGTCTGAGTCAAAGACCACTGAAGTCATAGGAAACCTTTTCATTGACTTCAGTGAGCTTTAGGTCAGGCCTATTACAAACATGGTATAAAAAGTTGATTAGCTGCACATAGCCTAATTTTATAAAAATAGTCAAGCACAGTGGATAAATTCCTTCAACTGGATTTCCTACAGGGAAGATTGAAATGAAACCCTGAAGTATTTATTTTTTGTAATGTTTTGAGAATTTTAAGAAATAAGAATATAGAGGAACCACAGAAAATATACTAGAGAATCCTGAAGTAAATTGAGAAAAGAGAGAGAAATCTTTTCTTCTCTTATCAAGAGATGACGGTAGCTATAAAAAAATCTTTAAATGCTCAGACATCTACTGAAAAGGACAGGTTCTCAATTGTATTTTGGAAAACACATCAAGCTCAAGTTGTCTAGATCTTATATACCAGGTATTCAGCAAGGCACAGAAATATGTTAAAGAATCTTACCTCTCAGATTTAAATACTGCCCTTGTATTAACCCATCTCAAAGAAGAACAAAATTCCACATCTACATGAGGCCAATACCCTTAATAGATGTAGATTTGAAAATTTATGTAATCTGAAGAGCCAACCACAAGCCCACTGATGATCCAAGAACCTTGTGCTACACAATTCAAACACCTGTTGTCATGTGGGCTTCATAAAGGATATGTAATCCACTGAAAGCATGGTGCAGAGAAAGCATTTGAAAGGGTGGAGAGGAAATACCTATTTGAGGCCTAAAAAACTTTTAACTTTGATCTATCCTTTATAAATAATTTATTATATAGTAATAAATTGCCCAAGGTAACTAACAATGTGCAGGTATCATCAGTAATATCACTGATGGGCAGAATATGGCAGGCATGTGCAACGCAACTTCTGTTTTTCATACTGACTCTTGAACCCTTAGCAACCGCAGTAAGAGGGGATGCAAGAATTAAAGGAATCAGTATAAGTGGCAAGGAGCAAAAGGCATTCTGAGCCAAATCTGGCAAGGTGCTGAGCACCCTCCACACCTCTTAACTTCAGGACACTTAACTTGAGAGTTGAGGGCATAGAGCACCTTTCAGGAATCATTCAACATTCATCCCTATGTGATGCAGACGACATAATGTTGTATTGTGGACAATCTATAAAATGCTCAGCGAACATTGCAGATATCTTTGGAACACTGTCAGGTTACAAAATAAACTGGCCTAAGGAGTGAAACATTACCACTTTCACAATTCTGTCCAAGTACAACTCTGGACAAGTGGCAATTTTGTTGGTTCCCAAAACAAACGGAACACTTGGCACCCTACTTAAAAGGAGGATTACAGCATATTATACTGGATAATATCGGTCTACTTGTAGCCAAAATTAAACCTAACCTAATTACATGGAGCAAATTACAGCTTGCCATGTGGGGTAAAACACAAACGATAAAACTAGTTGCTCCACAATTATATATATATTCCCAAAGCTGCCATTATACATTTCTAAAACATACTTCAAAACAAAGTGAAATCATTTCTGTGGGATAGTAAAAAAGGCAAAAGGGCATTTAACAACATTACAAGAGTCTCATGATGTGGGATGTAATGAGAGTCCCTGATTTTGAAAAATACTGCCCTAGCGCATGGCCTGTAGCATATGGGAGCGATAATAGGGAATAGGGTGAGACCAATCTATTAGAGAGAAACAGAAGCAGAAGTTTACCTTCCTTATAATCTAAATCGACAAAGGCCAAGATTTTGAAAGTGACCTAATCCATGCCTAGCATACAAGTTAGGGTTGTGATGCCCCTGCTTGTGTACACACACTCTCGCTAGTGGATATGAACTCAGCACAACTCACCCATGCCGCCGCTGCTGCTCCCATGTTACCAGTTACACTGCTATTTTTACTCATGCTAGCTCAATGAGATTTAGCGCAAGTATATGTACATGAGCAAGGGAATACATCCCTAGCTCATAATGTAGACGTAGTCTTAGTGATGTTTAGTACATTTTGGTTTTGGGAGCTCAATTTGCAGGAGCCTGTTTCAGAGGATGCATGCACAGCACAGTCTGAAAATCAGGTCCCTTTTAAGGCGTGGGAAGATGGGTATTCAAAAATTAATGTGCTCCCAAATTATATGCCACTTTTGAAGAGCTTGGAGAAGATGGAGAAAGGAAAGGAAGATGGAGAAAGGAAGTACCATTAACCCCATTTTGCAGATAGGGAATTGAGGCAGACAGAGATTAAGGCTATGGCTACACTACAGCTTAGGCCAATATAATTTATATAGTTCAGGGATATGAATAAACCACCCTGAGTGACATAAATTACACCAATCTAAGCACCGATGTGGACAGCCCTATGTTGGTGGAAGAGCTTCTCCTGCTGACATAGCTATGGCTGTTTGTTGGGGGTGGATTAATTAAATTGATGGGAGAGCTCTCTCCTGTTGGCTTAGAGTGGTGGCTCTCAACCTTTCCAGACTACTGTACCCCTTTCAGGAGTCTGATTTATCTTACAGACCCCAAGTTTAACCTCACTTAAAAACTTGGGCTTCGTCTTCAACCCTGTACAGCAGGGCTCGGGCTTCGGCTTTTTGTCGTGGGCCCCAGTGTGTCTAACACTGGCCCAGGCGACCCCATTAAAACAACCCCACCCACAGTTTGAAAACTGTGGACACAGTATATAGCAGTAGCTCTCAACCTTTCCAGACTAATGTACTCCCTTCAGAAGCCTGATTTGTCTTGTGTACCCCCAAGTTCCACCTCACTTAAAAACTACTTGCTTACAAAATCAGACATAAAAACACAAAAGTGTCACAGCGCACTATTACCGACAAATTGCTCGCTTTCTCATTTTTACCATATAATTATAAAATAAGTCAATTGGAATATAAATATTGTACTTAATAGTATATAAAGCCAGAAGAAACAAATCATTGTCTGTATGAAATTTTAGTCTGTACTGACTTCGCTAGTGCTTTTTATGTAGCCTGTGGTAAAACTAGGCAAATACCTAGATGAGTTGATGTACCCCCTGGAAGACCTCTGCATACCCCCAGGGGTATGTGTACCCCTGATTGAGAACCACTGGCTTAGATTGTCTGCACTAACAGCGCTACAGAGGCTCGGGTGCATTGCTGCAAGCACCACTGTAAACGTTGTAATGTAGCCATAGCCTTAGGATATATTTAGACTAGATATAAATACATAGATATTGTGGCACTATTGTAATTCACATTAAATGACTGACAATTACCTCAAATTAGCTAACACCCAAGGCTTGAGCTAAAGGATTCAAAAACACCACCACATTTTTCCTATAGAATCATAGAATATTAGAGTTGGAAGGGACCGCAGGAGGTCATCTAGTCCAACCTCCTCCTCAAAGCAGGACTATCCTCAGCTAAATCATCCTGGCGAGGATAGGTATAGGTAGCTGTAGAGATAGCTGAGCACCTCTAAAATACCACTTATCACCTAGCTAAGATGCAGTTTAGCACTTTTACATTTGGGTTAGCTGATAGGGGTTGACTTTAAGGATGAATAATGGCAAGAGGCAGGCATATCATCCATTTGTGGCAAAAATGTCCTCTGCCTAGGTTTATGAAAGCTACGATATAGCTCAACAGCATCAATGGAGATATTTTCAATTAGGCTAGTGCATTATCATTACTACTAATAAAGAGTTTTTCTGCTAAGACATCACAATTCTAAACAATAATGTAGTGAATACTTCAGCTGATTCTGAGTGCATAAAATAATCTTGCATATAATATATATCCTTCATGGTTAGCTAATGATAAAACAGATGAGAGATATTTTAATGTCAATTTTAAAATATAGAGTACATTAAAATCCTTCAAACCATTCACAGTGTGATCAGATAATCTACCTGTTTAATCCAATGTAACATTCTTCAGTGAACACGCCAGACTCAAGTAGATGGTTCAGTATGAAGATTACAGATGTTGGAAGTGTCATGTTGACATTTGGACATATTGGTTATACGTTATACCTGTATAAAATACTTTGAGATATTTGGGTGGAAGGAACTAGAGAAGTGTAAAGCTGAGCTGCTGTGTTTATGTCTCTGTAAACCCTCATCAGTGATAACAAGCATAAAGCTCCTTCATTGCAAAAACAAGAACTTTTATTAATGCATTTAATTAAACCCAGATGCTGTTATTTCTAAGGATGAATATTACTTGCGGGTGACCCTGCATAGACTGTGAAGGATCGGTTTAAAAGAAGCACTCTGATGCCCAAATGTATCCAAACCTCTCAGGACTTCACAGTTAAAGTGGAAATCTTGTGAGAACTGACTTTGTTGAGTCAGGCCACACTTTACACTAGGAAGAGAGTGTCTTCCTTTTACTGCCTGTAACATTGGGACAATCCCTGTCCATGCCATGAGTCTGACTGACTTGAACCTCTGCATCTGCAGCCCTATGAATCCCACGGGCCTGGAACTCCCACATTCCATAGCATAGGCTCTGCCAGACAGATTGCATGCAAATGTTACAAATTCACCATGCATGATAATAAAAATGTTCACAGCACTATAGATACATCCAGGGAAAAGGCACAAAACCCTTCGCTAAAGTCCACATTGTAATATGTTCTGAATGAAGGATTGTGTCATGCAAAAAAACTCCTAATAATTCCTCGTATTTTCATTAATAATATTAAATTTCCTGCTTCTGGGGTATCTTTCTGTTTTAATAAGCATAGCTTCTTGTCTCGTCTTCTGAAAGACTGCACCACTATGGGTCTATTATTACTATTTACTGCTGAAGTCATTTAAATGGACAAGGCATCCGTATCCAAAACCAGCAAGTTGCGAGCCAGTCTCATACCAGCCAGATTAATGTGACACCTGAGATGTATTTTCTTTTGAGATGTAGGAGTCTGAATGGCTGAAAGTGTTAGAAATATATGCAAAAGGAAAAAAAGCCATTTGGTTTCAGAAACGACACACAGTTGATTCCACAGCCTCTTTAAGTTACCCTTGGTAATTTTATTTTGATAACTATTCAGTTATAATATAACTGTATCATAAAAGGTCCATAGCTTAAAAAACAGTTTAAAAAAGAGCCATTTGAAATACTTCACTCCAGCTTATAAATAATTGGAGGTTGATACATTACCTGGGGGAGGAGGGAGGCTGTATGTGGTCTTATTGTTCTTTTATTTATGCCTTTCAATAGTAACATACACACCAGAGTGTTATCACAGGGCAGGACCGCAAATCCCTTGTGAGGTAACCAAGATGAGAAAAATATCCCGGCCCATGCCAAATCTTTACAAGAATGGTATTTAAACAGAAAGCTATACCCTTAAAGAACAAAATCCAGTGAATAACAGTTCTTAATTAGAATGTCATGATTAGTGTATTTATGAGCTTTAAATATAAGACCTGGCTCCCTTTTGAGGCCTAATTAGTCTTTTTGAAATTCCTTTATAAAACACTACTCATATTATCCAGCTGACATATCCCCCTGTTTGTTTTGCTCGATTCTGACTTGTTTCCACTCTGAGTTGGTGGCTCCCAGGACTGTGCTGGCTCAGTTTTCAGTCTGATTTTTCTTTCCTACAAGCTGACAGCAGTGAAGTAATTGCAAGGGCATTAAGAATCACCCACATCACATGGTACATAAGCTGGCTGGCATCAGGGACTGAGCCCAGCAAAACTGCAGATGCATACACAGTAGGAAGTCTAGTAAACCCTGTTCCCTGGGTAGATGAGTATGAGGAAAGACCTCTGTGACTAAACAATGAGTAAGTAAAAGGGTGGGAGTATGATGCCAGTGTGCAAGGAATCAGATGCTGTAAACACTAAAGAGGGAGAGGAACTGTATAGGGTGGATAATCCAAAGGACCATTGCGAGGAGTAATAGGAAGAAATTGAGCAAACGAGCATCAAAAGTGAAAATTTCCTTACATTTGAAGAGTTTCCCAAAGGATGAGGTGAGACCCCTATCAATAGACCCATGTGACACAGTTCTGGTCAAGGCATTCGATGGCATCTTGGAGGGAACTGATGCTGCACTGGTAGGGGGGTGGGCTAGCTCATCTAATGGGTCTGTTACAGCTATTACTAACTGTGAAGTCTCCAAAAAGGACAAAAAGTAGTTCCACTCCTGTTCAGGTGGGGAGGCAAGTTTCCTCACAACCTAACATGAAGCAAAGCTTTTTTGGATTGCACCCATGGTCTGCCAATAAAAACTAGGGAATAAAAGGTCACCTCACGCTCACCTTATTCATACAAGCATTCTGGTTAAGTCACTGTGTCTATGTGACGGCATAAGGTAGGCAGGATTCAACCTAATATTAGCACAGTTTGTTGCAAACTGGCCCAATAACCCCCAGTGCAGCAACGAGTCTGTTGTGAGTGGACCTAATTGCTGGTCCTACGTGCTTCCAAGCCAGATGGGATTTGATAAGAGTCTAGTCACAGTTTCTAGTTCTGAAACCCTAGGGCACACTTCCAGGTTCAGATCTGGTCTGGCACGCCTCCGTGGACACAGGACTCCACTGTCAACCTGCCCTAGAACTTTAAGGCCCATCTGAGAGCTCCTCAGTCATACCACCTCAGAGTTGCCTCAAGGTTGCGGACTGTCTGGGTTTACTTTTCTAATCCCTTTATGAGACAACATGGCAGGAAAGCCAGGCACATATGCTCACAAAGGAATTTCTTAACCATAGTGACTTTCCTCTTAAAAGTACTTGAGAGTTACAGCCTCAGACTTCAACCTTGATGACTCTCAGTAATTGTCCTCAATGACAATGTCCTCCTTTTCTGGGTCAGGGCAGCCATCTGGAATGTAGCACAACAGGCTTCCCCTGGACAAGTCAGAACTAATGAGGCCACAGCACCCGTATTTCAACATAGGTACAAAACAGATGTCATAATTTGATACAGGCACATCTCACTTCATTATACCATTTAACTAGAGTCCTCTGTGTTGGAATGAAAGGAGCAGGAATGAATGAGGTAAATCCTTCTATTATACTGCCAATCTGCCAATACCAAATATGGTGATCAGCTAAACCCTGAGCATGTAGGCAAGATTCACCATCCAGACACCCAGAAAGAATTCTCTGTAGTAACTCAGAACTCACCACATCAAACATCCCTTCACAGGCTATTGGGTATATTTACCACTAGTAATCATTCAAAGACCTCATAACCTATAGCCCTTTCCCTACAGGTATCTTCCTAAAAGGATCGAGTTCTTTCCCAATAATTATTAAGATATTGCACAGCCATGATGAAACCAAAAACTCAGAAGGAAGGGGAGGTCATGGAAAGCACCAGAAGTAGAATCTTTCTGAAGTAAGTCTTGCTCATCCAGTTCTTGCCAACACGGCAACGATACAAGTTACTCAAGAAAGGAGGCTTTATTTGAAGTTTCTGCCTGAAACCAAGTCTAAGTCACATCCCAACTGCGAATGTGTCACTGGAGCTGGAGGTAAAAAGCTATTTAATAACAGTAATACAAAGAGAGAGCGCGTGCGCGCGTGCCCACGCAAGAACATCTGATTAATAAAGTGTTGCCCTGGGACATACACCATGTAGGCATTTGGGGGCTCTTTTGATTTGTGAGGCACTGTATACCTTGTTGCCTTATTGTTGTGCTCAAGGAAATATTAGTCTTTGAGGTAAATCTTGGTAGATTCACTGGACCTATGACAATTTACACCTGTTGCTTAAATTGGTCTGTTGTTTAATGGGGCAATTTACCACAGCTCTTATTTTAAAAGGGTATTGACAATCTATTTCAACGTGTGCTGTTAATTATTATTTTTATTGTCAACAGCATGCTTAGTTCCATACAAAGCACTGAAGCAGATAAAAGTTTGTGCCTGGCATTGTATGAACAAAGGGGCAGTTTCTGACTCCCTTACTCATATTGGGTGGCACCTTCCTCCACAAGTGGTCCCACTGAATGCCTCTGCGCTATTGGAAAGATAAGGTACCACTCGGTGTAAAAGTATCACGAGCTATTCCTAAATGATTGTCTCCATTCTTGTGAACCTTTAATTTGGCTCTGGTCTTCACCGTTATCACAAGACACACTCCTTGGCACCAAATAACACTCTTGCACCTTGAGGAATTCACAAGTGTTTTGCTTTCGGCAACAAAGCACATATGTGTGATTAGTGGAAGATAAGGAACAGCCATGATCCAGGCTACCCTCCAATTAAAAAGAAAGGAAACCCTACTGCAAAGGCAAATAAGACTGAGGTTTGGAGCAATCCTAATTCTAGTACAGGTTAGATCACTTGTGACTGAATGGGAGATGGCCAGATACTGGCTGGTATTGCTGATGTCCTGGTTTGGTAAAAAGGAAGAGTTACCCAAAAAGTCTGGGATTCAGTGGTGTAGGTGACTTGCTCAGTGCAAGGACTGGATGAGCCATTAAATTTTTCCAACTCAGACAACTTCTGAAGGAAGCAGAAAGAAGCCAATTCCAAGATTTTTTTTTCAAACCACCGCCATACCATAACCATACTTAACTGTTTTGTTTTACCGTTAAGTCCTCACGAGGTGAGAAATGGCTTTTCTGTCACACATTACTGCTTTTGAACAAGAGGAACATAACTGATCATGGATTACAAGGCAAATGGAACCAGCTAATCAAATACCCAACACTCTGCAAAAATTGTCATAACATCGGATTGATTTAACCAGATGCAACCTAGTGGATAATAACAAATTTGAGTCAACACTGTGAAAAGTTAGAGAGATGCTCTTTGATTATAATCTAAAAGCCCAACAATTTACAGGATGCGATTGGATGTACAAACTCCACACTGGGAAACCAGGGGTTAAGTGATTCTTTTGGGCCCAGCCAGTCCTGCCCAACCACATCTACAGCAAATGCTCCATCTGGCGGAGCATTTAAAAGAGAGAGAAACTGCTCATTTGGGCGGCAGAGCTGGAAGAGAGCAGACCTGCCTCCCACAACTCCAGCATCACAGAACAGAAGCAGGCCTAGAATCTCTGGCGCAGCTGCCCCAAAACAGCCCTCCCTGAGGGAAGGGAGGACCCACCTTAGAGATAATCAGAGGAAGGGAAATATATCCCCCTCTCTCCCACCGGTGGATCCTGGATATTCATAATCCCCTCCCCACAGCAACCCTGCTGGTCACGGTTACGGCCTTGATCAGTAGGCCATGCTTCCCTACCAAACCCGGGACCATTACACAGGACAACAAAGTAGAAAAGCTCACTGCAGAAATCCCTGGGTAAGAACAGATATGGTAGCAGAACTCGGTTCATCAGCGGCAGTTCAGAAAAGAGATTTCTTTTATGTCTGTCAACTGCTCCACAGCAAATTTACTTAGATAACATTCCCAGCACCCCTAACCATTCTGCCTCAGCACTGACTAGATGCATGGGTCCTCTGCCCTCCTGCTCATCACCCTGGCCAACACTAAAATTGGGACCACTGTGGTCTGTAGACAGAACATGTACTCGATGTGTTAAAGGGAAGCTTCATTGGGGTCCAACAAGTATGGGCTCAGGAGTTGTGCTAAGCTGTTATCAGCTCGGAGTTGCTCTTTGCATAGTCTACAATTATATCAGTGGTCCTGCACAAGAGACATGAGAGGGATACCAGCTACATATTTAGTACTGCTAAAATCTGGTTGGGAACATTATACAGAGTCTGAAGACCACATTCTAATCTCCATTATGTAAGGTTAAGTCCAGAGCAACTCCACTGTAGGCAACAGCATTCACTCTTCTGCACCATGTCACCATCTTTGGAGAGGCAGCAGAAGGGACTAGTGAGAGCACTGGGTTTCCTGAGGAAAGAAAAGACCACTGGTATGGCTGGACAGAAAGCCATGTGGTTCTTTGACTCCTTCCTCTGAACACTTTTTAGATGCATTGAAGGATTGTTCTACACAAGTGTTTATTGGTACAACATACAGAAGAAAGTGGTACAAAGAATGTGTAGGGATTATTCTACAAAAGGATCTGAAGCCTTCACTATGCAAATTGTCTTTAAAGTGACATTTCAGAACACCAGTGGCACTGGACCTACTGATTTCAGCTCTTCTCCCATCCAAGCCTCTCGTTGCTCCTCTCCCAGTTTCACAGACCAAGGTGAGGAGGTCTTCTGACTGCCTACTCAATGCTAAGATTTACTTGGTCAGGCAAGGGGAGAAAGGACACGGGATTCTCCTTTGCTTTCTTGTGCACATTCTCCTCTACAGCTGCTGAACGTAACTTTAGCAAACATCAAGGAGAACAGGAGGCTTTACTGAATTAAAATATTTAACATACTGGCTAGTCAACGTTCCCTTTGAAACCAATACCCATCTGGGATTTGACTGCATGAAGACTGCTGCAGTCTTTCCATGCCATGTTCCAGAAAAGTTCAGAAGGGTAGCACATTGTTGTATGCTGCATGTGTACCCATAGAAAGAGAGGGTTGGAGTGTACATGCACACAAAAGCTCTTTATCTCAAGGACCTAGCCTTTGATAACAGTCATGGCAAGTGTTTTATTTTGTTCACTCGTGTAGCGCTATCAATAACCGCTTACTGCTTTAAAGACAAGCGTGGTCTGCTTTTTCAGGCAAAGGAAAACAAATCAATGTTTTGAAACACATCAATTGCTCATTTTAGCAATTTGATTGCTACCATATTATTCTTTGCCAGAAGATCCTAAAAGCCAGATTCTGATAATAGTACCTCACAGCCTGTATTGCTGTATTTCAATCCACTGCATTTGTCTTTTTTTGGGAGATTCAGTGAAACAGAATCTGTCCTGGAGCTAAGATTTGATTTCTGACAAAACTGATAGAACGGGCCAAATTCGGCTCTCAATTACAATAGAGTAACAGTCCAACAAAGAACCGAGTGGACGCTACTGGCTTTAATTTTTTTAAATTATTGAAATACTAAGTAATAATGTTTTTAAAATAAAGGATTAACAATAATTTGTAACAAATTCTTATGTATAGATATAACGACCATCGGTTGGAATAGAACCCAGGAGCCGTAGCATCAAAAACATAAGCTCCTACATCAGTTGAGCTAAAGGAAAACTCCTATTAACTAATTAATAATTCTTATTAACTATTAGGAACTCATCCTTGATGTGGGCCAGTCACTAGGGGGAGACATGTTCACATGTTCATACTTGAAGTATGCCGTAAAAAATTCTCCATCTAACTCAAATATGCAGACAAATGTGCTAATATGGTATATGTCAATAAATATGGTGGTAGTAAGTAATGTTTGAAAAGATAACAAGTATTCACCAAGACCAGTGCTATACATCCCAAAGACAACTCTGCGAAATTATAATGTGAGATCAGTAGGAGGTGTCTCTGCTGGAATTGTTTACACATGAAATGAAAACGGAATCTGAGAACTGTAATATACGTGTGTGAGAAAAGCGAAAATGGGTCAAATTCAGTCTTGGCTCTGATTTCACTGAAATTATACAACAGAAACTATTTAGTGGTACCTGCCCCTCCTCCACACCTGCTCACAATGAAGTCACACTAGCAATGAATCTGGCCCTGTGTAGATTAGCACCTGTCCAATACAATAAAACTGTAATCTATGTGCTCAGATTTTTTTTTTAAAGATAATAATTGCCCCCAAACACACACACTTTGCAGAAATATTAGCTATTTTCTTTTTCACTTCAGTTCTAGTAAGTCAGATAACTGAAGCTTCAAAGCAGAATCACGGTTTAATGGAAGCATGACTGCCAAAGAAGACAGGAGTCTTTCATTAGGTTTCTTCCAGCTTATTTACATGACTTATCTTTTTATAAATGCAACTTCCCTCCAAACTGATAATGAGATGTCTTTAAAAAAAGAAAAAAAGAAAACGGTTTATTTTGTCCCAGGACAAAAGATTATTTTGATGACAGTATGTTTGGTGTAAAGTTAAAAAACCAGTAGAATAGTCTTTAGGTACAACACGTGATTGTTCCAGTCACTAGGTCTACCAGAAAAAAGGCACTTTTAAAATTCTGCATAACAGCATTTACAAATACCTTCCAGGAGCGGTTGTCATGGTTGATTTCTGAAATAAGAATTTAAAGCCATGGATGGCTTTTCAACCAGATGTTATGAATAAACTTTTTTGTTTGTGTATTGTATTATTTTTGCCCTGGAAAAAAAAAAAGGACATTTCTGAGACAGGGAAACAACTATTAACATACTACATTAAAATGTTTTCATGCATTTCAGCCTCTATCATTCGTATTTGTCCAGAAACATCTCCAATTTGTCTGCTGTGAAAGCATTCACAAAACCAGAGCCAGGCTGAAACTCTCCTCAGTCAGGCTCCAAACTGTGGCCTCAGGACTCGCTGATTTCAAGATTTCAGTGCAGCAGAGATAGGGCCATTGTAGAAACCTTGGGGTATGTCACAAAGTGATGCAAGTTACCGGTTGGGCGTTAAGTGGTTAAAAAATGGGTGTAAGTGAAAAGGCGGTGTAATCTGCATTGATATGACATTCAGTGAGTGTGCCAAATGAATGTGATTTACCCAAGGGAGCATAAAGTGTGAAATGTAGCAGAGAGAGCAATTAACAGGAAGGAGCAAAGCAGCCCTCGCTTACACAACAGGTCAGATTCTACACTGATTTACACTCTGTGCAAGCTTTACACTTTTGTACATTTAATTCAAAATAACACTGAGAAAATAGTTTAAGCAGTACTTTATGTATAGCACTGTAAGAAAAAAAGGCAGACACACCCAGACAACAAAAAGAACTGTTTTTTATGGAACTCCTCAGCTCTTCCTGAGATTAAAATCAATCTTCACTATTATTATTTTGTAAAGGTTCTCAACCTAAGGGTGGGGGAAAAAAATGGGAACTAAAAAAAGACTTTCAGAGAGGTAGCCAGGCCTAATAACATGAAAATCTTGAAAGTATATGCCTTTTGGTGATATTTCATCTTTACTGCTTTTGATTCAGACCAGAACCTGGAAGTGCGAAAGGATACAAGAAAGAAAAAACACAGAAATGGGATTGTTCTGAATCACACAAAAGCTCAGTGTGAATTGCATACAAAAGCCTCAAGGGTTTTTGTTTAACATAATTTGTTCAGCCATCTGTAGTTAAAAATCAGCTTTTTCCCTTAGAGTTTATGAATCAAAATGTTTGTATGAAGATTGTATGGGAGGGATCACATAAAGATGGGCCCTGTCTGAGCCCTTCCACCAGACCAGACTCCAGGAAAAAACCAACTTGCCAAAACATCAGTTTAATCAGTGAGTTCTAACTCCCTGGAACATCACGTGCTTTAAAAGCTCCCGGACTTGTTAAAAATAATATTATAAAAGGTCTGTGCTTTGACTATGCTGGCAGCTCAGGATTGGAAAGGAAGATGTTGACACTGCCTCCAACCACTAGAATCTTATTGCCAGTGTACCTAACAGCCCCTGCTCTGTGAGTAAACTGGCAATAAGAGTCTGGAAGCCAGCATTGATTAAGCCGGTGTAAACCTTGTGCTGACACTTGCAGTATCGAGGACGTGCAGCTCTTGCTGGACAAGCCAGAAAGTGATTTGGAAACCACTGAAGACAATTCTCCATTCACTCGAACGGGGAATCTATAGTAGCTTCTAAATCATTCACAGTGAAATATCTGAAAAGGAAGATTTGGGGATTATCATTGTTGATGCTGCATTAAATTAAAAGGCCAAAATCCAGCCCTCAGATATAAACACACCACTCAGGTATTGCACACATATTTGAGCATAGATTCTGGCCCCACATTGCTATCCATGGATCACTGGAAGGACAAGCCCTGTCATTCCTGTTCTCCATAGCTCTGAAAAGATCACTCCAAATGTATGCAAGATTCCGAGAGTCTCCAGCGTGCAAAACAGATGAGCCAAATGCTGTGGGGAGAGCTACAGCACGAAGTAGCAGCAAAACTTGTCAGTCGCTATCATTTTTTAAGGCATGTTTCCTCCCCTCCTCCATAGTGGAGTAGATCTACTCCTGTTCCATATCAGATTCAGTGGAAAAAAAGATGCATCTATAAAAGGCGTCCCAGTGTCCGGGAAGAAAGATTTGCTCTATTGAGGCCAGAGATGTTGACTGAGGCCCAAAACATTTTAGAAGGATTATGCCAGTAAAGGGCACCATGCACAAGCTCTTTCAGGCTTCTAACTAGACAAGGCAACAAGACAACGGCTTTGTGAAGGTGATGCCAAGATCTGAGATCTTGTCACTTTTACACGGAAATGCTTGCTCTCCAAATGGAGCAGAGCTTCAAAGTGAAGGAATTAAAGGATTAGAGATGCCTCTGGACTATACCTCGAAGTACTGCATAAAGTTGAATAGTGCGGCAGAGAACATGAGTGATGTTAAAAGGGGTATGACAAATCCCTCTTTCTGAAGCAGTTGTGGGTAATCTCATTACTCCTACAGGTTACCTAGCTCGCAAATCTGAATTGAAACACAAGGCTGTCCATTTATTCTTGCAATTTCTATAACCAGAGATGATGCTAGCCCATCTGGGGCCTTAAACATGAATATTCGCTCCCCACATCCGACCCATGTCTTTAAGATGCTAATTGCACAAACCAAAAAAATATACCAACACAATACATACTAATGCACTCGCTAATGAACATACAACTTGCAGTTTTTCAAGTACCAGACAAGTTGTATATTTACTCAGCTAAGTTATATTCTCTTGTTGACAATCACTAATACTGTAGTTGGGCAGCAAATTTAGGACAAACCACATCAATTGTGACAGATGGAGAGGCTTCCAGAATGATGAGACAATAACTTAAATGTGCTGGTTTAGACATCTTGGGCAAAACAGGTACGTATTACGTATTACTGTATGGGTTATGCAGCTCTGGCTCATCTCTAATAACAAATGTAGCAAATGTGGAGTATTTTGAGGATACTGAGAATGTAGTTATCATAGGAATACATCTGAGACACACAAGGCCAAATTCACAGGAGATGTGTAAAATGGAGTCATGCCCTCTTACTCTAAAGCAAACTTCCCTTATACTCTGCCAGACAGCTTCATACACAGACTCTCTTATGATTAGTTTACCCTGGCACTTAAAATGATTGTTTAAGCCTCACACTTAAACTCACTTAAGCATAAGGCAGCCAAGGAGTCACAAGAAGGTATAGGGGTGGCCCATAATTTAACTGAAATAGTCTACCCCTGTCTATTTCTTTCTACAGTTCTCAATTTTGGCTCCTCAGTATGTGAATTAAACCAACATAGATTCCATTACATTCACTTGCCCACAGGCTTAATGGAACAAATTCAGAAGCACTGAGTGTCAGAGGGTGGATGCAAGACACACGCTAATAAGCGAGAGTGAGTCTCCAGGCCTGACTGTACCCTCACTTACCCCAGATTGAATCAATTGTGAGGGCTTGTCTACACCTAGAAATTTATTCAAGTAGCAATTTCACAATAATTATTCCAGTATAGTTATTTTGGCATAAACCCACATGGGGACACTTGTCTTCTGGAATATGAGTGCCTTTTTTGATTCAGCTTAATCCACTGGGAAAAGGCACTCTAAGGCCTGGTCTACACTTTGGGGTTAAGTCAACATAAGCTCCCTAGTGTTGACCCAACTGTGAAAGTGTCTTCACTCACATTTGGCTCCCCACCAACGTAAGTGCCTCTTTACACCGATTTAGTAACACCACCTCCTCAAGTGGCATACAGTCATGGCCAATGTAATTAGGTTGACAAAGTGTTGGTGTAGACACGGCATTGCTTATGGCAACTGTTACTGGCTTTTGGGAGATGTCCCACAATGCTTCACACTGACAACATAATCCATACAAGTGCTCCTGGTGAGGACGTGCACCACCGACACAAGATGCCAACTGTGCACACACACAAGCTGTTTAATAACTGGAGTGGCTATGTTCCAGTGTAAGTTAGGTCGACATAAATTTGTGATGTAAACATGGCCTCATTCTGGAATAAGAGTGTCCACACAGGGGTTTATACTGAAATAACTTGACTATAACCGTTATTTCAGTATATTTCCAAGTTTAATCAAGTCCTGAGAGAAGAAAAGCAAGCCCCATGTATCAGGCATCTACAGAATTACACCAATGAAACCTTTAATCATTCTGAATTGATTTCACTCTCTTATGAGAACACTGGTTTGATAAAACAAAAACTATTTAAGTGGAAGAATGGATGTTCTATTTCAAATGCAGGAGGCCCTTAATTCACTTTCTAACCAGTCCTTATTCAGGGGAGATACCCACTGACCATAATGGGAGTTTTACCTGACCAAGAACTTCAGAATTTGTCACAAAGGATAACTGAAAAAATGCTTCCAGTCCCTCCCTCAAAAACAACAAGCACTGAGTTTCAATTCACATGAAGCTCTAAAGCTTGTAAAAATGTGAAACATTTCTACAGAGAAACTCTTCAATAAAAGAAAATTAGAATTGTAAAAATCAAAGCTCTCAAGAGTTTTGTGCAACAGTAGCAGAAACCTGAAAGAAAACACTGTGAAAGGTTTGTATTTTTTTTTCTATCAATGTTTCTTCTCAAGTGGCCTACATTCTCAGGCCTGAATACTTCTAAATTAATTGGTTCACGGACTCTTCCCTCCTCCAGCCCCTTTCTTTAGCTTAGTCCTAAACTGGTATGCCTTAACTGAAGACGATAATGAACTGGCAGATGATAAAGAGAGACCAAGCTGAAGGGGGGTAGAGGAGAGAAAGCCCTCTAATAAGAAAAGAATCTTCTACTTACAACGTGCCCCACCACAGGGAAGCCATTAAAGACCTACAGAATAGAAGAAAATAGGAAGAAAATTCTTAGAGAGAAACCTCACCCCTCCCATGGCTATCTCTAGTACCTTTTCAGAGCAGAGTCCTCAACATGGCTAATCCCTCCACCACTTAATGAACTACAAGCTTTCCTTTCACTTGGACAAAAGTTTCTTTCCTTTCTTGGGTCTAATCGCAGACAAATGGTCCCCACCATGATGTCTGTTAAAATCCCATTCCCTTTTTGATGCTGAGAGCCAGGAGGAATGCTATTGGCAAGAATAGGTACCCTTGAAATGAGTTCCTTCTGCACTGCTGAGAGATAAATGGGAGATGACATTAGAGCTATAATGGAAAAAATATTTTCACAAGGCAGCATCTGTTGTTTCAGTGGATGCAGCCCCATTTTTGTTCCAGAATGTTTCTGTGCATCTGTCTATATCTCTTCTGTCAGCGCAACAATTACACCTCTTTCTTGTTCACACACATTCATTGTTGGTGGGAATGTTGCAGGACTCGGCAATAACCATGCCACAGCCTGTTCCAAGTTTTGCAAGGACAGTCTAGGCTAGTATATATATTTATGATTTGGTCCCATTATTTAATAATAATGGTAATATTTTACACTTACACATCACGTTTTATCAGCAGATCTCAGGGAGTGGCTGTGCATCATCCCTGTTTTAGAGATAGAAAAAGTGGGGCACATTTTCAAACTTGGGTGCCTAAAATCAAACACCTAATCTATCTTTAGGCACCGAAATAAGTGTCCTGATTTTCAGAAATGCTGAGCACTCACAACTCCGACGCTGCACCTCTGAAAAGTAGGCCACTTCTTTTGGTACCTAACCTTACAAAGCCACATTTGAGCATTTTCTCTTAGCCAACTTGCCCACTGATATGTAGTGAGTCAGTGTAACAGCTGGGAAGAAAACCCTGACCTAAGGCCAACACTCTATCCTCTGAATCAAACTATCATTTGCAGTTTTGACACATAGAGTTATAGATTCATAGAGTTTAAAGCCAGAAGGGGACACTAGATCATCTAGCCTAACTTCCTCTATATCACAGACCATTCAATTACACACAGTTACCTCTGTCTGGAGCCCAATAATTTGTGTTTGACAAAATCTTATCTTCCAGAAAGGGAACCAGTCTTAATCTGCAGACATTAAGAGATATAATATTATTTATGGGCAGACAGATATTTAATAAATGTTTTACCTTTCTATATTTTTATGGGGAAAATCCTGATGTTCTTATTCAGTTTTTCACTCAGTCTTTACTTAATCAAAACTCCTACTGACTCAATGAGATGGCATAAAAACTGGGTAAAGCCTTCAGGATTTGGTCTTATGTGAATTACTTGTACTGGTGATAAGAGGAAAACGTAACAGGAATAAAGGCTTGTCATCCCATAGATAATGGCTAGCTATGGGCCCAAACTGAAATCTCAGATCCACATTCTGGGTCTGGTCCACTTATCTCTATGAATGAGTCAAATCAAAATGCCCAGATAAAAGCACTATGGAATTTGGAGTTCAAACCCCAATTTCTTCCAAAATTTTTTTGGGGGGGGTGTTTGGATTTGTCTCATTATGAGTGGGAACTTGGATCTGAACCAGGATCCCAGGTTTTGGTACAGTCATCTCTAGTAATTGTATTTAAAGGGGGAAAATCTGCATATGCATTATATGAGCAGAGGTAAATCATTTAAAAGTAAGTTCTCAGAGAGCAAAAGTTTACATCAATAAACAAATCAAGTGAAATCTTAAGCCTATGACAGTGTGGTGAATCAGACATTCAAACTCTGAGATTTAACCACTTTGTCGTCTTCTATCATAACCTGCATTGCTACACTAGCTAAGACAGTTTGGACTTCATGATGGTTTGGTCTGGATCAGCGTTCAGGAATTTGGTGCTTCACCAAACCACAACAGCCTGAAAAACTGGGCTGGAATTCTCCTAGAAACAGACTTTCCTGCAAAATTCTCAGCAGTTCTTGCTTCCATTTTGGCTGGAAAGGCCATGAAAACAGCCTTTTATTCCAATATTTTGTCATTTCCACATTTGGTTCTGACTGAAGCTGGCAAATGAAGAGGCACTTATGGAAATGAAAAGTTTTGATAATAATAAAGCATGAAGTGTGAGAGTGAGGTATGGTCTAGTGGGAATCAGAAATGCCTCAATTCTAATATTGAATCTCTGGCCTTGGACTCTCTATCTTAACCTCAGTTCACCTCCAACACAAGGATGATATTACTCACGTACCTCGTGGAGAAGTGAAGTTCAGATACTTGGCTAAATGCAGGGAGCTGTACTTTTAGAGCGCTCTTTTTCATCATCATGACCTCCCCTATCAGAGACTTTCCCAGATCCTCAGCTGGCACAAGTAAATTGGCCCAGACCCACTGAAGTCAACAGAGCTACAGGATTTATACCAAACAGCCCAGAGTCCGTCACCCAGGGCCTACGCCTGAATTTATTTCATAGTCCAGGGTGAACTTCAGACAATGTCTATTAATGTCGACTGTTTCCTGCAAGTGGATTAAGCAACAAAAGTGACACATGAGCCTTTGCGTGGTATTCTCGTAATTATGTTCATTTTTCTTATATTTGTCATATGCTGCTAGAAACCAGATACCTATGCCCAAAAATGCAAAAACAAGACAAAAGGAGAATGCTGTTCCACCCATGAAGCGAAAAAAGCAAACAGAAACAAAATGGAAAATGCTCAGCTCTCAACTTTTCCACTTGGCAAACATATGCACTAGCAAAGTTGCTTTAAGGCCAGACCTCAGGACTGACAGTCAGAGAAGGCCCAGACGCAGCCATGAATCGGAAACAGAGCAGCACATAGTAGGACAGCGCATAAGTGATTGCTGCCAACAGGTTAGAGAGGAAGATTAAGGATTCAAAAGTTGAAGGAAAATCCATCTAAGCAGAGGGGTGTTGAAATTTGAGGGATCCTTGAAATCTGGGTGGTTTCAGGCTCCACTTCAATTTGATCTACCCTTGGGCTCTCTCACTGGCTTTGCCATCTTAAAGACATTCTTGGAGAAAGTGGGACAGAGAAGTCCAGTCAGGCAGCAACTATGCTATTAGAAAAGAGGGTGAGATCTTCAGCTAGTGTAAATCGATGTCGCTCTCTGGACCTGCGCCGATGGTCACCAGCTGAGAAACTGAACCCGAGTATCCTGGCAATAACTCACTGACAAATGGAAACATTTTTCACTGGCTTTCCCGCTTTTCAAAAAAAACCAAAGAAATGAAAAATGCACCGTAATCTGTACCGCTCTTAGAAAAAAATACTGAAAAGATGTTGTAGGATATTTTTAAAGAAAGGATATTAAATATAACTTGACAGTGAAAACTTGGAGTAGTCCTGGCCAATCTCACTGATTTAATCAGACACACCACGGGGGCTGAGCTTTAGAAAGTACTGTGGCGTGCTAAGCACCAGCAAGTTCCCTGTTTTTCCCTCTGTATTTTGCCAATGGAGTTTAAATTATTATCCTCTCCCTCTCCCACTAAGAAAATTCTACTCCAGTAACATACCTCAGATGGAAAAGCCCTGAATGTTCCTAAATGCCTGTGCACTGCTGCTGCCTGGGGAGATTCCTCTTCTTTAAACATCTGTCCCCTTTGCCTTGAATGTCTATTGGTACAATGATGCAATAGCACTTCTCCATTAAAGTGCCATTAAAGAGCAAAGGAGACTCTGAAAGTGTTGATAAGGATCAATTTACAGCATTTAAGGGACAGCATCATTATTCTTAAAACGGTAAGAATTTACCATTGCTCAGAATGATTATGGTTTCTGCTCTTATATAATTAGGACCCTTTTGGAGAAAGGGATGAGAGCCTTATGTTTTGGTATCTCTGAAAATACGGAGTGGACTTAGCCATTGTGTTAAGGGGTGTATTTTACTACTTATATACCAACTACTTTTTATTATTATTATTTGTTATTTGGGATATTGTAGTGCCTAGGAGCCCTGGAAATGGACCAGGACCCCATTGTGCTAGATGCTGTACAAACATAGAACTGTTGTTAACAGGTCAACAGCCAACAAAACTGTTCCTGAAAGATCTTAGTTTTTAAGCAAAGGTTTCCATGTGTTAAATGGTTTCCAATTAAACTCCCATCACTATCAGTAGCTACTGGTATCTCAGAACGTCTCTAATTATGAGATAATAGTAATAATATGGCTATGTATGAACCAGGGGGAACAAAAAGCATACTTTACATTCTTTCTGAAAGATATATATTTTTAACTCTCTGAATGTCATAAATGGATGGTCCAGAGGAGGTCTATGGTATGTGTGCATGTGCGTGTATGTCCACATGTGATTATTGTGGGAGTCCCCTTTGGAAAAGAAAGGGCTTGATGATTTTGCATTTTTGTATGCATACCTTCACCCTGATTTTGAAATGTGGACTAATGTGTCTACATTGCATGCGGCAAATGACACAGTACGCCAAGGAATAAAAGGAAGTGTGTGTGTTTGTATGTGTTGTGTGTGTGTGAGAGAGATGATATTCACACTGGTGAAACACTGGAGAAAATCCACTGAAGTACGGTAGTTATTCCAGATGTGTGTGTGTGTGTGTGTGAGAAAGAGAAAGAGAGAGAGACACACACACACACACCCACCAGTGTAATTGAGACCAGAATCTGTTTCATATTAAAGTCCCCATCTTATTCTTCACATTTTGAGTGTGTGGGAAGAGTTGCCATTGGGACACAGTGAATCTAATGAGTTCTAGATATTGTTCTCTGTCTCGCTATCAGTACTTACCTGAACCAGTACAACCCTCTAGCACTAACTGCAGGGCCAAATCCTCAGTTAGTGTAGACTGGAAATTTATATCAGCTGAGGAGCCAGCCATACTGGGCTCTGACCTCATATGCAGTTTATATATAAAAACACATGAGCATTGACTTGACTCTTAATCAGCTTATGGAAAAGCTCCACGGTAGCAAAAAGAAAAAAGAAAAGCTTTCTAGGTCTCTCCTACATGCTGCTGCTAAGCCCCCTGTAAAGTTCTCCAATCCCTGCTGAGGAAGATAAAGGCAGTGCCTCTTAGGGAATAGCAGGACAATTAGCCAACAGAAATTAACAGGCCAGTTCACCAAGGGTCAGGCACTAACTCTCTAAAGCCATATTTGACATTTTTTCTGCTTTCTCTTAAGACAAGTGCTCAGAAAACTGGGATTTTACGAGTTACATATATTGACCAAACAACTTTTTGGTAGAAAATAAATAATGTAAACCGGCTGCCCTGATTATGGCTTTGTCTGAGAAGAGCTAAGACCCAGTGTTAAACGTGGCTGCCAGGTCTTACCAGTGATTTTTTATTTTTACACTGAACTCCTCCTGGATTTCAATAAGGGAGCTCTGGGAGGACCCTGAACCTTCTACAGGACACACTGACGTAGGCGTGCACAACTGCTGCTCTGCGGACACAGGCTAGGATTTGTACTTGCATGCAGTAAGTGCGTGAGCGCACCCCAGCTGCCATGAGCATATCAAGGTTATGCACAGCTAAACTGCGAGGGTGCAACAGTGCACACTCACTTGGAAAGATTTGAGGTCCTAAACAACTGTTTTAAGACGGCCCTGTATGCACTGGCACCTTGGCTGCACCCAGGAACTGCCATAATTCAACAATCTGGGGCCACGAGTGCTAATCCCTAAGTGCCGACAAGGACATTCAGGAGTTTGCTTCAGCTGAGCTAATCAGGATTTACTCCTGCTTTAAGGAGGGGCAAACCCCTATTAGAGCAACCAACACAAGCCCTGGCTTGCCCTTGTCTACACTTACAGGTCAGCAGTGGGGCACCTATGCTGATTGTTGAATGTCAGTTGTCAGATTGGGGCTATCCTCATGTGTAGACAAGGGTTTGGCGCCTCATCTCCAGTACCTGCCTGTGAGCCATGCTCTGGCCAACAGATTTTAGGTGGTGATGCCAAGACCCTACTCCTTTGGCGCAGTTGTGCAAACCCAGACTGGAATCAGTTCTACAGATTGACAGGGTGATTCCTGAAATGAATCCCCCCGCCTCAGCAGTGGTCCTCAAACGGTGGGGTGTGCCCCGAAGGAACGTTCTGGGGAGGGGTGGCACTGCGGGGAGGGAGTGCCACGTAGCCTGGCTCCGTCCACAGCTCAGCTCTGGTCCCACCCCCAACTGCGCTCCAGCCCTGGCCTCAGTCCCCAGCTCTGGCCCCAGCTGAAGCTCTGGCTCCAACTGCGGCTCCCAACTGTGGCTCCTGAGTAGGGTGACCAGATGTCTCAATTTTATAGGGACAGTATCAATATTTGGAGCTTTTTCTTATATAGGCGCTTATTACCCCCAGCCCTGCACCCTATCCCGATTTTTCACACTTGCTGAATCAGTGCCTAGAAACCCGTTTTTTCTTGGCTCGGAGTTCAAGCATTACCCAGTATGGGAGCCCTGAGACAGACAAGAACTAACCTAACTCCTCCACCTTGCCGTACTGTGGTGCTAAATCAACACCTGCACTACTTAATAGACGAAGGCAGAAACATGTCTAAAAGTCCATAAAAAGTGAGAGTAAGTCAGGCTCCTTTTAATGCCAAGGTGCTCTTTGTAATGAAGGCAATGGAAAACTTGTAAACCAAAATCAGAATTATAGTGGCCTTTTTTAACATCAAAAGAGAACATCGTAGCTTTGTTTCTTTCGCAATAAAAAAAAACAAAACCCTAAAACACTTCTCAGGACACACAAATTAAATATTTGTCCTCTTTGCTGACAGAAAGGGTGAGATTTCTCTCACCTGTTGCACTGGCAATTCGTATTCTCTCTGCCCGTGTAACATTATCCTCCTCTGCCATCAAAGCATTGTGGGTAAACCTTAATCGCTGCCCCTACTTGCTTTTCTTATAAGCCTTGCTTTAGAAGACAGGTCCCCCGCCTGAGATGGATTTTATCTTAAATCCCTCTTTTCACTGCCACACCCAATTTACAAGATCACAAAGAAAGAGGATTGTTTAAAAACCAAACCGCAACTGTTTGATCACTGCAGTATTATCATGTATAAATACTGTAGATTCTTTCAATCCTGCAGGTATTTATATAAGAAATACTTCATCTTAGGTCTGCTTTTTAAAGACATATTATCCTTTTACAAAAGGATGGTTTATTTAAAGCTCAGAGGAAGAGAACTGGATGAAAAAAAATCCACACACACAAAGTCTTCCTAGAAAATAACCTGGGTTCCCATTTCTGAACACCTGTGTTATATTTAAAGAGCAGCCCAAATAAAAAACCAAGACCTGGGAACATGCAGATTCATAGCAGCCTGGTCAATCTCTAGAAATATTTAGGAATGGGTGATCTGTTAGGCATATATTAAGGATCCCTGACCCACACAACACTTTTACCCCAATCTTGAGGCTTGATCCTTCAATCATTACTCATAATCCATATTTTGCATGTTGAGGCCATCACTAACAAAAGTACAAAATCTCATCCACACAAAATGTGTTTCAAGATCTCGTGGGACTGCAATGTCCAAGCTGTCCCTCTCTATCTTCCAGTTCCCAAATATGGGATGCAATGTGTCACACAGACCCAAAAGAAAGGCAACAATAAAATTATTAATGTAGGAGACTTAAAATGCTGTGGAATTCATTCCTTTAGGGTAAATGGCTTTCTATAACCTCAGTTTCATTTATTTGTGATGTAAGCAAAAAAAAATTTTGTTTTTTTAAAGGTGGGACACCAAAATGTGGGACCAAAATGAGTGACATCCTTTGAAATAAGGGACATTTCAGAGGTATAATCTAAGCACATGGTGGAAGTGACATATGGTGGCAAAATTCAATGTTTTCATAGGCTAAAAATATATTTTCCTAAAGTTTTATGCCACAAAAAAGTCATCCTTTAACAATGTATCATTTCAACATTTGTCTTTATCTCACAGAGGTGAAAAACTGAAGTACCATAACTTTTTGCAGAACGAAAATTGCAAAAAATTTGTTTTGGAAATGTCACTCTATTTGATTTTGAAATTTTCTATTAAAATGAAACATTCTGACATTTCTGAAGTCAAAATGTTTCATTTTGGCTTGCTGAAAATTACCTCAACTGCTTCATTTTGAGTAATTTCAATATTAAAATGCATTTTCCCACTGAGGTGCATTGCCTTACAGGAGCTGTAATTTGGAATTTTGATGCCCCAATTCTCTCTAATTGGCCAGGCTCATTGAGCAGACTTTATCTCCCATGATGCACCCAGTCATGTCCCTCCCAAGAGGCACCACACTGTGCTTAGGCAGATAGAAACTTGCATTGCATTATGGGAGATGCAGATCTCTAGAAAGATCAACCCATGAGAGAGAAAGGGGGGCTGAACTACAAATCCTATAAAGCAACATGTTGACACAAAAATACAGTTTAATGTTTTATTGAAGTGATTCAAAATGAAATGTTTCAGGTCAATTCAACAAAATGAAATATTCCAATTTGAGCTGAACCAACCAGAAATGAACTATTTTTAGATTTTCCTGACATAAAATAATTATTTTTTAAAAAAAGCAAAAACTGAGCTTTTTCCCAGGAAAATTGTCAATGTTTTGAAACTTCATTTTCCATCAGAAATTTGTTCAGAAGAAAAATAGCCAACTAGCACTAGTAAGTTTTCTGGGGCAGAGACCAACTTTTTGTTCTGTGTTTGTACAGCAACTCGCACAATAATGTTCTAGTCCCTGACTGAGGCCCCAAGGCACTGCTGCAATACAAATCATGTATAACAGTAAATGCAGAGAAGAAAACCAATGGGCAAACTCCTCTCGCCCCACACCATATTCTATTAGCTTCCTAACGTTACCTCTTTTAAACTAGTTTTTAGAAACTTCTTTCATTTCTAAGCTGTCAGGCAAATTGAAGTTCATGGTAGTTTCTTGCATTGCCAGATAAAGAGCTACCACTGGGGTTCTCTGGTAATGAAAGTGGTTTGGAAAGTTTGCTAATCTTAGCATCAACCTTCTGATGAACCTGTCCTGAATGCCAGGTCACCAATAAAACCCCTCAGAACAGAAGCTTTTACATGGGTTTCGTGGCACTTCTATACTGACATACTACAGAGTAAGCCTGTCACTGCGGCTAGCTATCCATATGCAGTAAAATAGCTGTTATGTTATGTTTGACTACATTCTCATGGCATACAGATAGTCCCCTGACATGAACATTTTTATTTTGGCCCTG
This sequence comes from Mesoclemmys tuberculata, assembly GCA_007922155.1. Taxonomy (NCBI): domain Eukaryota; kingdom Metazoa; phylum Chordata; order Testudines; family Chelidae; genus Mesoclemmys; species Mesoclemmys tuberculata. The sequence goes on from ML675624.1 coordinate 78,475,604, forward strand.
GGGAAAAGAATTGCACAGTAAATATTGGCTGCTGTGTGCCTCTCCAAGTCAGAAAATAACCTGATCAATAAATCCACAATGAATGCCCTATCAGATTGCTGCATTATCACATGAGTGCAAACGACAAATGTGTCACTCTAATGGTTGTTTGATCTGAAACCAGGTGGAACGCCTAATTTGGGGATCTGCCCAGTCGGTCTCTCTGAAACTGATCCTCCTCCCCCCTGTACCACGTTAACAAACACCAGAACGTGAAATCCAATCTCGCATCTGCACTATTGCAACCTCCTTTTGTGCCCACTACGTGTCGGGCTCTGTTTTTGTTTTCTGGCACCTTGAGCAACTGTTAGTGACTTCGAATAATAAGTGACAAACAGATGCTTTGCTAGGAACATGCACCTGGACCCGAGCATGGCACTCATTAAACCCAATGCCAATTTTCTTTTGCACTCTTTTTAAGATCTTTTATTCTCTCTGTTAACACACTGATGTTGTTAATGCGCCTACTGGCAATTTGAGAAATGGAAATTATAGCCTGTTGTGATGTAACTCCTTAGTAAAACTCATTTTCATTTGTGGCCCCTCTTATCTCTTTCACATGGCACACTGAATAAAACCAAAAGCATAAATGGCCTGCTTCATTATTCGAGAAGATTAAGACTATATTTTTTGGTTGCACTGTAACCACCTTCTGAAGCCTGTTATGCCATACGCTGGAGTGCGCTTGCTGACATGAAGAATGTTGTTTATGTTTCATATTTGACATCAGAGTGAGTTAACCGTTTCTCTGTAATGTCATAATGGGAGATGTTTCTCCTGTGAAGAAATTCCCAAATGATTTACACATGTTCTCCATGAAGTTAATCACAGAAGGTTTCAGAAATACAACTTTGCGCTTAGGATGGTTTCGCTACTTACTAACATTCTCCTATCTGACGTGCTATGATCGTTTGCCACCGTTCCTGGATGGGGGTTAATCTACACCTAGTGTGGCTAGGCAAGGAAAAGAAAAATGGAATGTTTTCCACAAAGGAATGACAGGCTTAAAGCAGTGTCCTGGGACAGATCTGGATTACATCCTAATGCAGAATTTTAAGTGACTCTCATATTCATCCCAATATTCAGTGCCAGCCACAGGAATCTTTATATCGCACAATTCATCTGCTGTCTCTCAACAACTACAGAGGAAAAGAGATGGGATGAATGACTTGCTGTTGATGTAGGTGCTGGTGATCATTAGATCTCCACTGTTTCCTTCAAGCATTTTATTAAGTAAAACAGCTGTCAACTTCAAAAGGGTGGTGCTGGTGGTGGGGTTTCAATCTGAAATGCAACACATTGGTGATGCCAGGTATTGGATGACAGAAGACAACCTGAGACTAGCTGTAAAACACTAAGACCATATGAAGGAGGGGGAGGAGAAGACATGCTGCTTTTAGAATATATTTAGAATCATATAATAAAATAATAGAAATTAGAGATGGAAAAGACCTATTAAATGATCATGTCCAACCCACTTCTCAACCGGCAGACAAGATCAAACTGCAGCACATTTTCTAATGCTTTGTTCAGTCTCATCTTCAAACCCTTAAGCAATTAGACTTCAGCTGCTTCTCTTGGAATACGCTCATGGATAGATCTTAGGAAATGTTTCCTGATACTCAGCTTAAATTTGCCTCTGCTCAGTTTCAAACCATTATGCTACAGCTATGCCTTCTTGGACTATTTTAATCAACTCTTCTCCTTCTCTAGTGTTTATATCCTTCAAATACAAGTGCCGTGTTGCCATAATTCTTCTGTTCCTTTTATTTACCCAGGCAACTTCATGGTCTTATTGTCCTATCTTTGTCCCTTCCACCTTCAAATGCTTTTTTTTCTTATGGAATTAACAAATTGTCAACATTTTGGAGCAGCAACCCCAAACTTATATATTGGTAGTTAGCTTATATCATATTATATGATCTAAGCAAAGTACCTATCTATTATATCACAAATACTATAGTTATGCACAGCACTTTATATAACAAATTATAATAAGACTCATTCAGCTCCCACATCAGACTGAAAAAAAAGTCTTCCTTCACATGCACATGCATAATGAAACTCCTTCAGCCCCTATATTAGACTTTAATTCCTGTTTGTGGTAGAGAATATATTTTAGAAAAACATCCATTCTTGATTTTAAAATGGCCAACGATGGAGAATCTATCCATCCAGTTTTACTGTGTCCATCATCATGGTACCTGAGCATCTTTAGTCTGTTGATTTAGTCAGTAAGAGATATTTTAGGTAGTAAATATAACAGATGGCTGTACTTGATCCCTGTTTTAACCATAAACCATATCAATTAGCTTTGGATGTCATCCCATAACATTAATTTAGCTGGAAAAATGGGAGAGTGATGATAAAAGGCTTGAGAAAATTTTAAAAGGCCTCTAAAAATTCAGGGTCACATCTTGAGCTAGTGTAAGTCTGTGTAACTCCATGAACTGAAAGGAGGTACATTGATAAAGTGGCCTATTATTTGCACGTCTTCTGACTATCTGTTTGAGTGTACTTTGGGAACATGTACAGCTATGCTGGTGGAAGAACCAGGACTGGCACATATAATGCTGCTGTATCTATATATATTATGGGCAAACTCTACCCTGAGTTACAGTTCTGCCCCCAGTTTTTGGAGTCTAACACAGAGAGTATCCTGGCAGAGTTTAGTTTCTCCTGACCAACTTGTCCCCATGTATACAGGTACAATTCTGCTGAACTCGCCAGCTTACCACCGCAGCTGCTTACAGCAGAGATGGATTCGGCACTATTATAATTAAGATGGTTATGTGTCATGAGTGACAGTGGTGCTGCAATACAGAGAATACACATAGTGCTCCATTGGGTTTTAACCGTTGTGCAAGACACTGGTTAGTCAACAGTAGGAGGAAGAAGGGCTGAGTTTTTTGTTTGGTTTTTTCCCTCCTACAGAGCCACTGCATTTTTCCCTTGTTAACAGCTGTGGTTGCTGTACTCTTCGAAGACAGGCAGAAAGAAAAAAAATCCCAATAAAGAAGATGTCTAAGGAATTGTTGTTACATGTTGAACATGTTAATATAATGCTATTCACTGCCTTCTTTCTACGTTCCAAGGTTCCTTCTCCAAAACTGTTTTTTTCTCACAGGGTGCTTTCAGGTACATGTAGTCCCTTGGGTTTTTCCAGTATTGGTAAACCCCAGTGATTATTTTAATGTAGGTGGGGTGAACTAGCTCTGAACAATGTAACCCACCCACTAGCTTCTCTCACCTTCCGCATCCAATTCCAGCTCCTCCCCCATTCACACCACATCCCTATGTGCCAACCTGCATTCACTCCTTCTTTGCATCTTTCTCCCACTCTTGTTTTCATCCCTTCTTCCCAATGTCTTCTCAGTCAGCCACACCTCCAACCTCCCTCTTTGAAGTCCCTCTTTAAAAAAAACACTCCTTTTATGAAATTTTATCAACCTTACAGTGCTCTCAGCAAAGAACCCCTGCACTGCCCTGTGTGACACTTCCACACTCTGATCATCACTGCTCTAAAACAGGAACAACTTCTCTGACGTGTGAAACCTGTATAAATAAGCTCAGAATCCAGCCCTCTGCCTACTCTTTGATCTGTACAGCACAGAGCACATCATCAGCAAAACCAACAATCAGCCTGAATCTTTACCCGTCACCTGATCCAAACCGAAAAGGTTTCCAAAGTGCAGAAAGCTCATAACTCATTGAAATGACATTATCAAGTGCCTCTTCGCTTCTTAGCTTCATCCCAGACAGAAAACGCCAAACCCTATGAGAAAGGCCAATCTTCTCAGTGTTTAACATTTATACTGAGGTAGTGCCTGAACGCTACAACTGGATCAGGGTTCCCTTGGGCTAGACGCTGTACAGACACACAAATTACAGTCCCCTTCTCAAAGAACTTACAAACTAAAAACCAGATTGCACTGGGTAGATGAGAGAAACAAGTGGGCTGAGGTGGGGGGCATAGGATGTGTGCCATTCTGAGCAGTGATCACAACACAGCACCTCGCTGGCCATTCTATTCTGAAAGGCCCAGATCCTCACCTGGTGTAAACCAGAGTAATTCCACTTCCTTTAATTTAGCTAAGCCCAATTACACTGGATAAGGATCTCACCCAAAGTATTTTCAATCTGGATGAAGTAGGGGAGTACTAGAAATCAGGGCTGCATGTTTGAGTTCTAGAGAAATCCAGATAAACCTGTTCATCTCTTTAGTTTCAAGCCAAATTTTGCCCTCAAAGAGACACATGAAATCCCCACTGAAGTCAATAGGAGGTGAGAGTGATGGCCGAGTCTGGACCTGTGTTTGTGTTTTCCCTGGGCATTTTTTGCCACAAAGAGCATGATGTTGGGCCTTCTCATAGCAATGCCACCATCCAGGATCTTCCATTCAGGAAGACCAGATCTCATGTAATACTGGCCCCAGAAATGGCTCCTAGAGAAACTCAGAGGCAATGTGAACAAATACAAACACTTCACATGCAAATGTACACACAACCCTACTGAAAAATCTCCTGGGATAACATACTTCATGTGAGATTCCCAGGCAGAAAAGTGTATTGGGTGTGCTGCAAAGAGCACCCAAAGCAACATCACCTTACCCCTTCGCATACCAACTATTAGCAGAAAGCAACCACACAGTCCTCTGTCCATGCTGCTAGATTTCACTTCTGCTTTAAAGGTAACACGTTTTAAAAGCATGCAGCACGGTCTGCATCTTCACAAAGTCATTCTGAAGTCAGAATACAACCATGCGATTGAATCCTGACCGCGACATAGTTCTAAAACACACAGATCCCTGGCCTTCTGGGAACAATATAGGATGCACTCCCAGCACAGTACTGTGGCTGTGCTTAACTGGTTTGGAGACAGGTTTCGTATTTTGCTAGCATGGGCAGGACTTTAGAGGTGGAGCTACACCTGAGAGAAACAAAATGCAAAGGCTTGTAGCCTCGTGGGGGATGCTTTGAACCATGCCTACGTGTCTGCATTCAGCTTTTCCTGCTCTCTGACGCTTTCCCACCTTGTTCTCACAATGCCACGCTCTTTTTTGCGACGCAGCCCATTTGAAGCAAGTAACAACATATCTGCTTTCAACCACAAAGCAAGGTCGCCTAAGCAAGGAGGTATGTGTGTGTCTGGGAAGAAACCTTCCCGCTCACCTTTTCACACTCAATGGTTTTTTGTTGTTATTTTTCAATCTGAGCAACAAACATACAACCTGATCCAAAGCCCACTGAGTCATTGGAAAGACTCCCAGTGACTTCAGTGCATTTTGGATCAGGACCCCCATGGAGTGTCTAAAACTATATTCTTCCTAACAAGCCCTGCTGCATAAAATAGGTCTAAACACGACACACCTCATGCCCAACCCCTGTTCGTATCTCCCATCGTCTCCCATCAGCTCTACAAGTCACTGCCCTATACTGCCCCATTACCTTGCTTTGCAGCCACAGGAAGGTGTTTACATCCTGGTGCTCTTGACGCAGGTCAGAGGTCAAGGAAGCCCAGTAAATCATGAGCCTAAATGAAGTACGGCAGTAGTGGAACAGAAGGAGGGGTGGAATCCTGGTAATGGGGACAGCATTGTCACTCTGAGGATGAACAAACGTGAATGTTTACTGCCCCCAAATGCACTCTCTTCCTGACGAAAGCATATTCAGACTCATCTGCTTTCTGAGAGGTTTTGTTGAATGGCAGGAATCCCTGTTCACTCTGGGAAATATTAAAATAAGCTTCAACTTACACTTTTAAAAATCCCGGTGGCACCAAAGAGAGCTAATGAGTTAGTCCTGCATTTTGATACGCACAGCACTGAAGAAAGAGGAGGTTACTTACCTGTAACTGGAGGTTCTTCGAGGTGTGTGGTGCCTATCTGTATTCCACTGAGGGCTATGGGCATGCACCCAGAGCCAGAGCTTTTCAAAGTGGTATTACTCAGCGGTCCATGCATGCGCCCTTGTACTGCCGCATGGCTTTGTCTGAGGTGATAAAAGAGCTGGGCAGGCCGACCGTGTCTCCAGTTCGTTCTCCACCACAGACCTACAGATCCACAGCAGAGGGGAAGGAGAGTAGGACTGGAATACTAGCTGATTTGTGCTTCATTTAACCCCATTTCTGAACGTCTATCAGATGAAGGGCAGAGGGGCGAAACATGGGCGTTCTCCCCAGCTGAACGAGACGGTTCCAAAGGTGAATACTGGGCCCATGAGCTCCAATATTGCCAACCCAGTTGACCCGGCTGTTGTGCTTGTGCCCAAGGAGCCAGATATCAACTTCTTGGGTAAGGCAAAGAAACCGCCATGAAGCCATTACCCTCTGGTAGTCGTGTTTCTGGAATGGAAGCGGCGGACTGTGTTGAATGTCCAGATCCTCAGACTCAGAGGAGTGGGAGTCTTGCATGAATGGCGGTGCTGACAGAGCCGTCGGAAGGGGATGCTTTAGAGGGGCATGGCTACAAGGTGGAAGATGTCATGCAGGAGATGAAGCCCTCTGCCCAGGTGAGTGCACCGTAACACGTCGAGACCTCTCTCCTTCCAGGACAAACAATTTGTGATCACTTCCGAGTCTCCCCGGAGTCAATGAAATCCAGTCTACTGATGGGACTGGAACTGGTAAGGGCATCTGTCTCAAGACCGACGATTCCCAGGACGCCGGCGGAGCCAAAACAGGAGTGGTTCGTAGACCCAGGACCAGGACCAGGACCAGCGGATCGGGTGAGTTGTGCAGTTTCTTGTTACTCTTGTGTGCCTTGCAACGCATAGTTTCTCCGTGGCTGGAACTTGTGGATGGTGCGGCGTCCTTCTTGGACTTAGAAAACTTACTGCCATGCTTATGCGCATGCTTCCATGGATCATGGCTAGGCCCAATGCAGGGTCCATCGCACTGGTAACTGCGGATCTGGACAGAGGTTCTATAGTAGGGGATTGCGGAGGCTGATGTGCAGGGGTTTTTTCCCCAGCCAGGATCTGACTTCAGCCCTAGGGCAACCTTCATGAGGTGCGTTTGGGGCAGAGAACTCAGCCTTCCTGTGTATGGGCAGGGAAGGAGAGGCAAATACTGCACCTGAATGCAATGTGGACTTCTTCCAAAGAGTACAAACAGTGTTGGTGTTCATTGCTGATGGAAAATGAGTGAGGGCAGGAAGCACAGATTTTGAATTGCGGCATTTTTGGCATAATCCAGCACCCAGACCTGAATGCTGGAGAGTGGGGAGTTGGAAGGGATTATTTGGAGGGAAAAACTGCCTAGGTGGTGCCCCAAGTCCTTAACTCTGTAAAACCGCTAAGAATGACCAAATTACAACACAAAACTGTACGATCCTAACTATGAATGAAAAGAAGAACAGTTTTTGTAACATTTTTTGAAAAGGCATCACTAAGGACAAGAGGTCAGCAGAAGCTCTGACTCAGACCATGCAGCACTGAGAAGGAAATGGAGATGGGGTTGGTCTGCCCCACCCTCTATCACCTCAGGCGAAACCATGAGGCAGTGCGAGTGCACACGTGTGGACCACCGAGCAATACTACTTTGAAAAACTCTGGGCCTGGGCGCATGCACATAACCCTCAGTGGAATACAACAGGGACCTGGACTATTCACTGCCAAGTGGTGAGTCCAACTATTGGAGAACATTGCTTTTTTTTTTTAAATCAGAGTTACTCAGTCCCATGACCCAATAGGTCTCTGCTCAGATGGGGAAAAGAAAAGTGACACGGTTAATAAAGACGGGACATATTTCCTCAACAAAGTGCTGGAAACAGTTTAAGAGCCTTTCACAAATCTTCCTCAGTTATCATTTGTACAAATGTGCAGAGTCCGTCCTCTCATGCTCCTTTAACCTCACAAGCTTCCCATGCCTCCACAACTCAAGGAAACTAGAAATAACCATTGCTTATAATTAGTGCAAAGGGGATCAGCACTTCAGTCTATCACTCACTGATCACCACATGATTTGTAATCCCTCATTAAGGCTCCAGGAGCAGCGCTCATGTTTGATGAGAGGGTTTAATTAAAAGTGAGTGCGAACCTGCTGTAAGACCTCACGATTGCTTTGATTGGCGGGGTCTGCTTGCTTCCACCTGTTGATCAGCAGAACAGCAGGCTCCCAGACGATGCAGGAGGGCCCACCAGAGAGAGATGGTAGAGAGGAACATAAGAAGTGAGACACTTAGCCAAAGCCCAGCTGCGAGACATTAACTTGGCAAAAACCAATCCATCCTAATTTTACTGAGATCTGTGCAGTGGGGACTACTCTTGTATTAGGAATTCCTGACCTTTCCTTCTTTTGAAAATAAGCCCTGTGAGAGGTTTAAAAGATGGCTGAAATAATAACAGAGAAAGGGAGCAATCCAGTAGCTAGTGACTGTTTTCTAAAGGAAAGAACCGTCTACGTCCAATGATCAATTCACTCAACAAACATATTCCAGCATTCTTCAAATACAGCCTCTTTATGGAAACCTAATCTACACTCAAAATGGTTTGCTGCTGGTATACCTAGACTGGTATAGCTACGCCAGCAAACCTTTCTAGTGTAGATGAAGCACACAGAGGCAAAAAATGTTTTTGCCAATATGGCTTATACCAGCCTGGTGACTGAAATAACCTATACTGGCAAAGGTACTCATATGCTGGTGTAACTGCATCTACCCCTAGGGTTTTTGCCATTATAGAGATTTACACACACATACACACCAAAAAATAAATCACACACTAAACCGACATTCCTCTGCTGGCAAAAGTTTCTAGTGCAGACCTGGTCTCAGTTACTCAATATTGTGAAACATGATTATTCATTTATAACTATCATCTCCAAAGAAATTTACAAACATCCGATAATTAATCCTCACGACTGTCAATAAGCATTGTTACTACCCAGGTTTATAGGAAATAATACTATGGGGCAGAGAGGTGCTAGATTCTACAATGATGGGATAGGTAGATAGATGAAAGATTTTCAAAAGAAGCCTAAGGGAGTTAGGTTCCTCAAACCTGATTTTCAAAGGTATTTAGGAGTCTATAGGTTCAGACCGAGTAGAATGGTCAAAAGCGGATTTTGTTTTCTTTGTAGTGCAACAATTGTGTTGCAAGACACAAGGGGAGGCATGGAGGTTAGTGGCAGAACGCTAGCCAGAAGTGGGTTCTGAGGTGCGATTTGAAGGTAGTAAGTGAGGTGAACTGGAGGCTATTTCAACATAGGGGCAGCATGAAAGGAGACCAGTAAAATAGGCAAAGGGGGCATGAAGGTGACCAGGTAAAAGGGCATAAGGGTGATTGTAAGTGACAAGAATAGACACAGGGAACCAGCAGAGCCATCAAGAGACTTGACGGCCAGTTCAAGGAGTTTGAATGTGATGCAGAGGGAGCTAGGGAACCAGCAAATTAAAAACTGTTCAGGAACTAAAAAATTATCTGTGCATCTCATTAGGAACAGTCACGCTGAGATTCTAGTTCTCATTAATTATATATTTGCCAGCTGAGTGAATATAATGCATTTGTAAAGCTTCCTAATTATGGCCACACTCAACAGTCAATAAAGGCTTTAATGAAATCTTAGTGCCAGACTTACCTGTTATGTGCTAACAAGTATATCCATAACCATGGAATTTTCTGAACTCCAAAGGCCAGGTCCTCAGCTTGTGTAACTCAGAGCAGCTCTGCTGCAGTGAATGAGTGATGCTAGGCCCTCAATTTTATTCTCTCTCTTTCAATGCTATCAAAACAAAACATGCACAAAAACCCACCGACGCAGAATCAACCATCCAAAACCTCTTGGAAATGAAGTTCAGGGTCTAATTAAAACCCACAAAGGGAACAGAATTCCCAGGTAAAAGTGAACATTCATACGGCACCTGGACTGCATCCCTGACTGACATCGCTTGTGCCTTTGACTGGATAACTGTTCATGCTATGGCCAGAGAGCTGGCCCATACATGCAGGCAGCCTTTGGCTTTTATAGGTTTCACTAACACCAGACTTGACTTGAAACATTTTAAACTATATCTATTGCTCCTGATGATGATGGATTTCCTCATAAAGCAGGAAGACTCTTACTTCTCTCTGCAAACACACAACACAGGCCCAATCCTGCAAACCCTCAACCACATGAAAAATCCTTGCTCGCACAAATGGTCTCCTTGCTTTCCTGTGGGCAAACCCAGACGAGTACACATTGGTAGGATCTGGTCCTGTATTCTTTTGTCCAGACTGTGCATGGAATGCCCTTGGCGGCTGATACACAGATGACAAAGCACTGACAATACGTAAGCCCCACAACACTAAATGATGACGTCTCTTTGGCAAGGATACTGAAATGGGGAGTGATTTCCCTAAAACGACACACTAAAGCAGCAGAGTTAGGTACAGAGTCCAGGAATCATGATTCCCAGTTAGCTTTAGAACACATAACTTCAGGGCCTTTGGTACTGCAGTTCCCTAATGAATCACCGAGGACGTACTGAATGCGCTAACAACATATACGCCAGGTTTTAACAAATACCATTTTCGAACCAATCCCTATGGGACAGAATGCCACTAGTCCCTGTGCAGGCACGCAAGAATGGCCACGGTGAGAGAAGTCTCATACGCCGTCCCGTGCTGTTCAGACATAGTCGCTCACTGTGATCTCTAGTGCAGGGATTGTTCCCTCTTTAGATCCCCAGGGTGCAAGTCAGCCCAAGCAGGAAGAGAAGGGGTCTGGTCTAGAAAGGACGAGCACACTGATGCTACACCAACCCAAGAGCTGTTGCAGCAGGTGTATTTTGCCCCCAGAATGCCTGCAAGCTCTGTGAGGAATACACCAACTGTGAGGTTCTGCATACGCTGCAGCATGGTTAGTGCCCAAAAGCCAAACCTGGGCCCTTTGTAAGATCTCTCTCTCTGGCAGCCGTACCTAATTGTTTTCCCCAAGATCAGCCATTTGGCTCCCCAAACAGAACGTTCTCTGAAAGCTGCTTTTTTTAATAGCGAAAAGAATAAATGGAAGGAACCTGGAAGAGGCATTCCCAGCGAAGAGCTATCAGAGTTAAGATTTCTTGATCACCCAGCCAGTGTCAAAAGACTTTCCACGAGGAAAGATTAGGAGTAAGACTAATGATGTACAGACATTTCACTGAATGGCTGGAGAAGGGAACAGTCCTAGTCAATACCTCCGTGACCTCTATACCTCCTTTGTCTCATATTCAAACAAGGGGGAAAGAGAGAAACAATGTGTGTCAAAGTGACTAACATGGAAAATGACACTTGACACTGTTTGACTTTTTCCAGCCAAGTTTACATGGTAAAACATCCAACAATTTGTTTCACTCTGAGGTTAAGGTGAAAATTAAGACATGCTGATTGACTCTAATAAAAAGCTAGTAGCCTCCCAGCTCTGTGCATTACAGAAGTAAATCAAGATGCTAAGCCACTCCCAGAAATTACCCTCCCATTTACTTGTGAAAACTAAATGTCCACCCCCACTTTAGTGACTGCCTGATAGTTAGAATGGGCTCCCACATATGACAAATCCTACCAGACCTTGGTTGGTGTAAATGGTCTGGAAATTTAAAAGCCAAGATCTGTCCTTTTTGAAAGAAAAAAGTACAAAAGTGAAAAATGTCATTGGATCCACAAGAAAGAGATTCTAATTCCCAAATTGCATTCTTCAGTCTTGACGCCCTTTTGGGGCAGATCCTCAACTGGTGGCCATCTGAGGATCTGGCCTTTTTAGTGCTGCTTTGGGTTTAGGGGGTATTGCTATGTTCACAATTCTGGAAGAGAACATTACTGTGTATACCCCAAGCCAAGCACGCTCAGCTTTCACTGGCGCTCAGCAAGATCTGGGGGTGCCCAACACTTCACAAGAGACATCTGACACTTTGTCATGCCTGGTCCTTCTCCCGGCCATTCAACAGCATGCTGAGATTTATCTGCTAGGCATAACATTCTCTATCACCGCAATCGTGATTAGCTCTGTTTTCATTATTTGCTCTGTGTACTGAAATAGCCCCCAGAAACCCCAATCAGGATCAGACCCCATTGTGCTAGCTGGCACACAAACACAGGGTTACAGACACTTCCTGCTTGGAAGAGCACACCATCTAAATTAAGAGAAGATACAACAAATGGGTGTAACAAAAAAAAAACAGGGAGTGTGTATGGCGGAGGCTAGGCCATGTGGTTATGTTAATTAGTTGTGTGCACAGTTTGCAGGTTTTAAGTCATTATCTCCTTTTTACATAATAAAACACAAGACATTCAAGATATTGGCATGTGTCCAGCAGGAATTGCTAAGTCCCAGGAGTGGTAAGCAGTGTAACAGTTGGTGTACTTTTAGGAGGGAAATGATCACAGACCCAGTGCTAATCAGCTGGAACAACACACTTTGGCCTGTCTGCACTGGGTAAAAGCATCCGGCTAATGAACACTGTTTTGTCCTTGTGGACAAGGATAGTCATGTTTAAAATTACACGAGCTGATCTTAGTAGAATCTATGGGGACCCTATGGTTTGTCATGACCATTTAACACATTTTAATCAAGACTTGGCCTTGCCTACACATGACACTAAGACACTCTGGAAAGGGCAAGGTGAAATCAACGTCAAAATTGTTCCCTGAGCTAATCAATTATTGACACCAGGTGAAAAAATATTCCAATAAACTGTTCGTGAAAACATCTTGCACCTCTAACATTCTACAAATGTGTTTTGTCCACTGCAAATTGCCAATGCAGCCCTCAGTCTGGCACAATGTAAGTGTTCTGGCTATAAATAATGTGGGGGGAAAAAAGGATCATTTGAAACAGTTACAGAAAAATAAAATATCCTGGAAGGCTGAAAATAGAAGTGATGCTGAATTGCAGCTCTTTCTAAATATTTAGAAAAATCCTGGGAGGACCCTCTGTAGAAGTTTTCTTCCACACTAAACTATAAAAAGCAAGGGCTGCCACTATACTATGTTCCAAAGGGGTTAGCTTAATAGCTAAATTTAGAAGTTCTTGGTGGAGAAATTGTCAAAAAAAAGTTTCCTTTAAATAAGGCTATTAACTCCTACCTAGAAAAAGGATGTAATTTCAAATGTGTTTGCTTAACTTTTAGCTATTTCCATACACACACACATATACTTTTTTTTTTTAAGGGAGATGACTGGACCACCTCCTGAACTTAAATGAAACCAATCCTGTTGAGAAAATGCTAGCTTTGTCAATAGGGTGCCTAGTAAAAACCAGCGCAGTATTTTCCTGGCACTGTGTGCAAATGGCTGATCCAGTGCTTGTTCTTTGCAAAATACTCAAACCAAGAAATTCTTCATTGGCTGGCAATCATCGTAAAGATTTGGGCAGAACCTGGCAATTGATGCAGATGCAAATTGGGTACTACTTAATATCTCTCAGGAGAAGGGGGGGAGAGTTTTCTTTTGTTTAATTTGAAGGAATGCAGTGAACATGAAAGAAAATCTGAAACTACAAAGAAAGAAGCAAGAGAACTGAAAGGAGATGTTCTTACTGGTTAAGTGTTCTTCATGCATCTTTAGCCATCAAATGTTAATGCCTTCTGGAGGACGGATCAGATAATCTATTGCTGTATGACTTTCCCATCTCTTACAAGTATGATTCATCCACCAACTGGGGAAAACATTAAACCAATGCCCTGATCATTCACCATCATTAAAAATCCCACTGCATTTTTCACAAAACTAGGGAAGTTAGCCCTGTCAAAATACCAATTTGTGTAATTACTGTATGTTCGGCCTACCTGAAACTCCTCCTGCAGTTTCTATCAGAAAAGCTAGTCTTCACTAGATTTTAATGTCATTGGGGCAGAGACCATGGGTCTCTCGAGCCGGGGTAACTGCTTCGAGTCAGCAGCCGTATAAGAAGCAGCCAGTTGCAAACTGAGGAGAGGCAAACAGGAGGAGTTTGCCTGGGGGAAGAGCCCATAGTGGGGTTTTGCCTTTCAGACTTAGCTGAGCAGTAAATAGAGCATCTGAAGAGGCTCTCAGAGGAAAGATATGGAAAGCGAGCGCTCTGCTGTTGTCACCTGCACTGGATGTGCTGTGTTTGTCTTCCTCCCACAGAATAGAGCCGACTTCATCTGTACACAGTGCAAGCTGGTTTCCATATTGGAGGAGAAGGTTAAAGGACTAGAGACCCAGATATCAACCCTGAGTTGCATTAAAGAAAACGAAGTCCTTCTCGATCAAAGACACGATTTGTTACTGCAGGCACAGTGTGAGGAAGATTCAAAGAAGGCAGTGGAGGGGAAACTGAAGAACGGGGAAGAAAATTGGCAGCATGTGACCTCCCAAAGAAAGAAAACCCATATGCCCACCATGCAGATAGAGGTAAGGAATCATTTTCAGGCTTTCTGCACAGGTATTAAGGCAGAGAATGATTTGCAAGACTCATCTGAGGGAATGGATCAAAAGGAGACCCTGTTGATCAGAAGGCAAGGGATGCATTGTCCTAGGGATGGGGGTTCCATGACAACCAGTCCCAAAAGGAAGAGAAGGTTGATGGTGGTCGGGGACTCCCTCCTAGAGGGGACGGAGTCATCCATCTACCGTCTGGACCGGGAAACTACAGAAGTGTGTTGCTTGCCTGGAGCTTGGATTCAGGCTGTGACGGAGAGACTGAAACTCATCAAGCCCTCAGACCGCTACCCTTCCTACTTCTCCACGTGGGCACCAATGACACTGCCAAGAACGACCTTGAGTGGATCACTGAGGACTATGTGGCTCTAGGAAGAAGGATAAAGGAGTTTGAAGAGCAAGTGGTGTTCTCGTCCATCCTTCCTGTTGAAGGAAAAGGCCCAGGTAGGGACCGTTGCATTGTGGAAGTAAATGCGCGGTTACACAGGTGGTGTCAGAGAGAGGGCTTTGGATTCTTCAATCATGGGATGTTGTTCCAGGAAGAAGGATTATTAGGAAGAGACGGGATTCACCTAACAAAGAGAGGGAAGAGTATCTTCGCAGACAAACTGGCTAACCTAGTGAGGAGGGCTTTAATCTAGGTTCGATGGGGAACGGAGACCTAAGCCCAAAGATAAGTGTGGAAGTGGGACACCACAAGGAAGCAGAAGGAGGGGGGTGCAAGAGGGGAGGCCACCTGATCCCTACTGAGAAAGTAGGGCAATTGGCTAGTTACCTTAAGTTCCTGTACACAAACACAAGAAGCCTGGGAAACAAGCAGGAGGAATTGGAAGTCCTGGCACAGTCAAGAAAGTATGACATGATTGGAATAACTGAGACTTGATGGAGTAACTCACACGACTGGAGCACTGTCATGGATGGGTATTAGCTATTCAGGAAGGACAGGCAGGGGCGAAAGGGTGGAGGAGTTGCCCTGTATGTAAGAGAGCACTATCATTGCTCTGAGCTCCAGTGTGAAACTGGAGATACGCCAGTTGAGAGTCTCTGGGTTAAGCCTAGAAGCAAGAACAATAAGAGTGATGTCGTGGTGGGTGTCTGTTATAGACCACCAGACCAGGAGAATGAGGTAGATGAGGCTTTCTTCAGTCAACGAGAGAAAGTTTCCAGTTCACAGGACCTGATTCTCATGGGGGACTTCAATCGCCCTGACATCTGCTGGAAGAGCAATACAGCAGAGCAGAAACAATACAGAAAGTTTTTGGACAGTGTTGTGGACAACTTCCTAGTGCAAGTGCTGGAGCAACCAATTAGGGGCCATGCTGCTCTTGACCTGCTGCTCACAAACAGGGAAGATTTGGTAGGGGAAGTAGAAGTGGGTGGTAACGTAGGCAGCAGTGACTATGAGATGGTCGAGTTCAGGATCCTGACAAAAGGAAGAAAAGAGAACAGCAGGATATGGACCATGGACTTCAGAAAAGGGGTGAGTCCTGGGGCCGGTTTTGTTCAACATCTTCATTAATGATCTGGAAGAGGGGGTAGATTGCACCCTTAGCAAGTCTGCAGATGACACTAAGCTAGGGGGAGTGGTAGATACCCTGGAAGGGAGGGATAGGATACAGAAGGACCTAAACAAATTGGAGGATTGGGCCAAAAGAAATTTGATGAGGTTCAACAAGGACAAGTACACAGTCCTGCAGTTAGGATGGAAGAATCCCATGCACAGCTACAGACTGGGGACTAACGGGCTAGGCAGCAGTTCTGCAGAAAAGGATCTGGGGGTTACAGTGGATAAGAAGCTGGATATGAGTCAGCAGTGTGCCTTGGTTGCCAAGAAGGCTAATGACATATTGGGCTGTATTAGTAAGAGCATGGCCAGCAGATCGTGGGAAGTGATTATTCCCCTCTATTCGGCATTGGTGAGGCCACATTTGGAGTATTGTGTCCAGTTTTGGGGCCCCCCCACTACAAAAAGGATGTGCACAAGTTGGAGACAGTCCAGCGGAGGGCAACAAAAATGATTAGGGGGCTGGAGCACAAGACTTATGAGGAGAGGCTGAAAGAACTAGGCCTGTTTAGTCTGCAGAAGAGAAGAATGAGGGGAAGATTTGATAGCAGCCTTTAACTACCTGAAAGAGGGTTCCAGGGAGGATGGAGCTAGGCAGTTCTCAGTGGTGGCAGATGACAGAACAAGGAGCAACGGTCTCAAATTGCAGTCGGGGAGGTCTAGGTTGGACAATAGGAAAATGTTTTTCACTAGGAGGGCGGTGAAGCAGTGGAATGGGTTACCTAGGGAGGTGGTGGAATCTCCATCTTTAGAGGTTTTAAGCTGTGTCTTGACAAAACCGTCACTGGGATTATTTATCTGAGGTTAGTCCTGCTTTGAGCAGGGGGTTGGACGAGATGACCTCCTGAGGTCCCGTCCGACTGTAATCTTCTATGATTCCATGAACCTTCACTGCCTTGTATCTGGTGTTCTCATTTACACCTGTACTAAGTGGATATAACATGCTACCGTTCTGATCTGGTCACCCTAGATCCTCTAGGTCTCTATGACAGTATTAGCCATAGTGCTTTAAAGGCCCCAATCTGGGATCATGACCCGTTGTGCTGGACATATGACACATCCATAACAAAATATGATGGTCCCGACTCAAAAAAGCTTACAATCTGACATGTAGACAATGGGTGGAGAGAAGAAACAGAGGCTGAGGAAGGACAAGGTGACAGCAAAACAGCCATATTTGGTATAATAAGCAGCAGTGCCCTGGCACGCCTGGTGCCTACCCACGGTCATGTGTTTATAGGCATCACTGCAGAGGTGAGTTTTAAGGAGGGAGCTGAAGGAAGGTAACATGCTGCTTTGCAGATCCTTATAGGTAGTTCGTCCCATGAAGCAGGGGGCCATAGAAGAATGTGCTTGAAGGAAAACTGGACTAGCAGGTGAAGCCTGGTACTGTGGGCAGAGCAGACAACTTGGTAGCAGTGTGCCCAGTTTAGAGTCTAGCCTCCAACACTCATTATAGTAAATCCTTGAGGAGTGGAATCCAGACTTCATTATTGGAATGAAACGAGAGGTCTGGGAAAAGGGGAACAGCAGACCCTATAACATTCTAAAACCTAACTGCTTCCGCTAGACAGTAGAAAAGGCAGATCTACGGCATTGTAAGTACCGTAAAAACACTTTTATACATCCTTGGGAGGCAGGATAACCCACGTTAAGGACCAGATGGGCGAGTACGGAAGCAATGAAGACATTTATATTGTCTGCCTTTCATATTGGAAATGTATGTCTTGATTTGGTTTCTTTCACATCTAGTAAATTTTTGGCATATGTTGTACCTACTTTATGAATTAGGAAAGTTTCTTTATGGAGTAATAAGTTTTAAAGTCTATCAAAGGGACCCATCGTAACAGTTGCTGCTCTTTTTGGTTAACAGTGGAAAGCTCAATCAAAAGGCAACATCAACTTCTACAGAAGTCGGGCTCAAGCACTGACCTACCCAAGACTACTGGGATAACATTAAGAAAGAAAATATTTAGGCTGAGTATCAGGAAAAATTTCCTGGCAGTAAAATAACATCTATTAATAACCAACTTCTGTTGGTGAAAGAGACAAGCTTTCAAGCTCCATAGAAATGAAGAAGAGCTCTGTGTAAGCCCGAAAGCTTGTCTCTCTGACCATCAAAAGCCGGCCCAATAAAAGATACTACCTCCTTTATCTTCTCTCTCTCATATCCTGGGACACACGTGGCTTCAACAACACTGCAAACATCTATTATTAACCTCCAAAGAGGAAGGACAGGCTTGTGCTTATGGCATTAGACTGGGATTTGGGAGCGATGAGTTCAAGTCCTTGATCCCATTCAAACTGCCTCTGTGACCTTGAGAAAGTTCCTTAACCTGTATGTGCCTCAGTTCCTTATCTGTAAAATGGGAATAATATTCCTTCTTTCTTCCACTTTTTTTCTGTATAGTCTACTTAGACTGCAAGCTCTTGGAGGCAGGGCATTGTTTCTTCCTATGCCTAGTACATTGGGGCCCTTACCTTTGTTTGGGCCTCTAGACTCTATCATAATATAAATAATATCTGTTATAGCAACCCCAATGTTTGAGACATGTAAAATTAGCGCAGACAAAGCATTAGAAAATACACCACAGAGAATTCCCTGTCTTGCAAGAGTGTATGTTAGGTGACTTAAGAGCTATTTTTTCTCTCTCTACTCTCTCTGCTTCTATATTCCAACAGCATGAAGATGAAACAAATTTAAAAAGCATAGGTACTTTTGCCATGCAAAAGCATTCTGGTCTGTATACAATCTGAACACCACTATGTGAGGCCAATACCCTAAGCCTGAACTTATAGAAGGCAGCTGTGCTTTCCTGACAAAGTCAGATTTTTACCTTTTGACTCTGCAGTTTGTTTCCCAAGCACAGCTGCCTTTCTTCCCCTTCCTACTCTTTAGCTCCCAATGGTAAGAATACCCCCCCCCCCAAATAAATGCAGACCCACTCTTTCTCTTGGCCACATTGTCTTCAGCTTGACAAAGTGGGCTTTTTTCCCTCCTCAAGCCAATCAATGCATGACCGCCCTGCCCACATCACTCTGCCTGTGGATACGTGCCTATTGAGGGTCAGTGAAGTACAAGTAAAGACAAATTTACCAAGCTGGGGAGAACAATGCCTTCGTTAGCACATGAAAGAGATTCTGGGGTCCAAATGATCCAATTTTGGCACACGTCCAACTCTTAGACAGGTGGTGTCCAGACCAAGGCCTAGCAGAACACTGTCTGAGTTATATCAACCATTTCACATTCAGCGGGGAAAAAATTATCATGGCATCTGTTCCTCTGAAGCAAGATCTACTTCTGCAAACACTCACTCTTTCTCTGAAACAGGGTGGAGACAGGTGGGGAGGAGAAATAGCCCCTGCACGAATGTTTCAGAGGACAAACGAGTTGCAGGTGACCTTGATCCAGAGATCAATCAATAAAACGTTATGGCGGATGTCATGCTCTGAACTGTGAAGACAATAACTCCTCCCTCCCTCTCTTGTGGAGGATAAACAAATGTTTGTGACATGAAGCAGCTGCAGAACACTATCTCCATCTAATCCCTATGAAATCAAAACTAGAATTTTTCCTCCAGGGAATGGGCATATTCAGGAAGGTGAATGACATGGTCAGATTAAAAGCATGTTTTCGGGATGGAGTAGAAGTGGGCTTCGTAGGTACGAGTGTGTAGCTGACTTCTCAGGGTCCAGCAGGTGAGAGCTCGTTGCAGCCCTGGTTAAGACAGCAGGATGTAAATAGGAATGGGAATATTTGGCATTGTCTTGCCATGTTGTTCACCCAAGGTCCTGATCCCTGGTAGCTAGCAAAGATCCCATGGCACTCTTTGAAAGTGCACAGGTGTTAAACTTGGTGTCTTATCAGCTTTTAACTTGGGTAATCGCACCCTGCCTCCCTAGATACCGCTACGGTTTTAACTGGATATGGCCTTCGTCTTCACACTCTGTCCTAATTCTGTAATGCTCCTGTGCGTGGTTAAACAGCTTCTGTGCTGCTTCTCAGAGCAGGCATCTCAAGCCACGCTGATGCACCGAGCCCATTCCCATATAGCTCCTGGTGCAAGGAACTTCCTTATCTCACTTCCTTGTGGAGGCCAGTCACAACTGCAGCGCTTGCACGGAGTGCACAAGGACTGCGCTCTGCTGGTCCTCCCACAGATGCTAGCCACTCCAAAAGGAATAGCGAGGCCATGGGACCAGGCCCTCATTGCCATATCAGCCAGCATTGCTCACCAACCTTGGAGGGGAGTCTACTTTGCACTGCTGTCAAAGGAGTACCTGTTTCCTAAGTGAACTGAGGAGCTGAGGAAGATATTGTGCCTCCCTGAGATATGATGCCCCTTCATGTTCCCGCTAAGGTAGTGAAGCTGTGTACCAGCCCCACCTCCTGCGCCCAGATGGAGAAGGCATGACTCAAGCAAAATCATTTTAAACCTGCAGGGCCAAATTCGGCACTGACAAATGCCCAAGGCAACTCCATTGCCTTCAAAGTGCAAGTCAGTACAGAATCCAGCCCAAAGGGTAAGCGTGATCCCCTCCTCCCCGGCAATGAGGTAGTCAATTTTTACAATCATGACATCACACTGCAAAATAAAAGTCTGTAAAAGCCTTCCACTGTATACAGCTACACCCCAGGACTCATATGTCATCCAGAACTCGCTGAGAGAGGACAGCCAGTCCGTTAAGGAAATTAAATGGTGTGTACACAACCAGAATGGGCACTGAATGTTCAGCTACCAGTTAAGCTTGTGGGCTATTTTTCTTTGCAAAGTCCTATCACATCACCTTCCTTATCATATGCACTTGTTATTTTTCTCATTGATACAAGAAGAGTAACGCTACTTGATGAAAGGCAGCATGCTCCAGAGAATTATGTGAATGACTGAAGAAGAGCTTCTGCAGGTGTAAAAAGAGCCAATGCTGGGCTCCTAATTATCTGAATGCTAAAGACGGCAGGATTCTGAAGTCCTTTTCTCCCTTTCTCCTCTCCTCACCTACCCACTCCATCCTTACAGTGTAGGATGACAAGAGTCCACATTTATTTTTATTTTTAAATGTTTACCACAGACAGCTAGACTCAATCTCTTTTGCTAGCAACTTTCTGAAATCAGCCAGGGAGCAATTGTCCAGTTATTGAAGAAAATATGTATTTTAAATTAATCTTTCCAAACACACTTGACTTCATCATGGAATATGTTTCTTAATTAATGATGTTTTGAGAGACTTAGATGAAAGGTGTTTAAAGGAGTGCAGAAAGTATTAATTATTTACTATTATTAATTATTATTATTATATTAACATAAGACAGCAGTAAAAATACATTATGCATTTTATTGGTATATTAAACAATTCTCCATGATTGAGAGAAAATTAGTCTACTTTCAGGCAAACCAGTTAAAGTTTGGTTGCATAAAAGCATCAAAAACTAATGGTGAAAGCCAGTTTGTAAATTCAAGTGGTTTTCTGAAACAAAGTGAATTCATCACTGTCAGATTCCAGATGTAATGAGGACAGTGGGGGTCAGAGCTCTTAACACTTCTTCACAATTAGACCTTAAACGGATTCTTTTTCTTTCACAGCCATTTCCCACTTTGGTTCTCAATGCATGAGGTTTGCAGTGCCTTTACACACTGGAATTTTTTAAGCTGAAGCTCATGCTTTTGTTTCGAACAACCTCCAATTCCGACAGCTGCTTTTGAGATCTCTTTCCTCCTTGACAGAGTCTATATTTTGCTGACTTTTTCTCTTATCTGAGTGTCAGCCAGCAAAGATCTGGCAATGACTGTGGGACAATTGCTTCTCTCCCTCCCACTTAAAGAAAGAATTTAAAAAATAAATCTTGCAAAGCAGAGCTACTTAAAAGGTAGGCGGCAGATTCCTGAAGAGCATGGTCCTGTGAGGCGCAGAATGTCTCCTCAAAAGCATTGGGAATTGGAGACACTCAGCACATTTATCCATCCATCTAGGTTCTTAGACCATGTCCACCACATGGCCACCGAGCACCTAGGATTTATGATCGGCACTTCTTACAAAGGACTCCGCACTTCGCAGGATCAGGCTCCACGTGTGGATCTTTCCATTTGCTATCTCTTAACCATATGGAGCGAGGCTGGCAGAGGAAGGATAGTCTGTTATGGCACTAGCTTAAAGCCCCAAGTTCAATTCCCTGCTCCCCCTCCCCACAGACTTCCTGAGTGACCTGTGGCCATTTCCCCACCTCTGTGCCTCAGTTCAGTGGGGATAATAGGCCTTCACTACCCGCAGGGATACCGTGAGGATAAATGTATTAAAGATTGTGACGTGCTTAGATACTGCAGGACAGGAGGCCACATAAGAGAAAGAAAAGAGGCAGGAGACCTGCTGTGTGTGACCCTATGCAAGTCACGTTGCTCTGTGACTTAGTTTTCCCCTGTGTAAAACGGGGATCATGAGACTTACCCAATTCTTTAAGGGGCTTTGAGATCCTCAGATACAAATCACTAAGTAAGCACAGAGTATTTTTATTAAATAGTAGGAGGTCAGAGCCCACGTCTCCTGTTGCTCTGTGTGAATGACTTCTGGTTCTTCTGGTTTTCACTGCTGGAGAACTCCAATAACAAGCAATTTCTATTCATTTATCAAGGAAGATAGAAGTACAAGTAAATATTTTCCCTGACTTTCTTCCCCCCCGCCCACGGTATGTTATTTGCATAATTTAGATTAAGCTAGTCAAGGAAGGAATCTGGGTTTTTTGTTTGTGTGTCCAACACCAAGCACCACAATGACATTACGTAAATACTCACACTCCGTGTGGGCACATCTTTGGGATCAAAAATTAGGTGCTGCACTCAGGTTCCTAGTGAGTTGCTAACTGGCTGTGGGTGCTCTGAAGTTTAACTGGATTTAACCCTTCATTCCCAACTATATCCTGTGGTCCCACAGGGCTCCCCCGCCCACACACACTCCAGCAAAATGAGTGCAATTCTACTTTGGGTGCAAGACAGCATATGGAGAGCTCAGTATGGAGAGCTCTGGCCATCTCCAAATGCTGCAGAGCACAGCTTGGAGATGGCTCCCTGCTCCCCACTGCACAGAGAGGCTTGGGGATGGGGTCAGGGCCAGTGGATCCACAGCCGTGAGCCTTTATTAGCCAGACCCTCTGTTATGCATGACTGGCACAACAGCTGTTGGGTGCAATGAAGCTCCAACATAAGAACGGTCATACTGGGTCAGACCAATGGTCCATCTAGCCCAGGATGCTGTCTTCCAAGAGTGGCTGGGGCAGATGCTTCAGGAATGCTGGATGGGATGGGAACTGAGTTACTGCAGAGAAATCTTTTTTGGGTGCTGGCTGGTGAGTCTTGCCCACATGCTCAGGGTTTAGCTGATCGCCATATTTGGGGTCGGGAAGGAATTTTCCTCCGGGGCGGATTGGCAGGGGCCACGGAGGTTTTTCGCCTTCCTCTGCAGCATGGGGCATGGGTCGCTTGCTGGTGGATTCCCTGCAGCTTGAGGTCTTCAAATCTCACTTTTGAGGATTTCAATAACTCAGTCATGGGTTCGGGGTTGTTATAAATGTGTATGGGTAGGGTTTTGTGGCCTGCCTTGTGCGGGAGGTCAGACTAGATGATCATATTGGTCCCTTCTGACCTATGAGTCTATGAGAAGGAGTGAACAGAACAGGGCAATTATTGAGTGACTCATCCGCTGTCATAAGAACATAAGAATAGCCATACTGGGTCAGATCAATGGTCCATCTAGGCATCCAGTCCCAGCTTCTGGCAATCAGAGCAGCAGATTACAAAATGTGACTTTGCTGTTGCTCTAGAATATACACACTGGCTATGTAGAGGGACAATGATTTAGCCCTCAGACATAAACTCAAATATACAGTAGTATATGATACACCAGAGACTAACTCAATACAGAGCGCTGCTTTCTTGGGCAAGGATTTGTTTTTCCAAATGAGATTTATTTAAAAGAACAGCGAACAGTTATAAACAGTTCACTCTAACAATAATGCACAGAAAATGAATCCAGCTCTCTCTGTTGGTTTTACTGCACGGTGCAATCCAGGTATGGTAGTTAAATCCTGTTTATAGTGGCATGGGGGTGCGCACCCTGTCCAACAGAGTGACCCTCTGCTTAAAGTGAGAAAAAAGTGACTCCATAGATGGATGAAATTCACCCAATGGTACAGTGTGGCCATATGTCCATGGGCCCCTCTATTTTCATGGCATAGTATTTGCATCAGTCACACAACAAACAGTGTTCTGACCCCGGGTTACAGATGCTCAGATACCACGGTGATGAGCACCGGAGAAATACCCATGAATACAAGTTAACTCACCGCAGACTGACGGGGCACCTGAAGGAGCCACTGGCCAACTGAGATGACACAAGTGATGTTAGGCTGGTGGAGCGCACGTGCTCAAGGGTCACCCCCAGCATGTCGGTTGTACACTGACAGCCCCACGCATCCTCCGAGGCTGTGTCTACACCAGGATAAAAAACCGACGGCTATCTTGGCTCACGGGACTCCACCTCCAGGGCTGCAAAACTCCCGTGTAGACACTCAGGCTGGAGCTCCAAGGCTGGAGAGTCCCAGAGCGCAGGCTGGATCCCAAGCCACAATGTCTACACACAGTGATTTTTAGCCCTGCTGCATGAGCCCTGCAAGCCTGAGTCAGCTGACCAGGGCCAGCTGCAGCCATGCCATGGGTCTTTTATGCTTCTGTAGACAGACCTCAAGTGAGCCCTCCTCTCTCTCACACACACACACGAGACCAGGTGCCAGTTTGCTGCTGCACAGGAATCAAATCCACAGCTGAAGGGAGAACAGATTCCCATTACAAGAGAGGGAGGTGTGGCCCTCATCTTCTTTCCCTTCATCCAGCTGCTAACCCCCATTGTGCACAACTCCACAACTCCCACCGAAACTACCCCCTGCCTAGCCCTCTCAGCCCCACACGTGCGCGCACGCACGCACACACACGCAGATAGATCTGAACAACAAGAAGCCCAGGTTTTTACCCTGGACATCTGTTTGCCTTATGATACACAGAGGGATTCAGCTACTCCAGCATGTGGCAGAGCTGGACTCTGCCATCATGTACGGGAGATCTGGGGAGGGAAGGAGACAGTTAAGCCGACCCACCAGCCACAAACTCCATACAGGAGATGTGACAAGGATGTCACGGTCACCCTTCCACACCAAGGGCTGGAACAGTGGAGAAAGCTGCCAGGCTGTGCACTGTCCTGCCACCCACACAGTTTCCTGAACAAAGCCCAATGTCACCCTATATGTAGGGGCCATTCTTTTTGCTTTTCTAACGAAGAACAATTAGCTGCTGGATTTTGTTCTGTTTATTTCCTTTAGCATGTGTCCTGACAGGCCAAAAAAACCCAGCAACCCCAGTTCAGTTCCTTTGCTTGTGTATTTGAAAAACAAAGAAAGGAAAGTAATTAGCTACAGTCATTAGCGTTTCTGATACAATTTACCTCAGCTCCACCAAACTGACTTGGGTTGATTAATTTGAGAGGCCCGTAGATTTCTTTAATCTGGAGCCCACACACATCAAAGATCTTTCTTTTCCAACCAGGCAATAATGGGTTTTCGTTCTGCCCAGGAGACTGAATCAGGCACCCATGCACGGAAAGTTTTAAAGCTGGAAACTCAGGGGGTGCGGAGGAGGAACCTACACACTGCGCTTACTAAATGACCTATTAAGGTCATTCATTTTCGAAAGAGCAAAGTATAGCCTTCCCACTTAAACTTCGAAGGAGACAAACGGCAGTCTCCCTAAATGCCTCAAATTTTGTTTATAATGAAAGCTGGCTACCATTCACTAGACAGAGTACAGTTAATCAAGTGACTGGCTGATCTGCTACCTCTGATACACACCCCCATCCTCCGCACTGTATAATCTAGACATAATCTCCCAAAGCAGACATTCCATTACACATCAAGGGATAGATTCTGTAAATGCAGTGTGACTCCATCCGATACAGTTACTCTGGATTTATACTAGCAGAACTGGGATCAGAACCAGGCCTTCTCTACACATAAACCTGCATTGGTGGAAAGCAGACCCTGGTGTGGACGCCCTTATTTTGCATGGCTCACTTTGGTGTCACTCTAACCTATTCCTAAACCCTGATAGACACCTAAAATTAAGCTTGATCTAGCCACATTGCTCAGTAGTTAAGATTGCACTGTAGTTAAGATGACGTAAACCTCAGTATAGATGCGACTAGGTCAATGTATCTACCACTGCAAGGGGAGGTGGCTTACCTACATTGATGGAAAAACCCCTTCTGTCTCTACAAGAAACATCTGGACATACCCTAACTTAAATTAAGACAGGTTTAAACTGAAATAAAAACATTCACACAGCCTTCTGCATCCATGAAAAAAATCACACCCTAAATTAAACTGCTGTAATTCTGTGTGTAGACAAGTCCTTGCACTTTAGGGGACATTCACTCCAGTCCCACACAGGGCCCTATACCACACTTAAACCCTGCTTGCTGTAAACCCTCATTAAGGGTGAAATGTACCCCGGTGTATAGGACTAGAAGAAGGCCTGTGCATCACTTAAGTCCTACTTCAGCCCGAGTTCATGCTCAGGACTGCCAAGAAATGCATTTGACAGCACTGTTATGCCTGCTTGCAGTTCAGCCTGAATCTCACGTATCCAGCTGAACTGAGGGTGGAAGCTGCCACCGGAAGCTGATGTTGAGAATGGCTTCAAGCAGCCAGACTGCATATCTGCCCCACCCCTGGCTGCTCCCTCTGTAGAACCCAAGCAAGGAAGCAAAAGGGCAGCAGCAGCTGGCGGCCTGGCTTGCGTGCACTGAAGTTGAGAGATTCCTGGTGCAAGTGCTGAAGGAAGCTACAAGGCGCCGTGCTCCTCTTGACCTGCTGCTCACAAACAGGGAAGATTTGGTGGGAGAAGTAGAAGTGGGTGGTAACCTGGGCAGCAGTGAACATGAGATGGTTGAGTTCAGGATCTTGACAAAAGGAAGAAAGGAGAACAGCAGGATACAGACCCTGGACTTCAGAAAAGGAGACTTTGACTCTCTCAGGGAGCTGATGGACAAGATCCCCTGGGAGGCTAATCTGAGGGGGAAAGGAATCCAAGAGAGCTGGCTGTATTTTAAAGAAACCTTATTGAGGGCGCAGGAACAAATCATCTCGATGTGCAGAAAGAATAGCAAATATGGCAAGCGACCAGCTTGGCTTAACAAAGAAGACTTCGAGGACCTTAAACACAAAAAGGAAGCTTACGAGAAGTGGAAACTTGGTCAGGTGACCAGGGAGGAGTATAAAGATACTGCTCAAGGATGCGTGAGTGAAATCAGGAAGGCCAAAGCACAACTGGAGTTGCAGCTAGCAAGGGACGTGAAAAGCAACAAGAACGGTTTCTCCAGATATATTAGTAACAAGAAGGTCAGGGAAAGTGTGGGCACCTTACTGAATAGGGGAGGCAACCTGATGACAGATGATGTGAAAAAAGCTGAAGTACTCAATGCTTTTTTTTGCCTCTGTCTTCACAGACAAAGTCAGCTCCCAGACTACTGCACTGGGTAGCACAGAATGGGGAGGGGGTAAGCAGCCCTCAGTGCTGAAAGAAAACAGGTTCAGGACTACTTAGAAAGGCTGGACATGCGCAAGTCCATGGGGTCGGATGCAATGCACCCGAGGGTGCTGAGCGAATTAGCTCATGTGATGGCACAGCCGTGCGCCATTATCTTTGAAAACTCATGGAGACTTGGGGGAGGTGCTGGATGAGTGGAAAAAGGCAAATATAGTGTCCACCTTTAAAAAGGGGAAGGAAGAGGATCTGGGAATTATAGGCTGGTCAGCCTCACCTCAGTCCCTGTAGAAATCATGGATGAGGTCTGTAAGGAAGCACTTCAAAGAGATAAAGATGATCAGGAACAGCCAGCAAGGGCAAGTCATATCTGACCAACCTCCCACAGTATTCTTGCCAGCAAGTTACAGAAGTATGGGTTGGATGAATGGACTATAAGGTGGGTAGAGAGCTGGCTAGGTTTTGTTCAAACTCCTCATTAATGATCTGGATTATCATGCAGAAAAGGACCTGGGGCTTCAGTGGACAAGAAGCAGGATATGAATCAATAGTGTGCCCTTGCTGACAAGAAGCTAACAGCGTTTTGGGCTGCATTAACAGGAGCATTGCCAGCAGATCAAGGGAAGTGATTATTCCCCTCTATTCAGCTTTGGTGAGGCCACGTTTGGAGTATTATGTCCAGTTTTGGGCCTCTTATGACAGGAAAGATGTGGCCATATCGGAGACAGTCTAGGGCAGGGCAGCAAAAATGATTAAGGGGCAGGGGCACATGACTTACAAGGAGAGACTGAGGGAACTGGGTTTATTTAGTCTACAGAGAAGACTGAGGGGGGATTTGATAGCAGCCTTCCACTAACTGAAGGGGGGGTTCCAAAGAGAATGGAGGTAGGCTGCTCTCAGCAGTGGCAGAGGACAGAAAAAGGAGCAATGGTCTCAAGTTGCAGTGGGGGAGGTCTATGCTGGATATTAGGAAAAGTTTTTCACTAGAAGGTGGTGACACATTGGAATGGGTTACCTAGGGAGGTGGTGGAATCTCCATCTTTAGAGGTTTTTAAGCTGTGGCTTGACAAAGCCCTGGGTGGGATGATTTAATTGGGTTTGGTCTTGTTTTGAGCAGGGGGTTGGAAGAGATGACCTCCTGAGGTCCCGTCCAACCCTCATCTTCTATGATTCTGTGATTCTCTGCCTGTGGCACATAATAATTTAGTCTCCTGTGGGCTGTAATACTTGGGCTCACTTTAGTTGCTGGATTTAGTGTGTGGATGCTGGGTGGCATTGGTGGCCTGTGATATATGAGGGCAGTCTTGACTGGATGAAGAAACTCTATGATTCTATGAAACCCACCACCTCTGCCTACCTCAGCAGCTCCCGCAACTCATCCAGCCCCTACCTGCCCTCTCCTCATAGCTGCAAAGTTTGTGAAGCTGAATGTCAGACCTCTATCACTTTTTGAGGAAGAAGGAGAACTGTATGACCACATGCAAATTACCTGCCAATATGGAAATAGGTTTATTAAACAGTTTGCATAAAACAGCACATGGAACTGCACAAAACCCGGCAGCTATGTGTGCTGGCACTTGAATTTTGCCCTTATGGCTCAATCTTGCATTGCCTGTGCACACAAGATTTCCTAATGAAACCAGTGGGAGTTTGTGGAGTGCAAGAAATATAGGGCTGAGCACAACACAGTCTCTAACATAACGGGTGCAGTTTGTTAATTAAAGGCTTGATGAAGAACAATAATAGCTCAAATCTATCAACCACCATTTGGCAAGAAAGTTATCACTAAGGAATTAAAATGTCTATCCCAACGGCACACACCTACACACATCTGCAAAAGGAAAAGTCTAACCTGTATAAATTAGCTGCAGTGACGTTCCAAGTTCCATCTTGCCATTACAAATGTTCTTACTTGCCTACTTCCCGCCTTCTTGGAGAATTAATCAGTTACTGTTTGTTCAGTGCTGTGACGATGTAAAGTGCTTATGTAAGTGCTAGGTATTAGGAATACATATACATCAAATAAATTGTACAAATTATGCAATATAACCATATCCCACTAGAACCTTTGTAGATAACTTGCATTTAAATGTTTTGTTTCCAAAGAGACTGGTGCATTTACTTAGAAACTCAGTGTTATCTGATGTAATGGGGGAAACCTGTCAAAAAAAAGCTAAAAAAGGAACTTCCCTTATTTAACCTTTTGTGGAACAAAAGGTTAACAGAAAAGGTAAACCATAAATCTTGACAATTCAGAAAGTGGGACCTTTTCAACAGCATTTCCTAGGAAACCTACTCCCGGAGCATTCCCAGAATTAAAATGGAAAACCTGACACCTTTTACCACTTCCTGCCACTGTATAAATGTCAGCATCACCTGGACTTTATCAACCCCAATGTTATGTTTCAGGGTTAGCAAAGTTTTGACTTAGCACGTCGGGTTTTTTTTTTTAATTTCCCTTCCTCCACAGCCCTAAGATGCCTGCAGAGCAATCCTGAGAAAAGCACTGATGTGTTTCACAGATTCCTCCCCTCCACTGATCAAAAACTGCTCTGTTAGGTCCCGATCCACTAAGGTGCTTAAGCACAGGCCTCCCCTCAAATCAACCGACGTCAGCGTGACTGCTCACATGCTTGAAATTACACACGTATTTAAAGTACCTTGCTGAAACAGAGTCTACCTCGCTCGCTAAACTCAGGAAACTTTTTTGCTTCTTCTTTTCATGAATGAAAATCTCAGAATGCCCCTCCATTGACTCAAAACAGAAATGTCTCTCTGCCATACAATCCCAGCTGCAATCAGCAGAGCTGCCCCGCTGGATCCCCCAGAGTAAAGAAGAGGCTGTCAGGAGGGCATTCTCTGGCAGGGCCTCTTCCCACCCCACCCTTTGGTCCAAAATAGCTCAATGCTGTTGACCTTCACCGCATGTGACAAGGCTCATCTTTTCAGGAGGGCTGCTGAAGAAGCAATCGTCAGCATTGGCTGTTATTTTCATTAGAGGCCTCTAGATGCCCCAATCGAGTTTCACAGCCCCCTTGCGCTAAGCAATGTACAAACACATAGTAAGAGATGGTCTCTGTCCGAAGGAGAATACAATCTACATAGACAACACACAGGGCGTGTTCGGAAACAGGCGTGAAACACCCAATTTCATTCAATGGACCTAGGAATAGCACCCCGCTTCACTAGCTCCCCCATCTAGTACTCTAACCAGTGGGCCACATTGCCTCAATAGGTCAAACTGAAGGAATTTACTTTATCTTTTTGTTCTTCTTCAGTCTTATATGTTACAGAGTTGCTGGGGTGTGTGCGTTTGTTTGCTTCTTTTTAATATATTATCTCTTTAAAGTGCTTGCCAAAGGTGCCCAGGGCATGGAGATGGGTGCCGATTAGTTATAATCAGTGTAAATAATTAAATAAATAACAAATCAAATGTAACACGCATCCCCTGACATCAGCCCTTACAAAAAATAATCAGCGGAGAGAAAAGCCCCAGGTTTGACAGTAAGTAGATAACTCAAGAGGTAGGACACGAAGAGAGGGTTATTGGAGAGGGCTTCTCTAGTGCTGTTTGGTTTTGTTTCTAAAGCAGTCACTGCTGTCCTTCAAGATGCTGTCGTTTTTATTTGTATTTTTCTATTAGAAAAGGCATTTAAGACAAGGCAAGTCATCTGGCTCAGCTGTCCACTCTCGCCCCTGAAAAACCACAGAACGTTCTTTGTATTTCCACCTCTACCATGAGGGAAAATGACATCACCACTATTCCAGGGGACCAAGGAGCCAATAAAAATAACGGTTACTGACCAAGAGCACTATTGCAGAGAATATTTTTGGAACTGTACCCTGCATTCCTGCAAGTCCCTTGCTTCCTAGTCCAAACATATCATGGCCTAAAAATTCCTCACATTTTCTATCCAGTGTTTCCTTTGGACTCACACAATGGTACAGTTCTTCTGCTCGGCAGCGCTAGTGTTCTGGAAGGGGAAGGGGGAAAGGACCACACTACAAATAACCCTTAAGGCAACCACAGGGGCCACAGTGCTATTTTTAAGTGAGATAAACGATGCAAAAGGCAACAGAGGTAGGTCAGATTTATTTTCTACCAGCTCTCACTGCACACCAAAAGATCCAGGGCTCACTCATTTCTCCCCACATGGAGATGGCAGAAGTTCAGCTGCCTTTGTGGCACAGACCTAACCCTACTTACTTGGCCCGTGGAGGGCTGTGCATATGGGGTGGAGGGGAGAGGGCCAGCAAGATGGCATTTCCCCTCAGATCACATCAACCAGAAATCTGCACAAAGACGATACAACCCCAGGCTGTGTAGCCTCTTTGCACAGGTGTCAATGACTGCACAAGGTGTAAGCCAATGGAGCACCAGTCTCCCGGAGACCAGCCCATGTGAAGCTAGTTACATTTCTACTGCACAAAGAAACCTCCCTCTCTCAGAGCAGATAGACCTAGAATCCAGACTGTGGTGAGTCTGTCATGGAGCCCCACTCAGGTTACATTAAACTGACCCTCGCAGTTCCATTTTTTTTTAAAAACACCAAGCCATTTTGGATCTATTTCTCACTAGCTAGCAAATCGCCTCAGGATAAGTGACAAACTATCTTAGACTAAGCTGAGCGCAACAAGAAAGCTCTTAATTCAGACCTTGCATTCCTTCTTCATCCAGCATTTCTTCCATCCTCACTCCTCTCTCTTCCATAAGAGTTAAAGACTAAGTTTGAAAGCAGCTTTCCTTATCCCTAGTCTTAAAAAAAAAAAACAAGGGAACTTAGTCTTAAAAGGTGAAATTAATTTATTGGACAACCAGCTTGTTCATGAACTCTTATCCTGTCACCAACTTACAGAATTTCTCCCATGGGGGTATATTTTCGTACATTCTTGCTATGATTTTCATTTGAGTTTCCTGCTCAACTGATTGTATAAAACAACAGGCATCATACTAGCCAAGCCTTTGTTTTCTTGTTCAATTGTGTATTCAACAAAAACAAACTGAACAGGAGACAATACTAAGCACTATAAACTAGAAGACGTGGGCTCTGTCCCTGGCTCTGCAACTGACTTTCTGTGTGACCTTGGGCAAATCATTTTGCCCCTCTGACCATCTTTTTCCCCATCCATCCTTTGGTATTTTTCTGTTTAGACTGTAAGCTCTTTCGGATCATGACTCTCTCTTATGATGTCAAGTTTGAATAGTACCTAGCACAATGGGGCCCCTAAGCACTATCTGAATAAAAATAATTCTTTTAAACATAGCTATGTATCGTAGACTCGCTGTGCATTCACAGGCTTAGTGATTGCCTAAAACACCACTTTTAAACATGGACACAACCAACCAAATCCATGCTTTCAGGCGTTACAGTAAGGGACAAGGAATGGACCAGAGAAAATCTTTCAGGTAGCGCTAATTGGCTAGAAGAGGTAAAACTTGAATGACAACATAACCAGTGGCCCCCTTTGGCTCTGCGTGTCTGCAGCATTTCAAGGGCTTTTATGATATATTGGGACTACTCTTTTCATGGCTCAGATAAATCAGAATTTTCAGCAACAGCATTCAGTACATTACCCTGTGGAATATTTCCCCAATTCATAATGTCTTGAGATACAGAGGCGCAGAAAATGTGATATCTTTTACGGGGCTAATAAAAAGCAGAAAGGATACTGTATAAACTTTATAGACCTCAAGGGTCTCTCTTCCTCAGAAGGAAATTGGTACTTCAGCCTGCTGTTGGCACCAAAACTCAGAGAAAGATATTTACAGGCTGTTTTGGAAAATCCGCTAGTTAGAAGTCACTAGTGAAGCAGAAACACACATGTAAACTTACCTGCATCTTTCTTTGCTCTGAGTTCTTTCATGCCACAGTTCAGACTTCCAGGTTAAAGCTCATATAGCCATAGGGAAAGAAGGGCCAACACAAAAATACTCCTCCACTTCTTCCATTTTATCCTGGCAGGAAATTCTGTTTTATCAAACGATAAAATGCAGTGGCCAAATGGGTTTTACTTGCAGCCACCCTGCCTTGGACTCAGAGTTTGTCAGATCTCTTCTCAGGGTAAGATGGGCAGTACTTGGATGGGAGACCTCCAAAGAATAACTTGGGTCCACTTTGCAGGAAGTAGCCCTGCCCTTTCAATTGGTGCGTTCTTCCCTTAAATGCACCTTGACTGAATGGCCCCGCATACTTGTTAGGTGGTTCTGGGGTGCTAGAACTAATGGCCATATTTTACAAAAATGGATGTGTAAAATTAAGCTAAATCCCTATTTAGACACCTAAACAAGTGATCTTGTTCCATTGCTCTGAGCAAATACCTTTAGAGGTCAGTGAGATCCTCTTCCCTTCAGGCTTTTGAAATGCAAGATTGTCACCTTCATAGCAGTCAGCGCTTTATCTGTTCGGGAACCGTTTGGGCCCAGTCACACAGGAATTATTTTCAGTTTTTGGAATGCCTGAATGTAGCACCTCTTTCCGTGCTCCAGCTGCACAGTCTGATACTGAACTTCTTCAGTTGTAGAACACAACAACAACAGAATACATCACTGCTCACAAACATCTGGGTGAAACAAAAATTAATGCCTTCATTTGAGGGCTGAAATGGCTGCGATCTAAGCTTTGAGATAAGACTCCTCTCCCTCCTAACACTGGGAAAAAACTCTGGAAAAGATAGCCTGATGAGCCTCTAGGTAGACGGCTACTACTATCATACCTACTGCCCTGGGAATGACCACTGATTTTGGAGACCATTGAGAAACCTCAATATGCGTGAAAGATGCAAGATTGATTCTAATCAGTTCAGCTGTTATAAGAGCTGCATTCTGTCACAGGAACTGGCTTACTGGTTGGGAGAACATGCCCTTCGCAGTCACTTCAAACAAACATCCACTGGTCCACAAATGTCATCTCACCCAGCATGGAGAGTGGACACAAAGCAGAGAACGCTCTGGGAGGAAAAGTGTTGCAATGGCTGATAGACTGGTATTTGTTGCCAAATGGACTCCAATTAAGTCTCTGTGGGCTCAGCCCTAATTTAGACTGCTGGCCCTAACAAAAATCAAAAGAAAATAAATCTGCAATGAATTTGGTGAGGGGAACAGGGTTGAGCTGTCCTGTGGGACCTTAGGGGAAGGGGAGCAAGAGATGTTGAAGACAAGTTTCCCAGAAGGCTTAGAAAAAGCCCTATCGTTTAAAGGCTGTATTTAGCCACAAACTTACCTGGGGATCAAAAGACTCTACCCCCAAAGACAGGGGATGTGGAGGTGGTGCCAGCTCAAAGGCTTTCGTGACCTAGTTAATCTAAAAAACCACCAAGAAACAGAACTCCTACTCATGCAACCTTATTGGGGGGTTGATATCTTACTATTCCTAATGCTGTGTGAGGCAGCTCAGGGTAGGTCATTTTCAAAAGAAGGCTTTCGTAGGGGCTTCCCTGCTTCCTTTAACTAACATCAGTGGTTTCTGCTTCCCAGGTTGACTTTACAAAGCTCCAGCAAAGAAACACTAAATCTCTAAGGCAGAAACAGTGGGGTTTCTGAAAGGGCTCAATACTGGCCACTGCAGTCAATGGGAGTTTTATCATTTAGTAAAATTAGATCAACAGCAAATCTCCAAAGGAGGAGACTTTCAGATGCACAGGTAACTTGCATTGATATTCAGTGGGAGTAAAGCACCTAACTTCTGTCTGAGTCTTTGAAAATTCCCCCTGTTCGGACTGACGGGAGTTGCATTAACTTTACACAACTAGAGCTTTGACTAGAAGATACTTGTGCATCTCAACCCTGTACCAGATCCAAATCCCAATGTTAAACTTCCAAATTGGCGAGATCTGGTTCAGGACACAATCCAGCTAGTGCAAGTCACACAGAAGACGAGCAATTTTGAAAAGCCTGAGCAACGAGAGGTCCACAAAGGCTGAGTCCCCTTGGATACAGAGGTGAAAAGATGGGCTAATGAGTATATGAAAAAGTATCTTCTTTTTAAAGCCATCTCTGGGGACTGGAACTTTGGGAGGTAACCCTCAATTAAACAAGACCAGAGAGGAAGGAATAGCGGTCTACAGTGTGAAAAAGTAAATATTCTAACAAACAAGAAATGCCAAAACACTTTCAATGTCAAAATGAGATTTTAATTCGCTGACACCTCTGTGTATGTTTCATTTGTTTTGACTCCTCCCCTGCAGCGTAGGTCACAGTAGTGTCTCCAGCCCGGCTTTATTTTGTTTTTTGCGGCTAAGGGATGGAATAAACAAGTCTGGCTCATACTGTCACATTTTGCTCTGTTATTATCATCAGCTTTATCTGACAGGATGACACCAGTTAAGCTGTGGTAGCCAGAGGAAATCCAATGCTAAGGAAATGGACATTCACTGAATGTTTACTTAGGATCCACTCCACCAATGAATTCCAGATGTTGGCTTTAATTGTCACATTCTGGCCTGTTTAAGCAGCATGAGTTCGTAAGGCTGGTTTGTAAATCAATCTGCCAGACTCATACTGAATCCCATCCTTTGCCAGCGTTTGTAAAGAAGAAGATGCTCTTAAAACATTAAGCTTTTAATGTCTCAACAGGAAAAGAGGAAAGATACAAAATATTCTCTCTTCCTTGTTCTCTCTCTCTCTCCTCCCCTTCCCAACACTTTCTCCCCCCCTCACTTTCTCCCGACCCCCTACACAATTTCCGCGCGTTTCCTTAGATAAGCATGGTAAATTTTAGTGCTAGCACTAGATACAGTGAGGCACTGTGTAGGCAGGTACTAGG
The DNA here is from genome assembly GCA_007922155.1 of Mesoclemmys tuberculata. NCBI lineage: Eukaryota > Metazoa > Chordata > Testudines > Chelidae > Mesoclemmys > Mesoclemmys tuberculata. The sequence goes on from ML675624.1 coordinate 78,511,905, forward strand.
AAAGCTCTGCCAGTGTAATTCACTCCTGACTTACGGTAGGGCCAGATCCATTCCATGTGAGTAACTACTGATTTCCCACTGACATCAATGGCAGTGATGTATATGGATTATGCCCATAGCAGAATGCCTCTCATTTGAGCCCTGTAACATAGACATAAATTACAGTAGACTTTGAGGCAAATTCTGGCCCCCACTGAATCCCCTATATTCAGCTGTACAGGGGCTGTAAAGGAACTGCACCTGGCTGGGGTGGATGATGTGAGAGCAGCCCTACTCTGCTCCCCTCATCGGCCAAAGCGTAGCATGGGGCTTGCTTTTACAGGTATTCTGGGTCACGGCGCAGGCCACAGACAGCCACAGAGAGGCTGCTGTAAGTTAGAGCAGCCTTGGGGGCAGCTATAACTTACACCAGGTGTCGTTTCAGGCCAAGAAACACCCCAGAATCTGGCAGCACAAAGGGGACTTAAATCCTTCTGGGCTAAGTCTCTGAGGAGGCACTTTGGGGTCTATGTGAATGTCACAGGCATTGAGAACGCCTTGCACCGAATTCCCTGCTGGCATCACTCCACTGAGTAACACCAATTTGGCCCTGGTCTGTTTATCTTGACCAGTTTTTAAGGGCCAACGGTGACTTCTCTAAAATTACTCTAGGGCGCTGCAGAGGATGTTGCAAGTGCTGAGAGGACCGCAGTTATTTCTCTGAGGGTATATCTACACTGCAATTAGACGCCCACGGCTGGCCCAGGCCACTGACTTGGGCTCCCGGGGCTTGGGCTAACGGGCTGTTTAATTGCAGTGCAGACATTTGGGTTTGGCCTGCAGCCGGAGCTATGGGACCCTCCTGCCTCGCAGGGTCCTAGAGCCCAGGTTGCAGGTTGAGCTCGAACATCTACACCGCAATTAAGCAGCCCTTCGCCCCAGCCCCTTGAGCCAGAGTCAGCAGGCCCAGACCAGTGAAGGGTTTTTCCTCCCAGTGTAGACAGACCTGAGGCAACATTTCTAAGAGTGGCCACTCTGCACGCACTAGAATAGCTTCTTTGGCATCTCCCCACGTATTCTGAAAAATGTACATGGCCGGTCAGGGCTGATGGGTCCCCAGTAGGTTAATCCAACTAACAAGCCACAACAAATACAAGGCTACTTTCATCTCAGAAATACGTGTGTCAGAACAGAACAACACATGCCTAACCCATTGTTTACATCCAAACAGCACAGCCTGACTTCTCAAAAAAATGATGAATAGCTGATCCTTGGTGTCATTCACGTTTCACAGCAGCCACAGCTGAAAAGTGCTTCATCTCCCAAACTTCTGGGAAGGAAAAGGACTAATGGAAGAGTCTTCAGACAAAAGCACCACCTCAGAGACCTCCCTAAGCTAGAATTCCCACAAATTGCTCCTCGGTTGGGCACTTCCTCTGCCAAAGTGCACAGTGGCGACCAGGAGAAGCTGAAGTGGGCTTGCAGTTGTCAGGAGACGCTGCAAACAGAGCACAAACAGTGGGCTGTGTGGGGGATTGAGGAGGCGCCATTCCTCTCCTCTGTTAGATTCCTGGGATTTCTCTGGAGAGAGCAACAGGCAGGTCTGGGAATTCCATGCTGCATGTGAAGTGGAACCAACCCCTTTTCCAACGCCCTTCCAATGAATGGGGGGAATTGTCACAGGCTCTCCTCTCTCCTGGCTGCTCATTCAGACAGGATGAAATGTGGATCCCTGTTTATTTTAAAGATCTTTCAGCAGAAAAAACATTACAAATTATTCTATCTAAAACAAAAGCACATGGCCTCCCTTTACAATGAGGGCCATTTACTAGTGCACAGAAGGAAACCCATTCATGTGGGGGTTTTTTCCCCCAGATCAGAATATTTTTGTGGGGTAGGACTCAATCAGCTATTTTGCAAAACACTGTGGTCCCCATCCAACAAAGCACTTAAGCACTTGCTTAACTTTAAGCAAGAGAACAGACCTATTGACACAAAAAAAGGTTGTGAAAAAACAATGAATTACTTGAAAAACTGTAGTAAAAGCCATTTGCGTCATAAAGGATTGCTTTGATTTGTGTGACATAAAACTCAAACCTTATGGTTTGGCTGACATTAAAAGATTAATGGGCTGCAAGAATTCTGCATTATTTTTTCCTTGCAAGCCTGGAAATGGTGATTTCCCTTAAATAAAGGGGCACAACACATGTACAGTAATGTATTAGTCACAAGATGGATGGAAGGAGAGATTACTAATGCCTTCGCGGAGTTGGGCCTTCTGCAATGAAAAAACACTCACCTCCCTTTAATCTCGATGCAAATATTTTCTGTGCATGGATTGTTAATCATTTTAGTTAAGTTTAAACAAGAGCATTGTTCTTCACTGTTTGTCACCTTATTGTACTGTCATTCATACAAGATGGTAATTCAAATATCTAAAGAGAGCTAACAGGCTCCTCCATTGTGTGGAGGAGAAAGGTGTTGACCCATACAGTGCTTTAACAGTTAGGTTTGCAGGGTATATTTATGTTCTTCACTTTTACTGTGGTTTCTAAGGAGGCCCTCTTTAAAACGTTAATTTGATAGCTGCAAAATGCATCATGGAAATAGAGGGAAGGGGTAATTTCTATGTTATCTGACTCTTTTTACTGCTCTTCTGGGCTTTTTGTTTTTTTTTTTTGCTTGGCTTCGACGGGAGCAGTAAGGTTCTAACCTGTCAGCGCCACCAGAGTGAAAGTGACATTTTACGAGTGGAAGCAGTTTGAGGATGGTGCCTTGTGCTCTTAACATCTTGACATCTCAACCTCCGAGTTCAGCAGCAGCGCTGCTTACAGAGGCGGTGGTGGCAGGACACCTTAAAAAGCCGCGAAACTGACAATGAAAATAAACTAAGTTTGCAGCCCTGCTGGAGTCTGGCAGCCCTTAACAAACATAGCAGTGTCTGGGTGTTAAACTACATAAACCTGTCATCATTACCGGACTACGGGGTCGTCATCCTAGTCACAAAATAAAAGAACTGTGCATAATCAGTAGGGCAGGGAGTTCAGAACAAAGTGCGCCTTTTACAAATTCTCGACTGCTGATAGGTGGATGTTTGCTAGGGAATTAATGTCTTTAACAGGGTACGTTTAAGAAGGCATGTGAGTTTCAGAGCTCTTGGGATTAATGTTGGTTTCTCCCTCCTCTTCTTTTCCAATTTTATTGCCAAAAAGTGTATAATGTAAACACTCCCGACTTCTGACTAGGAAATCTGCATTATTACAGAGCAAGCAGCATTCGAGCATGACATGATTCATCAAGTACAGCATAGAATATGTTATTTCTCTCCTCAAACACAGCAAAAATGGATTTAGATATCGGTTTATGCTAATTGCAAGACTTTTTTTTTTCCATCTTTTTCTTAAACTGGATGCCAAAGACAGTATGGAAAAGGTACAAAACCAGATTGATCAGAAATGAAATAACAGACTTCCTCAGCATTCATGCATTTTCATGGCCAACATGCTCACATGTAAGGGTTGCGCGCGCGCGAGAGAGAGAGAGACAGAGAGAGAGTGTGTCTCCTCAATCAGCAAAGGTAATTCACACTCTGTAAATTAACCAGGCTCAGGCCTGCTGATTATACAACAATTAGGCATTACATACTGTGCCTTGATCTACAAAAATTCCTGCTGGGCACTTCTCAGTCACTTGCTGTTGCCAACAATGAAACGTGATTAAATGGTACTACTCGCTGTATTAATGATATATTGGGTATGTATAGACTGCAGGCGAGATAATCTGAGGGTTCAGTCACTGTAGCTTGGTAGGGGGCAACATGTAGGCACGTGTCCCAATGAGAGCTCTGGGAAGTATTGTGACCAATACTGGGTCAATCCAGCCCTGGTGACCTCATCTAAACCTGGGCGTCCGTGAGTCCAGAGGAGACTGCAAAAGCCAATGATGGTGCAAGACAGAAAAGTCATGTGACAAGAGCTGCCCCCATTCTGTCTATGTGAAGAGGAGGAGGGACAGTGCAGAAGCAGATGGGTCTGCTGGAGGGAAAAGCAGAGACCAACAGGGGTGGGGAAAAGTTGCCAAATCTCCTGAGGCTCCTTTAAAGCTACTCACCCACACAACTGTCTGCCTCCCGCACCCTTCCAGAAGCACACACTCCTCTCTCCCCCGGCGGCCTCTGCAGCAGCCAGTCATAGGATCAACACAGGTCACAGGATCAACATAGGTTTGTGCTTGGTGGGTGTTTGGTTGGTTGTTTTTTTCAAAAGAAGTTTGTGATCAATAAAGTATTTCAATAAAATAGGAGGCAAAATGTTTTTAAACCTAAGATATACTGACCAAAAGAAGTGAAATGTCCACCACAAACTAATTTGGACCAGAGGCTAATCCTATTAATATCAGCTAAGAGAAGAAAGCCATAAACTGTCCAGATCAAACACACGTTTAATGTCAGCTCTCTTGACATTGTGTATTGCTTTCATTTCCACAGAGCTGCAGCTTGATAGTTGCATGAATGTAGCAGCAACCACACACTCCAAAGCATCTGCAAGGAATTGTGGGTTAAATACATCCGTATGGTCTGCACGCCTTAAATTTACACTGGCTGCAACTCTGGCTTGCAGTCCTCTACCGCAGGATGGAGTATTCAGGGGAAATTATATATACATACATATATGTATGAATTTCATGCTTACATCCATGGAAAAAAATCTTTTAATTTCCTTTAAATTGTGAACAGGTGTTGTCACCTTCCAAACTTGGCTTCTACATTACAGCTTAATGGGGAAAGAAAAAGAAGCCTACTGGAAAACAGTGGGGCATTTGTTGGTTAGCACATGATGTATTGATAAGCATACTGCAAAGTATGTTAGAAAAATAAAATGAAACTAATAAAACAAAGATCTTGTAAAAATGTGGACATTATACTGTGTTAACACTGAGTTACGTTATGGATCAGGAGTCTCAAGAAACGTTACAGTAACCCATGTGCGGTGTTTTCTAGCCTCTCGCACGCATTCACATGGAGTCATCAATAGAATGACTTGTCAATACATTTTTTGACAATGCCATTTTTAGAAAGGCTACAATTAATATTGACATTGTGGCATAAAAACCAATTTCAGAGCTATTATGCAGAAGGAGCTTTTCCACAACAAAATAACATGAGCCATATACTGATTTCAGACCCATGCAAGCGACATCTATTGAAACCACTGAAGTTGGTGAGATATTTTTCCAGCAATGTTTACCTTTTTGTTTCAGATGGTTTCTCCCGTTCTTTTCTCTCCCACGAAATTCAACCAAGTTGGTATTTTCACTTGGGAAAATTCAAGTTCTAGACGTAGCATGGTGGGCCAAGGAATTTGTCTGACTATGGACGGCATTTTTCCAGAGGAGCCTCTGGGAATGAGGTGCTATTGAAATTCAGCTGAAATTGGGCATTTAATTCTTTCAGGCACCTTCAAATATCCCAGTCTATATTTCTGATGTGCCTAGATAACAGGGCCTGATCAGGGCTCTAGGCACTACAGCCATGCAAATAATTCACAATGACGAGCTGCCTTTCACTTGAGAGGAATCCATTTTCACTCAGACAATGAGTCATTGTGACTGGAAGAGGAGCTCCATTTCCAAGTGAACATGGTAGGTTGGTACGCATGGTAAGTTTTTTAGCAATGGAATGATGGTAAGTTTTTTTTAGAAATATGTTTTCAAGTTCATAATGAAATCTGAAAATACTCAAATGTCCATACTGAGTATTTTTCACTCCCCTAGTAAATAGGTTGAGTTCTTGGAGACCTCACGGCAGAATTTGGTTAGCCCTGGTGCTTGATGCATAATATGCTTTCTCTCAACTATACATATTATGTCACATTCTCAGCAAAAGATGAGGTTCCTCCTAGTCTTGCAACTGGATCTGTGAAATGGATTGCTGTGACCAAGCAGAGCCTACAAGGCTCTAGTCAGTAGTATTCCTTGTGCAATTACTTCAGTTGGGTGGCAGTTTAAGGCACCCTCTTTTGCTCAGCTCCCACAAGCCATAAACCATCTGGGCTTTAATTAGCAGCGCAACCATTACTATCAATGAGTTAATGGGGCCAGTTTCTCCTGAGGTGTTAATCAGTGTGCTTAGGCACCTGCACAGATCAGGGCCGCAGCAAATTAAAGGTGAAAACGTTGTTACTATTTATTATAGCAAGAAGTTTCTCATTTTCACAGAACAATAATCATCGTTAGCCGTGATTACATGGTGTGTAATTGTGCCCCTACTATACAGGCTTCCTTTTACATATTATGCTGCAGTCGATGTAGGAAAATTAAGTACTAACTCTGTAGCATGACTAGTGAAAGCTAAACCGCTCTTGTTTTTTAAATACAAATCCTGCATCTTTGTCAAGTGTTGACTCATGTCAGTTTTCTGCTTCGTATTAATAGTGTGGCTGGTGCATACGTTGCTGACTCAACGTTGATTCACAAGTTATTGCTGCGTACATCTCTCTTTGGTCCCCAGAGTTTGCTAAGAAGCCAAAACCCAACTATAAATGAATTTGTCATGCTTTTCCAAGATGGCTGATGGCACCTGCCTCTGGGCTACAAATGTTTTTACAGCTTTTGCACTATAAATGATTTCTGCACAGATTGATGACTTCATCGGAAAACTATAATGCAAACCATATTTTACTGTACTCTATTTTTTCATACAGGGCTTTCTAGTACTATAAGCAATGAGAACCATGCAAGAATAAATGTCCATTCATACACTGCCATGCTTTTTTTTTTCTGGATTCTTACACTGACTATTTTTTTTAAAAGGCTCTTTCAATGCAAATTTTTCACAGAGGCCTGTTATCAAAGAGAGCTGTCTTTGGACAAGTTGTAAAAAACATAAAATAGCAGCTGGCCAGGCAGGATAAAGCTACTTTAAAGATAAATCTTCTAATGCCACTAAAGATTCTCAATGCAATCACTTTTAGCAGACAGATTTTAGCCATTCAACAGCAAAACTGATTTGCTGGAGAGTGAGTTGCTGTTCAATTTCTCAGGGTACGTTTCCAAGTGCTCATCAAGGTCTATGACAACTGGCTGTTTTTAACCGCCCGCCTTCTGCAACATGATTTTACAGGTCATTACACAGGCAGTGGATGAGTGGGTTGGGACACGCTATAAGGGAGTCAAACTGCCAAGAGGAGAAGGATGTGAACAGAAAGGCGATGGATTCTTCATCACAATCTTCCTCCACATAAAACCGAAGAAGTGAGACTACAAACACAACAGGCTGAGATGCAAAGCACAAAAGAAAAACACAAGAGCAGCTGTTTGTTGGAGTTAAGTGTTGATTTTGTTTTGAAGTTGGACTGGGGGGCATCCTAGCAAGATTAAGTTGGTCATGCTCCAAAATCTAAGGGAAACTAGAACCCTACATAGCTCTGTGTGTACTGAGAATGGCAAGGCCCAGATAATTCTGCCATCCCTACCCGGTAGATCTTTTTCTTTTCTAAACAGGGTAATAAAAGGATAAATGTCCATATTCAAAGACAAATAAAGGACTGTCTTCAGCTTCAAGTGCTTAGTCAAACAACTCAAGTCTGCCAGCATGTTTTCTGGGCTAGCATCTGTAGCTACAGCACCCAATGTTGGCAGAGCTCACAGGATTTGGCCCCTAATATTTTCTTAGTGAAAAGCTCCCTGTGTTTAACTTAATTGAAAGAAGAGGCTATATCGCAGTGTAAATATTTAATATCACTTCCTATAGCACCCAGCTGTTCACTGGAGCTCTCCCTTTGAATGACCCGATTTGTGGGCGAAGTGATGTAATTTGTTATTATAGGCAGCGGTGGTAGTCTGCCTAGAGTAAAGATTGCCCAAAACTTCCCATTGTAAGATCCTGAGCAAGTTCCTTCCTGGGGCTATATAGCTGAGCAGAACTGTCCCTGCAATTGCTAGTCCCAGCTGCTATGGCACTGCAAACCACAACTGAGAGCAGGGAGATTGTCTTTCCTTAACTCTCAATGCTCTCTCTAGAGGAAAAATGGGTCTGACTCGAATACAGAGTGGACAAGAGCCAAACACATGTGCAAGAGGGAGTAGATTGGGGTAAAGCATGTAGGGAGGGAGAGAGTGGGACTGACCGGACAAGGAGACTGGGACTAGGATGAGCTGTGTGGGAGGGGAAGGCTCAGATAAGTAGTCAAGAGTGGTGAGGAGACAGGACTGGGATGGTCTGGATGGAATGAGGCAGCAGGGTCTGTGACCATTACAGAACACTTCCCTTCTGGATTTTGATATAGATCCCAAAACTCCTGAGTCTCACCATCCCTCTTCTGTCAGCAACTACATGCATTTCTCATCCCTCTCAAGTGACTGCTAGATGACTACCTACTACTGTTGTCAGTTACTCCCTTAGCTCAAGTGCCAAGGGACTATACACTGGAAAGTTTCCAACCTTTCTGATGAACCATGTGTGTATCAATAGGATTCCATGTGACAGAATTTGTTCTTTTGCAGTACGCCCTTCAAAAATCCTAGAAAAATTACTCACAAACTACGTTAAAGTTGCACAGTCAAACACTTAAAAGTTAGACCATGCCAGAATTAAGGTCATCTCTGCAACCTTAATTCACACACCCCCTCCTTGTGTGTATGTATTACGATACAGTCTTTAATTAAATGATCCCATACTATATATTCCATAGGGATATTGGATATATATATTCCATGTGGAGTTGGCAGTTTCCTGTAGGCACCATGGTAGCAGGGGGGCTGGAATGGAGTTGGTTGAAATTTTTGACAGAGCAGCCCCTGCTCTACCATTTATGGTCAGAGCCACTATCTGAGCAGTGGAGTAACAGATCCCCCTCTACCTCCCTGTCTAAAGGAAATTTGAATGTGCATGAGTTCCACTGAACAACATACGCAACCTGTTTTCACAGCCAGAAATGTGCATGACTCCTTAGTTTAAAGACAAAAACAAAGTAAGAAACAGCCTTCAGTGGATGACCAAAGATAAGAATTTCATGGGGATATTTATATAAATAACCCTTATCTGGTGTACAGTTCATTTGTTTTTGATGGTCTACAGATAATTCTCTAGGAGAAGGAACTGTGTACTTGGATCACTAGAATGCCAATACTGATTAAAAAGAGTTCTTCTAGCGTCTGTAAATCTGTCTGCACCGTAATTACCATCCCAAATCTTGTGATAAGCCACAAAACCTATTAAGCCTGGCTATGAGAGGAAATGGTAATTTCTACTTCTATTGGTGATCGGCTTTTACTTCCTTATTTTTCTTGCAGAGGTAGATTAGAATAGGATTCTTTGATGTTAGGAATCCAGAGTCCACGCTCAGAGAGCAGTGCAGCAACCTGGTGGCTTGGCAAGGCCAGTTCACTGGGAAGGAAGATCAAGAACCCAGGAGTAGACAAAAGAAAAACCCCATTCTCAGGGACTGGAAGGGATAAGCTGTCTAAAGGCAGAGGAGGAAAAAGAGGCTCTGGAGCAAGCAGTGGAGGAGGGATGGTCTTTTGGTTGAAGTACTGGCCTGGGATTCAAGAGATGTGGGGTCAATACCTAGCTCTAACACAGACTTTCCATGTGACCTCAGGCCCAGATTTTCAAGGGTAATTAGGTGTTGCTGCACTCAGCATTGCAACTCATTTTGACCTAAATCAGGTTTTCAAAACTGATTTAGGCACTTTGGAGCCTAAATCCCATTGACTGTCCATGTCAATTGCATTTGTAGTCTCTTAGTATGTGTTTATACAGTGCCTGCTATAAAGGGGTTGGAGTCTCTAGGCTCTACTGAAATATAAATATTAATTAATAATGATGGTGAAAGCTAAGAGATGTATTCTTTCAAAGGACACAAGGGAGATAAAAAAAGGTTCCAAGTAGTGGCGATCCCTGAAGTTTTGATGCATCGGCTCCCTTTTTATCCTTAGTCAACTCACACTTTTCTGTTGCTTTTAATTTTTTTTTAATAGTCTATTTTAAGAAACAACAAGCAAATAATAAAATAGCGATCACAGGACTTTACTTGTGCTATACATTCCTGATGTAAGGTATTATTTCAATGTGAACTTTATGACTTCCTTTTGTCAGAAGTCAGCAGTTGCTTATTAGGAACATGGTTGAAAGCAACTCCTCCAGGTAGAGTTTCTAAGCTATGCATGTGAGAAAGACAGACCCATACAGTTCACTAAATAATGGGATTTATGTGCTTCAAAAAGTTACTCTTGTAGCCATCTCTGTAAAAGGCAGATCTTCCCATAATTTACCATCATTCTTTTTTAAAGGAGGGAGGGAATGTGAGCCAACACTGCTGGGTTTAACTTCAAATTCTCTGTAGGACCTTGAGCAAGTTACTGAACTTTACCATGCTACTGTGTATCCAGATATAATATGGGCATGACATTTACCTGCCTCAAAGGAGTGTTGTGAGGCTAAATTAAAAGTTTATAAAAGTGTTTTGAAATCTGTAGATCAAAACTACTGTCTAATATATTCCATATATTACTAAATTTTGTTATGTCCTATTATAAGGAACAGGGCTGAAATCCTGGCCCCACTGATGCCAATATCCAGCAGGTTTTCATGGTGCAACTGGATTTTAATTTTTTCAGGCTCCCACTATAATCATTCATGTGATATGATGCTTTCTTGTTCTATTTTCTATTCTCTTTGGGCTCTTACACCCCACCCGTCATGACGGTATCTGAGCACCTGCCATAGTGTATAAATATATGGCATTCTGAGTAATGCTGAAATAAGATTCTTAAAGTGCTATTCAAAAAATAAAAAGAGGAGCCATATGGTTCAAAAGGCCATTCTGCCTAATGATGTTTGCATTTTCCGGAGCACAAACAAAATGGCTCCATCAATTTGTTCTCTATCCTCCAGGCTGACAAGCTGTTGGTTTTAAAATACTGCTGTGTTCTCTAAAATAAACAAAGGCTCCTCTTCACAGAGAGACCATTTTCACAAGAAGAAACCCCAGCATCTGCCAGATACATTAAGGTTCAGAGCCAACTTGAATTCTTTGAAAGAATCACACAGTCGTACCTTGGGTTGAGTTTCAGAACTCGAAAGGAAAGATACTCGGGTGACATCTGATTTCAGGGGAAATGGTGTTAACGGGAGAACAATCAGTTTGAAACATAAAACAAACAAGTCTATGGATAGCCATTTGAGACATGGGCTACGTAACAATCAACACTCAAGAATGGGCTGAGAAAATACAACCTACTTGGATGTATGGAGTGATACAGAAGAAAGGTGTTAAGCCAGCATTAGTAAGAAGATATAGGGAGGTGAATGACCACTCAGTGCAACATGTCTGGCCCAAGTTTAATTAACTCTACCTCAAGCTTGGCACCACACTATTCAATATTCTTTTTGGGGGGGCTGTGTCTTTGTAATGTTTAGCTCTTTTAAATTCCACCTAGGTTCAATCCCACTGAGATGAATGGGAATATTGCTATTTGCTTCAATGGACGCAAGAGCAGAGCCTAATTAGCTAGCTAGCAGCACTTTGAAGACGCACATCACTCTAAGTTCTAAGTATTATTAATACTATTGTTATTAATACAATTTCTGTGATGATCCAATTTACCAAAGCATCCTATTATCTTCAGAGGTTTTGCCCCACCTCCAGTTAAACTCTAGTCCAGTGAATGTCACTATTTTTCAAGCAGGGGCCACTTTGGCAAAAAACCTTCAACGCGAGAGCCACATCAACTACTAAATTAATACGTTAAAAATGTAATGTTACAGAGCAACTCGTAGAACTAAAACGAAGTCTGCTTGTATGATAAAACATGGCCGCTATTTTCTCCAGCCACCTCGTTTTCTGTAGTTGCTGTAGATTTGCTTTTGTTTGTTTCATTAACATCCACAATTACGTTCTTACCTATTTTTTCTCCTGTTTCACTTTCTGATTTTCTCTTCAGCGGAATTAAGAATCTATCCATTCTTTCCAGTAACTTACTGGGGCCAAAAAATAATATACGACACAAACGGTTGAACACTCAGAGTTCTACGTTGGTTGCTATAGTAATATTATGGTTATTTTACAACTGATATATTTAGATGTACTTATTGGCACACATCGTACCACCTGGTCAACATGACATGTAAAGAAGGCGGACTTTGATAGGATCGGTACATATTCTAATGTTAAAAATAAAATAAATTGGGATATAAACAGTGAGTCAGGGAGCTGCACTTAGGGTTGATGGGATCCGGCACTGGCTCCCAGGCCTTGCAATGATGAGCACTGCTCTAGCCCCTAATTCTCATTTCATGGCCCCTGATCTTTCAATCCTCCTTTTTTTTTAAAAAAAAACAAGTACACTTAAGGCCTGATACAACGCCCATTAAAATCAAGGAGACCTGTCACTACGCAAAAGAATAAATGGACACAAATCAGACATGAAAAATGATAACATCCATAAACCAGTAGGAGAGCACTTCAATCTCCCAGGACACTCTGTAGCTGACTTGAAAGTTGCCATACGTCTACAAAAAAAAACTTCAAAAACAGACTTCAGTGAGAAACTGCAGAGCTGGAACTCATCTGCAAACTTGGCACAATCAAACTGGGTCTGAATAGGGACTTGCAATGGTTATCTCATTACAAGAAGTAATTGTCACTGTTCACACATTCTCACCATCTAATCAATGGCTTTGAATAGGCCTCATCTACCCTAACTGAATGGACTTTGCTAACACCTACCCTCCCCATTGTTGTTTCTTACCCTTGGATGTATATATATGCCCCCTATCTGATTTCTATTTCATGCATCTGAGGAAGTGGGTTGCAGCCCACAAAAGTTTATGCCTGCAGAAATTTGTTAGTCTTTAAGGTGCTACAGGACTCTTGTTTTTCCCACAGATTGTATTGGGAGTTGGGTTGGGACTTTAAATCTCACGTAAGGTGCTGGAACTATATCCAAAGACCTCTGCTCAGCTTCACAGAATGGGTAACACACAGCCAATGGAAATGCAAGCCCCATAGCATTCCCCTATCAATATGCCAAAGTAGCATCTACAGGGGGGAGAGATTAGTTACATCTCCTAGCCTACTCACTCTTTGCCCTTTCTGCTGAGGCTGCTAAAATTAAAAAAGCAGCATGGGACGGCGACATCTTTCAGTCGCTGCTAGTGTTTTTTGGTGTGTAACTCTATAGTGGTAGAAGCAATGAGCTTGTTAGCAGTATACTGGGAATGATGCCTAATTACTGAACCCACAGTGACTGGGGCATGGCGGACAGACAAGCTGATGTCAGCCCGAAAAGATATGGATGGGTTTTGGACAGATGAAACACTGGAGGGAGGGGGTATAGGACAGCAGTGGAGATGAAGGTTTTTTGGTCCTTCTCACTTGATCCTCTGGTATAACAAAACTGTTATACTAAGCATGAAAGAGACAGCTAGATACTGGGCCAATCCCTGACCTCAAATACACCTATGCAATCCCACTGCCAGGCAGAATGACTCCGGGTACCCCGGGGGTCAACAGCCTCAACACTACTCCCTACAGGCCCCACTTTACAGAGGTGGTGATGCAAACCACCTAGCCCTGCTCCTTTGGTGCTAGAAGAAGCTACATCAGGCACATTATCTAGGCCCTACATAGCACCCAGTGGTGCCCATTCTCTCTGGCAGGTTTCCTAGGGATGGGAAAATCACCTCTGCCCTCTGGACACTCCCACAAGACAAGGCAAATTTAGCCCGTAGCTATTATCCATTTACTGTCCTCATGTCATCCTGGTCCCCCTGTTGTGCCTTCAATGACTCATCCTCCAATTCCCACAGCTGGGAATCCCCTCTTCCCGCTCTGCTCTTTTATCAGCCATGTGTCACTAATCATCCGCTCCCAGTCACTGACTTTCCTGAACCTGCCTCTAAAGCTGCTGTCAGATCAGATAGCAGCACTACGCTCCTGAAAGCATGTGCTCATTTCCTCAGCCCTGGCACTGCATTGGCATTTCACACTGGACAGACCCAATGGCACTCGTTACACAAGCCTCGCCTCCTCTTTCCAAAGGAAATTTAAAAGCCGTTCTGGGTCCTACCATGCTATAGGTGTGTGCAGTGCTTTACGGACATTAAAGGAGAGGCAGGCTCGGTTCCCAGGAGATGATAGTCTGCGTAACTGAAGAGAACTAAAGTCACCTTATTTAAGAGCTGTAGCTTTTCAAAATTAAGAATGTAATAATGGCTGAACTGGGTCAGACCGATGGTCCACCTAGCCCAGTATGCTGTCTTCTGATAGTGCCCCAGTGCCAGATACTTCTGAGGGAATGAACAAAACAGGGCAGTTTAGAGTGATCGATCCCGTCATTCAATCCCAGCTTTTGGAAGGCAAAGCTTTAGGGACATCCAGAGCATGGGGCTGCGTCCCTGACCATCTTGGCTAAGAGCCATTGATGGACCTATTCTCCAGGAAATTGTCTAATTCTTTTTTTAACCCAGTTATATTTTTGACCTTCACAACATCCCCTGGCAATGAGTTCCACAGGTTGACTGTGCGTTTTGTGAAGAATATTTCCTTATATTAGTTTTAAATCGGCTGCCTATTAATTTCATTGGGTGACCTCTGGTTCTTCTGTTATATGAAGGGTCAAAGAGCACTTCCTTATCCACTTTCTTGACACTATTCATGATTTTATAGACCTCCGTCACATCCCCCCCTTAGTCTCTTTCTTAAGATGAACCATCCCAGTCTTTTTAATCTCTCCTCATGTAGAAACAAAGGGTATGTTACACAGCAGCTGGGAGATGTGATTCCTAGAATGGGCAGTGTAACTGGGGCGGGACAGGCTAGCTGCCTGAATACAATGCTGTCCGACCCCCCAAGTGTACACTCTGGAGGGTAGCCCAAGCTGCCATCCATGCTGCACTGCAATTTTTAGGCACTAGCTTGAGAAGAGTTAGCATATGTACGTCTACCCCACTGGGAGTTACACCTGCCAGCTGCTGTGTAAACGCCCTAAGAGTGGTGTCTCCTGCTATCCCAGTGGTTAAAGCACAGGACTGGGGTTCAATTCCTAGCTCTGCCACAGACGTGCTGGGTGCCCTTCGGCAAGTCACTTAGGAGCACATTTCCAAAAGATCTCAGGGCCAGATTTTCAAGAGACGTCCACTCCCATTTGGCCACCTTTGTAAGGGCCAGGTCTGCAGAAGCGCTCAGCACCACACAGTTCTCACGGTGACCCCTATGCTCAGTGTTTCAGAGGAGCTGATGTGGAAACGCCCCCCACCTCCTAGTGTGAAGCTGTTCTTAACAGT
Organism: Mesoclemmys tuberculata; assembly: GCA_007922155.1. NCBI lineage: Eukaryota > Metazoa > Chordata > Testudines > Chelidae > Mesoclemmys > Mesoclemmys tuberculata. Next base: position 78,527,170 of record ML675624.1, read on the forward strand.
TCTGAGCTCAGTCCTTCTGTGTCTGCCCCAAAGCTTTGGCCATCGCATGCTACTGCACTGTGCACATCTCCGCGAGCAGCTCTTCAAGGCATAGGTCATTTCTAAACTTTCTCTGAGCAGGCCTGCCAGACGCACTCTCCCCTCTTCTGCTCTCATACAGGGCTCCCTCGGGAGAGCCAGATAAGCAGCTTAGCTTGATTCAGGCCAGCAGCTCCTTCCTCTAGGCAGGAAAAGTGCTTTTTTGTCTTCCCCTCCCCCAAGCGCATTGCAGAGCGGCATGATCAGCCCCCTTTCTTCTCCCCAGAGATTTTTTGGGCCGAGAGCCATTAATCTGGTTTCTGGCATGAAGGGTTTCTGGGTTTGTTTGGGGAGGATGAGGCAGACGTGGGTTAGAGTTCAAACAGGGCTCTTCTGTCTTCACAGGCAAGGCTGCTCTTATCAGCAAGCAGCTTTTGGTTGTTTAAAATGAGCTGAGAAAGGGGTAGGACTTTGTGGGCTAAGTATTCATGCTGGCTGGGGAGGCTTTTGGCTGGGAGAGAAAGAGGGTGATGGGCAGTCTCCAGCATCTCCCCACAGTATCATTCTTTCCTTCACTCCGTTGGCACCCTCAAATATACCATGTTTTAGTCAGCCCTCTCCCTCCAACTAAGAAGGGCTGGATACATTTCCTGTCAGCAACTGCTGGGACGCTCTGAACACAGCGTGAAGGAAAAGCACTCAGGCCTCTCCTCGACCCCCAGAAGCATCCACCTGAACCCGAGGTCTCTCCTTCAAATCTATAGTTTCACCAGAGCTACGCTTATTCCTAGCAAAGTCTGCAGCTGCTCACTGCACAAATCCCCGTGCTATGCACTTCAATACGGTACATTTTTAAAACACTCACATTTGTTTTCAGAACTGCCCTCTTCCAGCAGCAAACCTAAAGATCAGCATGACCTCTCCTTATCGCTCAGCCTTTCCTGTGTGGAATTCGTTGTGATCTGTGCCCTAGTGATTATTGCATCACTTCTGTTTATTTGTAACCTTTGGCACTCGATAATCTTATCTTGTGGCTGCTGACTGCAATGCCAAGAGATGTGCAGCGCTGTAGCTAACCCTAACCATCCTCAAACATTGGCCCTTAAAAGTGGAGGTCAGTAAATGATTAGCAAAAGAGGACCTGCAATCAGTGCCAGGTGAAAGGAAATCGAATTTCTCCGCTCCCCTTAAAGAAGGCAAGGTTTACATTTCCTCCTGCTGTACTCACCAATCACGATGAGGGTGTAGTTCACATTCATGCTGCCAAAGCCATTGGTGGCCTTGCAGATGTATGTTCCCGCGTCTTCGCTTTCCACGTCCTTGATTTTCAGTCCTTGCTGAAGGATCCGGAACCTGGTCCAGCCACTGTGGATCGTCCGTCCATCTTTCATCCACATAGTCAGAGGTGGCGGGTCACCTTCTACTGGACACAGGAGCTTGATGGTTCTTCCTAACCTCACGGACTGCCGGTGGATCACTTTATCAGCAATTCTGGGTGGGCCTAACAAAGAATGGCAAGAAAATCAAAAATTAATATGATCAGAAATAGTTCTGTCGTAGTAGCACCTAGAAGCCACCAGTCATGTACAGGGGCCCGTACAAACATAACAAAAGGTGCTTATTGAAACGAGATGACAATCAAAATGAAATAGAAATCAGACAGATACAACAAAGAAGATGCCAGCCAATGGAGCGCTTGAAACTTAGACATTATTAGCACCTTGCTCTAATCAACTGTACTAACTAGCCACCAGAAATCAGCTGTATTTCTCTCTTCCTTTCCCCCAGATCCTCCCCCATCCCTTTTCTATGTCATGGGGAACTGGGTCCCAGATACCCAGACTACTGGTTGTTTTAAGCATAACAAATCCTGAAAGCTAAAATTAGTAACAGCACTGGTACTTAAAACAAGGAGTTCTAATCCTTTTATGTTTATATGTATAGCAATTCCCTTTAATAGTCACCAGATGGGCTTTATCAGTGGCAGGAATCATAAGAACACACTAAACTGGTTCTAGGACACAAAGAATTTATACACAGCATTTACTGAAGAAAAAGGTACAGGAGATATCCTGACACATTAACATCGCATCCATGCAAAATGAAGAATTTTCAGGATATTTTTATCCATTGCCTCGACCTTCCCTTGATAAGTTCATTGGACTGACCGGACTGCTGAATGTTTGGTGCAAGGCAGTAGTCTCATGCGTAACAAGGTGTCCTGGAATGTGGCAACATGAACATACTGTGCTGCAATAATGATAACTGCAAAGGCAGCCAACCAGTTGGGAGGAGGGGGAACGATAACGTTTCCCACACTGTGAGCCGTCCCCCCAACTGGAGAACCAAATTCAAAGCCAAACTTCCTGCAAGGTTCTGAAATGTTCAGGTACGTGCCTTTGCTGAATGAAATAATTTAATCTAATTGTTTAATAAAATCTTTTTATTTCATTAAATTGACTTATGAACTTACATAGCCCTATGAATGTAACAGCCAGCCTCTTTCTCAGAACATTTAAAAAACAACTGTGGTCAGTAAGTGCCCTGTTCCGGCAAAAGACACACCCGTTTTAATAGACTCTGATGATTTGGGATGCTGCGTGACCTAAATCCCCATCGTGCTTCAATGGTTTTGAGGCTTCTCACATCTCACAACATCTGAATCCAGCATCTTGCAGAACCAGACCCATAGGGGTCAATTGTGAGTCCTTACTCATGCTGGCATGCACTTCTTTATGGGAGCGAGTCCCGTGACTGCCATGAGACTATCTGCACGAGTGCTCACTGGCAGGCTCCACAATCTAGCCCATAGTGACTATGGGCCAGATTCTCTCACACTTACTCATGCTGACTAGCATCCTGGTGTTCCCATTGACTTCAGTGGGACTGCTGGTGAGTTAGGCTGCTATTCGAAGTGAGAAATGGTGTCAGGAGATAGCCTTAAAATAATGAATCCATTTAATCAAAAGTCAGTGAAAGGTTTAACATCAGGCGCTGGGGTTCAATAGATTTGGGCTCTGGCGAACTGTCAAGAGTTCCCCAGGGCTAGGACCCTCACGAGAGCACCCATCGTGGAAACCAAATTCCAGGCGATGGTAGTTAGAGCATACCTCAGCCATCACCTGCTGTAAGTGGCCAATCGGAGAGGTGGTCTCTCAAGTAATATTGCTCTCCTGCGTTCCAAAAAGGGTGACAAAATACCACAAAAAAAGCTGCCATTGTGTGTTTCCAGCTAGGATCTAAAGGACTAGAAGTCTTGCAAGCAAAGCCCTTCTTGTGAGAAGTCCAGTCAATTTCTGCAACTTACAAAGATTTGGAAACTTCGGAGAAGCTTCAGAGACTCATTAGTACTTTTGGATGCTGATCTGAGTCTAACCCCATTCCCAGACATTGGGGAGATTCACCCATTGTCAGTGATGGGCATAGATTTTAATGGGGCTACACCAGCTGAGGACCTAGCTCCAAGTTTTACCACCCTTCCTCACGTAGGACCTTACTTCGTGAGTAAGGGTGGCAAAAGCCACACAAATTTACACACTAGCTGACATCTTGCACTGAATCTTGGAGTCCCCTTTTACGTGAAAGGAGGATTCTGCTACCTTACTCAAACCGAGAAGAGCCTCAACTCTATGAGTTACCACAGTGAAATCAATTGCAGCGCAAAATGCTACTCAACGTTGAGCGTCGCTGTCAGAAACGGGCCTATAATTAGCGTTAGGGAAGAATGTGTGGTGTAGGGCAATTGGGGACAGGGGAGGGGGAAATTGGGCCCTCCCAGCTGTGTCTTCTTCAAAAACGTTTTCCTTCCGACATTGAAGTTGACTCCTGACAAATTTTTAGGCTGGGAGGAATCAGATAGTTTCCCAATGGCGTCATGTGGCTTGTTGCAGGCAGACAGCACAAGCGGTTCTACTGAAGGCAGTGGAGTTGCCTCTGGATCTGTCATGTGATCGGGTTAGTGATAAACTTGGTCCTCTTGAATGCCATTTTCCTCTGACTGACCTTTCATTCTGAGGAATTTTTGGATCGCTCCCCTGTCACAAGATCTATATACAGATCTTTTTGTGGTTTAAAAAAAGGGAGTGTTTCCCAGAGCCTTTCTTGCTTTAAAAAATGCCTACGCTGCCCTTTAAACCTGCCCCACTTCAAAGGTTGGCCCTCAAGTGTTTCCCCTCCCCAATCTCCCATTTTAGGAGGGGGAATAAAAATCCCCAATTCTTTGCTGTTATGCATTTTCCTGGGCACAGCTGCATGCTCTTCTCAGAAGGATGCAAGGCATGGAGGCATGCAATGCAAGCTAAAAGCATGTCTCTATGTGTCTCGCAGGTAAGCAGTCCCATTTGATTATCTATCATTATTAATAATAACTCTCTGCGTAAGCAGCACTCTCCCTCTGGAATCATACACCACAAGCTTCACAGGCCCTCACAAGCTCATGGCTGTCACTATGCTGCAGCTAACTGGACCTTCTATAGATGTTTATGGCAGATTCACGTTAGTGTTCTGTTATGGGTCTGTGTATCTCTTTTTTATGTGCAGGAATTTACAGGGTCTTATTTCACTGCATATTTGCCTTGGGACTGCAACGGTGACGGATGAATGCTTTTCAAGTTGAGATGCACTTTGGCACACCTCGCAGCAATGTTTGTACTTTGGTATTTTGGGGGAGGAGACAGGGAGGGGGAAAACATATTTTGCAAAGGGACCACCTGGAACCTCATATGCACCAAGTGCCAGTTACACAGCCTCTACTGAGCAAGGCAGTTTGTGCCATTTTACTGTTGCAATCTCAAATCTTCCCCCTAGAAATGAAATCTCTTCTCTGAAAAGATATATTTAAAAAGTCCATAGCTGTTCACGTGCTGCCTGACAGTAGCCAAGTCTTGCTTCTGTCTGACAGCTCCAGTGCAGTGCGGCCCCTTCTTCTGTTAAATGGGCACTGAATTCTAGAGCTGGCGAACCATGGATTTTTTCAGTTTGTTGCCAATTTTGAAAAGCGGAGGGAAAAATAATTTGGGGTTGAACCTAAAACAAAACTCTTCACAAATTTGGCAAATTGAAAAGTGATAGAAAGAAAGAAAGAAAGAAAGAAAGAAAGAAAGAAAGAAAGAAAGAAAGAAAGAAAGAAAGAAAGAAAGAAAGAATAATTTGGGGTCAAATGAAAGATTTTGTTTGACTCAAAATGAAGCATTTTATTTCAATTTCCAGTATTTTAATGTATTTGAACCAAATGGTGTTTAGAATAATAAACTGTCACAATGAATTGTTTCAGTTCTTTCAGGAATTTGGGGTTTTCCCCCACCCCCAAAACAAACATTTTAGCAAAAATGACACAAATTCACAAAATGTTTTGGTGTTACTGAATCTTCATTTTTCATCAGAAAAGAATTTCGGTTGAAAAGTTTTGCCCGGTCTAACGGAATCCCCTGTGTAAGCTTTGTATTCCTGAGTTCCCTGCCCTGGTTACTAATGGGAGGCTGCACTAACGAATGCTGTAACGGTTGCCTCACCTCACACTCCACAAACTATTCAGCAACTGGTCTAATTAGGCATTTGATGGGATCATCAGCAAGGGATTTGACAGGAGACGGAACCACAGATGATTATCTTAACTTCCTTAACTGGACACAGGAAGGTGTCACTGGGTGCTTCCAAGAGATGCTGAAACTGCTGAATCCCCATTAAAGTCAATGGGAGCAGAGGTTACTCAACACCTTGCAGAATTGGTCCCTACAAGAACCAAGTGCAAAGTACATCCCGTGCTGCTGGCATGAGAGCCTTTTCCTCCGCAGCTCCTGCAGTGTAGAAGAGCCTTCTGGAATTCCTCTGTTGCCTAGATTCTCTAAAGCATAGTTTCTCAACCTGTGGTACGCATACCCCTGGTGGCACACGAGACACATGCAGGGGCTATTCGGAGAAAAACAGAGTGAAGGGGAGGTGGGTGGCAGACCCCGGTTTCTGGGGGAGGTGGGCAGCAGCCCCCCGACTTCCCACCCAGTCATGGCTCCCAGCTGGGAGATGGGCAGCAGCTGCCAGCTTTTGGGGAAGGTGTGCGGCAGCCTCCCACTTCCCACCCGGTCCCAGCTGAGCAGTGAAATTGACTACTATGACGCAGCCAGATTTTACCAGTTACCCTCTCTCTCTCTCTCTCTCTCTCACTGTCCTTCCCTGTCTCTCTCTCACTCCTTCCTCCTCTCAAATCTATGGCAAAAAATTTGGCGCGGCGCTTTATGTTCCCCAGCATTGGCATGCCGCTCAAAGCCTCCTAGCTTTGGCCAACATCGCCTCTAGCCCAGGTAACCCTACCCACACTAGATCTGACATATCTGTCATATCGTAGCCTTATATACTCAGCCCTTCTTCCAACATATAGCCCACGTTAGTCTGTAAATATAAAATCCTGTGGAAAATTGAGTGTTGGGGTACTTATAGTTAGGGGGTACTTGCTACTTACAAGGTTGAGAAACACGGCTCTAAATCACTGATTCCCATCCTTTCTTCATGGAACACCCCCACACCCTGACATAGAGCGACAGATGGGCGCTAGCCTGTTCTGTTTGCGGCACGCAATACCAGGCGCAGTAGCTGCAGTCTCTCTATCTGTTCTCACGTCTCCTTCTTAATCCTTCTTTCTTGCATGTTCTTTCTCTCCCTCTCCTCTTTCTCCACCTCCTGCCCCCACCCAAAGGTTATGTATTCCCCTGATGGAGAGGAGGGTAGGACGGGGGTGCTCTGTGCAGGTGGGTCACATGCATTCGTATGGCCGAGCAGCGCAGGGAAGCTGTGCGTGCAGCCCTGTGACCAAGCCCTGTTTCTAGACCTGTTCACATTAGAAACAGTCATAGAAGCAGTAAGCCGCCTGCCACTGAACCTGCTGCTGCTGAAGTATGTCTGAGCTGAGGGCAAGGTGAGCCTGGGTTCTGTAGGCTTCCTCGCCCTCGTTGCTTCTGCCCATGCTCTAATGAAGACAGGGACTGCAGATACACCTACTTGGATGGCCCTTTACATCCATCAATAGCCTGTGTTATACAGGTCAGACGCGATGATTTATTGGTGCCTTCTCACGTTAAAATCTACGAAGACACCACCCCTTCCATTGAAGCGCAAAGGAATTCTCCTGCAGCTGCTTGCATTACCGGCCGCCCTCCGCTCGTTGTGGGTTTATACATTAGCATGACGCTGCAATAGCTGGGTAGCAACCTAGCAGGTGAATGTTTGTTGTTGCTTTTTTTAAAAAGCCCAGAAACCTGGTTTTGGATTATTTATTTTTTTTATTGTGACCAGATTCGTTTTCTAAATGCTCCAATACTGGAGCTTGACCTGAACCCCGCAATCCTTCTCAGGAGCACGTTCCTCAGTCACGTGAGTAATACCATTAACTGCAATGGGACTCTACTCATGGAGGTAAAGACTGCAGGACTGGATCCCTATTTGCCCCTTTCATGAGATAATTGTGCACCACTACCTGAGCAATAGGCAGATGTCCTGGGAAAGGTACTGAGTAACCTTCTGTCCCTATTCGGCACCTTTCAAACTTATGTCTCCTCCTCGCCACCAAGCAGTTAGCCATAAGGCCTGATTTTCACAGGTTCTGAGCACTTACAGCTTCCATTGACTTCAACTGAAGATACTGGTGCTCATTCAGCATCTCTGAAAAATCAGATCCCTACTGGATGGCTTCTACCTGCCTCCTCTCTTCAGTATGCAACGTAACATTCCCCCATGCATGCAGGGAAAGAATCAGCATGCATGGCAATTGCGCCCCCAAAACCTCTTGATGCCAGTTGGCAAGGAGGTTGCAGGAACGTCCTGATTCTGGTATGTGCATTCTGGTTCACCAAAGACTGTCATGTTAGGTCTCAAATGAAAGCCAGTCACACTGGTTAATATCATCACTGGGAAACGTATGTACAGATACCATGTAAGGCATTACGTACATATACCAAAAATACGTTCTTAGAGTCTGTTTCAAAGCATTTGTCACCTGCAGAGGTGAAAAACAGGTTTTCCGTCAGACAAGAGATGTTTGTTCACCCGTGTCTCTGTCAGGATGTAAATTACCCATTGTAAACTAACATAATGGATGCCCATTCACATACAAGGTCAGAGGTCAGAGAAAAGATGTGAAAACATCAGGAAGGGAGTGTGCAGGGAAAAAGTCATGGGAGGTTAGCCTGTCCATGAGCAAAGACAATCAACTCTGAGGGCTATATCTGGAAGGCAAAGAAGACACCCACTTATCCTGCACCTAAGAAGTAAATAAGCAATGTGTTTGCCTTCGTAAAAACGGGATCTCAGCCAACCATGGTCAAAAAAACTGCAGAAAACTCTGGATGAAATAAGCTTCTCATCCAAAGCTAAGGAGGGTAAGTTTAGTCACTAGAAAGCGTATTATGATTTTCTTTGATATGTAACCATTCCCCCCCCGCGTACTCTTACTCGCTATCATTTGAATCTTTGATCGTAAACTTATTCTTTTTTTCATGATAATTATATCTAAGTGCTGCGATGTTAAGTGCTGATCCTCAGTTGCATCAAACGAGCTGGTGTGTGTTGTACTTTTGGGAACAGCGGACTTGGTAATTCTGTCAGTGGCAAGAGCTGGACACCTTGGGGAGTGCTTCAAAGTGACTGGGGGGCTGGGGTGCACTGACTGTTAACCAGCAAAGCAAAGTAAGAGCTGAAATACCCCAGAGGAGAGTGTCTGGGTGGCTAACAGGTTGGCAGTCACAGGGAGATGACACCCAGCTAAGCACAAACAAGACTCCCTCACAGTAGAGCAGAGGTTCTCACAACACATTTTTGGTGGCCTCAGTGTGGCCACCAACTCTTTCTTGTGGCCACTCTCACAATTTTTCCTAAAATACTTAATTAACTTTAGGAAAAACAAATAAATATACACATCCAAATCATTGTAATTTATTTATGTATGGTGGTTTGGTTTCTGTGTATTTTTTTTTTTGAGGACTCAATAATAAAAACAGCATACAGTTGTCTATTCTTTACTGGACCTAACAGAAACACAAATAAGGTGCTTCACACATTCCCTGTCTTCTGTTGGTCTTATTTCTTTGGGGTTTTTTAGACTTGTTAGCGAGCAAGTCTGATGCTGAGAGAAGTGATATTCGTATGATTGTTAATATCACTTTTCACAGCAGCAGACTTGCTAGCTAGCTGGGAGGCAGTGAAAATTGACATTAACAAACATACAAGTATCACTTCTCACAGCAGACTTACTCATCCCTTGAAAGCTGGGGGACAAATTAAGCCCTGGATGGGGAGGAAGGCAGCAGGGCTGGGGTGATGGGGGGGAGCTGGGGCCAAACCCTGCTGCTGGGGACTGGAGCCCTGCAGCTGTGCGATCAAAACCCGGGGCCAAGAATGCAGTGGGGGCCAGGAGCAATGAGGGGGAGGGATGGTGAGGTCAGGGTCGGCACCTGCCACCACTGTGTGGCTCGGGGCCTGGGCCGGAATCCAAAACCCAGCAGCTGAATCCTGTAGTCCCACAGCCAGGGGACGGAGCCCACTGCAATGCAGCTGAAACCCAGGGCCAGAGCCCAAAGCCTGGCAGCCAGAGCCCAGGGCCAGAGAAGGCAGCGTTGAGCCTGGGACAGGAGCCCGAAGCCCCTCGGCCGGCATCACAGAGCTGAAGCTGGAAACCCGTGGCTCCAGAGGGGGGCTGCTGGGCCTAAACCTTGCTGGCAGCCCCAGGAGAGGGGCTGCTGCTTTGCTCCCCCCGCCCCATCGCCCCCCAAGAGGCTGTGGCTGCAAGCAAAGCCCCTGGTGGGTGCGGCGGCCACATTTGAGAAACTCTGCGCTAGAGGCAGGAGGTAACTAGACGGCTCACAGTCCTGGGTACCAGAGAACAGTCACAGCGGTAACTTGTGACGAAACAGAGAGGCCAACTGTGCTCTGAGACTTCAAGGGATGTTTGGGAAAAAAATAGGGAGGAATCCAGGCAGTTGCTTGGATCTTTCTTCCCCCTCCCCACAGAAACTGGGGCCTCTCTCCCCCCACCTCTCCTCAGGTAAACCAAGACCTCTGTCCTTTCCCTTCCATCCCTGTCTATGGCCCAGGGGGTCCTAGACCTTCTGTCCGCCCCACTCATTGCACCTCTGACCCTGGAAAAGCTGCCCTCCTATGCCGCCTGGGGCTCCTAATTAACTTCGTCAGTCGTGGGCCTGGAATTCCTGGCTGAGATGATCTTCACCTTCCCTCTCTCCTTCTCCACCACTGCTGCCTCCTCCTGCCTCACCATCTCCTCCTCCTCCGAAGACTGCCCAGTGAGAGTCTGACAGGAGACAAACCACGGTGACCTTCAGTGGGGCTCTGCTGGATTCACCGCCCAAACCCCAGGCTGCCTGTTGTGTGCTAACTGCCCAGGGCGGACCCGGCTGGGGCGCTCTAGGTACTTAGAGCATGCGTGCATAGTCCAGCAGGGCCCAACTCAGGCAGTTAGAGCACAAGTACATCCAGCAGCGCCCCAACCTGTTCAAAATTGCCACAGCTCGCCTCCTCTCCGACCCTCACTGTGCATCCTGGGCACACGCCACAGGGCGATGGAAAAGAACGCCCCCCACAGCCATAGCGCTATTTGCTTTGTTTGTTAAATCCCAGTGGTGGTGAGTGATACACACACACACACACACACACACATATTTGTTATATGTAAAAAATGTGCGTCCTTGAAAAATGTGTAGGTTTAAACATGAATTAGTAATTTTGTAATTTCAAAGAAAAATCAGGATGATTATGGCAAATTAAGCAAGTTTGGCATCTTTAAGGGTATGAAAAAGCTGAGACCTTTAGGCAGGTATATTATTCCACTACAGTTTCAATGATGTAAGCCATCTGTGCTAGCCATATATACAGCACCACAGCTTCTGTCATGGATGGGTCGTTTTCCCCCCATTCATGCTCCGCCCAGATATTTACATTTTCCATTAAACAAAGCTTGGTTCTGATGGCTATTGCTAGATACCCTTTCAACACAGCATGTTAGGGACAGTGCAGATGAGTTCAAAGATTCATTCATAAATCTTAAGGCCAGATGGGACCAAAACGATCATCTAGTCTGAGCTCCTGTACAAGACAGGCCATAGAATTTTATTCAGTTACCCCTGCACCGAGACTAATAATTGGTGAGAGTTGTTTCCTTCTTCCTCCCCCATCCATTTGGCATCCTCCACTTGTGCATCAGCGTTACTCCTTCTCCAAATATAAACTAAATATAACTTTTCTGCATAACATTCAGACCAGTTTAGTTACTGGAAGAGATCGTGCCTGGAGGTCTAAAGCCCAGGGTTCAAGCAAGCTTAAAATATAATTTAAACAATTCCTTCTAGATCCTTCACTTTCCACCAAGTTTTTGTTGTTGTTTCTAGTTCTCTCTCTCTCTCTCTCTTACACACACACACACACACACACACACACACGAAAAAGACCATCCCAGAGACACACAAATGTTTGTTGTTTAAATTAATGCAAGCTCAGAGGAACATTGACATTGCTTCTTCTGTTGAAATATTTAAACTCATATATATGCAGACATATGTGCTGATTTATTTCCCTCGTCTAAGAATACAAGCAACTGGAATCCCCATTCTATCTCATTTTATAAAGGGACAGATCCTACACCTGTCTTACTGAACAGCTGGGCAATTTTCAATTTATATCCCACTATAGTACGCTCTACTATCCTATACCATAGAAACAGTCTCTCTTGCTCGTCTGCTGATGACATTGCTTCACAAGCATTCCATTTTCCCCTCGTCTCAATAGCTTGAGCTGCTGGCGGTTGCTACTTCTTGAAAATAGAAATTATGTAAAACACAACAAGGCCCTTTTGCTTTAGTGAGTAACCATTTCTGGGAAGCAGTGAAAACAACTTGCAGAAAAGTATTTAAGACACGAGATGTGGTGTCCCAGGGCGTATTGTCTGCATTTCTCACAGCCAAAAAAGCTCACACATAATTATGTTTCCTTGTACTGAACTGCAAAAGTTCATGCACTCCTTCAACTCATACATGTACTAAACATGATTCATGACTTTGTGTGAAAACCCTCTAGATATATGGTGTTTTGATAGTGACTTGAACCTAGCGCTGTAATTTAGTAACACCTAGAAGTGAAGGCTAAATGATTTCCCACTCCACATTCCTTACTTCCCATGAACCCCTTTTACTGCTAACCTGGGGAAGAGATGCCACTCCTACAAATGTTTGGACTCGGCCTTGTTATTCCTTGAGCTACACTTACTCAGACTTCACATATGGCAAACACACGAGTGCTGAACCATGTCCTAGGAGACCATTTGCCATGATACAGTTCAAAGTGAACTTTATTAACACATTAAACATAATTACAAAGAGGAAATTCCAAAGAAGGTCAACCAGCTTGGACAGTTTCTTGGAATGGAAATAATTTATAATATCCATGTACTGTATTGTAAAGTTTATAAAGAAGTTAAATATGTTTTAAGAGCCCCATGGGTTATGTATCTTTTATTATTTAATACTAAACATTCACTTTGCATGAAGATAAGATTTCTTCTGAAGTGCTACACTGGCAAATTAGCAACCCTTTCTTACATGCACCCCTCAAATAACCCATACCTTTTTAAAAAATGAACAAAAGGGTTGTAGGCTATAAGGAACATCATATACACAATCAGTATGTGGTCTGCCAGTGAAATCCAACCATAAAGATAAAATGGCAGTGACAGACAATTGCCAGTAGCCAAAGTACATGTTTGCCACAAATACAATCTTCTAAATCAGCAATGTCTGCCTACGTGTGTGTAGCTTACCCACCATTGTAGTATCTGAGCTCCTTATCAAATTATTTAAAATGCAAATAGCCTACATGAAACCGGAGTTCTCAACTTACCCACACCCCAGATGTAGTTTCTCAGAACCACTTCCTGTTCTTGCTGCCTGGCAAGCCTGATTGTATAACACTGACTCATGCTTAGGTGAAATTTGCCCCTAGGCAGAATGCACCAATGATAGCCTCTGCACAATGTTTTTCTTGTGGCAATGCCTACAGGCTCCAACCATGGCTGAGGCCCCCTACTGTGCTAGGTGCTGTACAAACACAGACCAAAAAGACAGTCCCTGCTCCAAAGACTGTACGATCTAAGAATGGGGTGAATGTTAAGATGACCTACTTCACAAAGGTGAATTTCACACAGCAGTAGTCACTTAGTCCTGCGAGCAGTAGAAATAGGGGGAAAAATTCAGGTAGAAGAAAAAAAAAGGGGGTGGGAGGATTGTTAAAGTAAAAATTTCCCATAAGTTTTGTTCTTGTTGTTGACAGTGATTAACCATTGGTGCAAACTAACAAGGGAAGTGGTGGATTCACTAGCTCTTGGTGTCTTCAAATCAAGACTGGATGCCTATCTGGAAGATATGAGTTAGACAAAACCTATTGGGCTCAATACAAGAGGAACTGGGGGAAATTCTTTGGCCTGTGACGTTCAGGAGGTCAGACTACGGCCCGGTCTACACTCACCTTCCGGATTCGGCAGCAGTTGACGGGAGATACGCAAGTGACGTAAATCACTTGGGTATCTCCCGTCGACTTTGCAGCACCTCCTCTGTGTGCCATCCACGGTGCGCTGCTCTGAAGGGAACAGCGTTCCCTTCGACGCAGCGCTACACCCCTTACCGAGGTGGTTTTCCTGTGTCACTTGTTGGATCAACAGAGCAGGTCTACACAGACCGCTCAGTTGATCCAGAGCAATCGATCTGATGGCGGCAAATTTGCTGCCGTCAGTGTAGACCCAGCCTAAGTGAGCTAATGGTCTCTTCTGGCCTTACAATCCACGAATCCAGGGATAATTTTGGACAAACATGTTTGTGTTTTTTCCAATATATGAAAACCAAAGGTTTTTGAAAACCAAAATGAAAACCCAGAACGTTTTTGTAGAGGGGCAAAAGTCATTTCCACATCAACTCTAGTGAATAATCTCATTGATTTTGCTAGGACTAATAGCTAACACTCATATAAGGGGCCTAGACAGATTACGGCTATGCAGTAGGACCTAAAACAAAGTGATTCAATGGAAAGTTTTGCTGATTAATTTTTTCCTGGATAAGGTGACAAGTTTCTCCTCTCTGCCACATTCCTGCAGTAGGAATTGCTTCTCTGATTAAATGGAAACTGACTGATTGAACAAGATGTGTTTGCTATATTTTTACTTGAGTAATAACTGGCTCTCTGAGGTGCTGCTGCCCATAAATTTCTAGACTGGTAGATCCAAAAATAAGAAAAAACAGAATATTTGGGGAAACATTCCATTCAGCTAAGTCCCTTACATACACATTATATAATTAATAATAATTATAAAATAATTATTGTATATTAAACAATTGGCACTTAATTACTGCATAGGTTTACTGCAGTTCAGCAACATTGGAGGACATAAATACCTTACATGGGTTTTAAATCCTCTGAGCATACATTTTTAATAATAGGCTGGTATTTGTTTAACATGCAATTACCATCTATTAAATTAAATGTGCATTGCAACACTCAGTTTCAAGTGCTGCTGGAAATTTTTGCAACCATGAAAAATAGTAATTTTATCCATAGGTTTTGAGGTAGTGAACACAAAGGAGAGTTAAGGTTACTTCCAATTACTTTGGAGGGTGCATATGTCTTACACTAGAATGCTTCCTCTTTTAGTGTAAGGGCAAAAATGTTATTTATTGTTTCTTGACTGCCATCAGTGGACTCAGCAGTGAGGTAAACAGAGGACAAATTGGAGGATTGGGCCAAAAGAAATCTGATGAGGTTCAACAAGGACAAGTGCAGAGTCCTCCACTTAGGACGGAAGAATCCCATGCATAGCTACAGATTGGGAACTGACTGGCTAGGCAGCAGTTCTGCAGAAAAGGACTTGGGGGTTACAGTGGATAAGAAGCTGGATATGAGTCAGCAGTGTGCCCTGGCTGCCAAGAAGGCTAATGGCATATTGGGCTGCATTAGTAAGTAGGAGCATTGCCAGCAGATTGAGGAAAGTTATTATTTCCCTCTGTTCGGCATTGGTGAGGCCGCATTTGGAGTATTGTGTCCAGTTTCCCCCTCCTTCCCCCCCCCTCCATACACAACAAAAAGGATGAGGACAAGATGCAGAGAGTCCATGGAAGGCAACAAAAATGATTAGGGGGCTGGAACACAAGACTTATGAGGAGAGGCTGAAAGAACTAGGCCTGTTTAGTCTGCAGAAGAGAAGGATGAGGGGGGATTTGATAGCAGCCTTTAACTACCTGAAAGGGGGTTCCAGGGAGGATGGAGCTAGGCTGTTCTCAATGGTGAAAGATGACAGAACAAGGAGCAATGGTCCCAAGTTGCAATGGGGGAGGTTTAGGTTGGATATTAGGAAAAAACATTTCACTAGGAGGGTGGTGAAGCACTGGAATGGGTTACGTAGGGAGATGGTGGAATCTCCATCTTTAGAAGTTTTTAAGCTGTGGCTTGACAAAGCCCTGGCTGGGATGATTTAGCTGAGGTTAGTCCTGCTTTGAGCAGGGAGTTGGACTAGATGACCTCCTGAGGTCCCTTCCAACTCTAACACTCTATGATTCTATGACTACAATCTTTGCCCCAAGGGGCTAAATTCAACTGACTGTGCACTTCAGAAACATAATACAATGAATGGCCAGAAGGTGGTGGTTTGAGATTAGATACCACAGTGACCTTACTGCCTAGACAGGTCACTCTATGCTATCCATCCTTCTCATTAATGTTCAAAAGGACAAACTGTTTTGAATATAAAATAACTGGGTTTTGTGGGTTTTTTAGAAATGTAATTGAAACAAATCTGTAAGGGTGGGAAATATATGGATAAGTGTTTATGGAACCTGTTTCCAGCCAGGATGGAAAATTGCCTAATACAACTAGCAAAGATATTCTTCTGGCTTGGGTAAGACAGGTAGAGAGAGAAATCTCGCTAAGATCCTTTTCTCCCAATCCTGCTACTATTGAAATCAATATCCAAACTCCCACAGACTTTAGCGGTAGCAGTACCAGACACCATTTTTGCCAGCACAAGAGGCCTGGAAACTTCCCATCAGCTTTGGCAAAGCATTCAAACCAGCAGAGCTGAAATGACGCTTCCAAGGTTAATCTATCCTAAATTTACCATGAGCACTGCGGTGGTCCACTTCACTGATTGCTCCTCATCTGGGCAAATCCTTGTTCGTGCATCCAATGGACTTCCCAGCCAAACCTCCCCTCACTCCAAGACTTTTAGCAAGACAAACTAGACGCAATGCAGAGCACAATTTCATTCATTTACTTTGTAACAAAACAAAACAACCATCATATTCACTAGTCACAATTGTATTCCAAATCTCGAAGCTTTAAACAGAGGCATTTACTTCTGTGCCTTACAACGCAAACCAATTTCTTGTTTGTTGCCCTGCCCCTTCACCTAATCCTCTTTGAATAGAAAACGTGATGCCGGGCAGGGCTCATGTGTGTAGGAACATGGATTCCCCTTGAACTTCTGGCAGTCAATGTTTAACTCAGTTTAAGAACCGTACAAGGTTTAATAAGTAATTAGCCATTTCCCCTATAGAGACATTGCAGTGTGAGCTGTACAAGCAGGAAATTGTAAGTGTCACTGTTTATATCTGCAGGGAAACAGAAACCACTAGGGTTGACTCAGTGCCGTATTCTTGAATGATGCCAGTTATATTTGTAAATAGCTGGTTTGCCTTCATGTTATCCCACAATGGAGTGTTCTGCAATAGACTAAAATCAGGGTCCGTTTTCATTTATATCCAAGAATTCCATTTTCCACAAATTCTTCATTCAAAAAATACATTAGGCTGGCCTGTCTGTGAAGCTCACTGGCCTATCCCAATAATTAGGGTGTGAATGGACCAGACAACCTGTGCCAGAATGCTCATTGTCTCAAATATGAGACGCTATCAAAATATCCAAAAGCCTTCTGGTACTGGGAATTTCGGCAGTGTCTGACACAGAGTGGTTGTTCTGAGAGCAGAGGCCTCTGTACACAACGCACAGTAGATTAGCACTTGTAAGATCAGCCACCACAAAAAGACAGTACAACTACTTGTTGGTGACCACAGAGAGACAGAAATACCACATTACTTAAGAACTAGAGATATTTTAAGACACTGTTCTAAATCTGTAAAGGGGTTACCTAAAACAGAATTAGAGACTATAGCTAATCAGGAATTTCTCAATAAAAACATTTTTTTTGTCAGAAAATGTCAATTTGTCAGACCCAAACCTGTTTGCAAGAAAGAGTTTTGACCAATTTTTCATTTCAAGAATGTTTTAGGAAAAGGAGGGGGGAGGGAGAGGGATAAGTAGTGGTTTGGTTCCAAATGATCATTGGTTTTAAACTTAAGCCAAGAACAGTAATTGTAGTTTTTTTAAAAAGGGAGGGAGGGTTAATTAAAAAGGTCAAAATTACAACAAAATGTTTCAATTGACCTGGACCGACATTTGTATTGGCCTATCAGACTGTGAAAATTCTGAAAACGTTGGTTTTTAAATCCTGAATCAGGAAAGGAAAAAATGCTGAAATCTTGAAAATTTCCCCAGGATGAAAACTGCCCTAGTGGTCAGGATTTGGCGCTCTCATTGCCACAGCCTGGGTTCGATTCCCACTCAGGGAAGCCTTCTTCACTTGCCTTCCCTCATCCTTGAAAGTTGACTCTTGCCCCACCACCAGCTCTAGTATCCCTCCAATTTCACCACCAAGCATCCCTCCAATTTCACTCTGCAACTGTAACATTATAAAGCTCTGGAAGAGATTCCACCAGCCACTGTGCAAAGTTCATCCAAACAAAATCAGTATTTTCCTGATTGGTTTGATGGGAGGAAAGCAATACTTCAAGTGAGCGCTCAGACACTATCAAGATGAGGGTGGTTTAAGGGCCAATACAGAATTGAATAAACTCCCGCACATACTTTCCAGAAGAAGAAAATGTCTTAATCTAACCAAAAAATAAAAATATGCACGACAATTTTTCTATGAGCATATATTTAAAATAGAAAAACACCCCACTGAGATATAAAATTGAAAAAAGGGCATCAGTTATGTTCTTAGCCACACTCAATACATTCTGACAGCATCAACATCTGGATTTTTACTAACCAGATGTTGAAGCAACATCACCTATGGCATGAAAACACTGGTGGCGGAACTCATGATTTCCCAACTCACTCTCTGATGCTTGAAGCCTTAGCATCTCAGACCGTTATCTTGTCAGATTTCACAAGCTAAGCTGGCTCAGGCCTGCTCTGTATTCGAAGGAAAGCAAGTGACATTTTTTCTTCTCAGTCAGTACCGGTCCTATGCCACTGCACAGTGTTAAGGGCCACCGCATTGCTACAGGTGCTGCCTTTCAGGTGAGACATAAGACATAGTTCCTGACTACTCCTGCTTTAAAAAAAATCCAGAAGCACTCTGGCTCCAGTTAGAGCAATAGATGTAGTGCCTTGGGCAATTCCAGTTCGGACACTTACAATCTGCCTGCTCGAATCCTCTCTTGCAGTGTGTTTTGGAAAAGCCAAAATATAAAAAATAAAATATAAAATATTCTGAGTGAGATTTTCAAAAGCATCTGAGACATTCTGGCATCTAATGCCCTTAGGTGCTTTTGAAACCCTCCCTCCCCACCCAACTAGTACAGAATCTCTGTAAATTTGCATGAACAGAATTACGGACTCAGGAGAGCAAGGAGTTAGTAATCCTTTGGTGACGTGGTGGCACCCTTTTAGGCTACAAACTTCATGTTTGTTGCAGCACCCAGAGCACCAGCCTGTGCCTATTGTATGCTGTTGCTTTATTCTAGATGCACAAACTTAAGCAGCCGGAGCTCTGCTGACATCAGCTTCTGTGTAATTCCGTGATGTCATTCCACTGGCTGACAACATGGTGGCATGTATCTTTGCATTCATCAGATAGATAGAGCTAAACTGGAATACCAATTAACATGCAACTCAATTACCTCACAGTCTAGTAATGCACAATCCCAGTTAGCCTTCCCTAACGGGAAAAGGAGAGACAGCGTCGGAATTATATAGCAAAAACAGCATATCTGGAAATAACGGCCACCGAAATGATTACATATTTAGCATATTCCAGTGGTTCTCAAAGGGGGGGCCAGAGATGGATCACGGGGGACGTGGAGCAGGGGACGGAGCTGGTCCAGCTCCACACTGCCCGGAGACGGAAGCAGCTACCGCCGTCCACCTCCTCCAGCAGCAGCGGCCCCCTACCACTGCCAGGCAGGCTCCCCGCTCTGCTGCCTTTCCGCTGCTGCTGCAGCTGCTGCCTCTGCTGCCCACCTCCTGCGCTACTGCCGGAGCTCGCTGCTCCCCACTGCCACTGCTTCCTGCGTTGCTGTTGCCACGCTCCCCGCCTCTTGCGTTGTAGGCCCTGCTTTTTCTTGAAAGGGGGGATTCGGAGAAGTGGGGGGCGCAATTGCTAGGGCCTACAGCGCGGGAAGCGACCCCCTAACCATCACGCCCCCCCTTCACCCGAACCCCCCTTTTCAGGGGAAAAAAACAGCGCCTACAGCACAGGAAGCACCCCTGTTTTTTCTTAAAGGGCCCCCCTTTCAGAAGGGGGACGCGATTCAGGGGAAGGAGGGTGCAATTGTTAGACAAAAGTCCACGGGAGGACGCCATTTAAAAAGTTTGAGAACCACTGGCTTACTCTACTCTACCGCGTAAACACAAACAGGGCTGGATTTAGGGATAGGTGACCTAGCGCCTGCCTGGGTGCAGGCCTCGGAAGGCGCCAGGCTCGGGGTGCTGTTTTTGTAGTTAGCGGCAAAAGGGAAAATAGAATGCCTGAAGTAAAATGTTTCAGGTATTCTGTATGTGGATTCATTTTTTCACTAATATTCTAGAATGTTCTGGACTTTTGTAGAATCTCATGGAACCTTCCAGACTTTCTGAGAACGATATTTTCCTCGAACCACCTAGCATGTTGTCAGGTACCTCCGCAGGTATTTACGGGGTAGGGCGTCACCAGTCAATCTGTGAGATATAAAAATGGGTTTTTTGAAGCTAAGGCTCATTAAAACATATCTTCGCTCTGTGACGGGAGACAAAAGACATCGCTTGAAAATGCCACTGGCCAGTCTTTCAATCTTTCTGATGCCCTGCTTCAGTTCACGAGGGCAAAGGCGAGAAAAGCAATCTTTTGAACTAAAGGACTAGGCTTAATTTTCTAAGGCTTTCACCTACTGTAACGCCAATACTGGTCCACACAATGTTGGTGCACAGTCCAATTTCTTGATATTAGTACATTTCAGTTATTCTTAGAATGGAAAAGTTTCTATATGCTTAGAGGAAACAAATTTTTTTATTTGCTTATATATGGCCTGAATAAATACAGATTTACAGCTCCTAGCATGCAAATGTATCATCTTATATGACAGGGATAAGTCATGCATGCAAATTGTGCATCAAAGTCGTGAAATGAATACAAACGAAATAAAGAATACATTCCAAAAGTTTGACAAATGAAGAGGAGTGGGGTGGGAGGGTGAAGATACTCCTTGCCTGCACCATTTGGTCTATGGTTGGCCCTGCACCCATACGTATATCAACAGGTAGCTTAGTATGTGAACTGCTGGCCTGCTTTCATCTTCCGCCCTGAATCCTTTCAGAATCTCTCCAATCTGACTAAAACTAAAGTCACTTTATCATCTGTAATTTCCCAGCATGTTCTGTTCCATCCACACAGGTGCACAATGGCCACAACCAGGAACTGCATTTGCATTGTGGGTGGGGGGAAATGTGAGTCATTATTCAGATAACTCAACTCTTCAGAGGATCAGAGAATTCACACCAGAAAACCTACTCAAATGCTGCAACTTAGCATATCTGACTCAATGACGAGTCACCAGGCCAAAACCTAAGGTCAATGGACAGCAGAGACAGGAGAACTCAGCAGATCTCTGTCAGTCGCTGCACCTGTACCTGTGGCTGGATAAATCAACAGATTTTAAACAGCTGCTAATCCCCTAATCTTTATTGCAAATAAATACCAGTCCCTTCCAAAAGGCTATGCTCCATTAACCATAGATCTGATCGTAGTGAAACCCACTTAGGAGTGTCACTGATAAAAGAATAAAGCCTGTATCAAATCAATTCTCTATAAATCCCAAACCATACTAGATACTTGTTCAGTGATAAAGGATTTGTACACGAGAAAGACAAGTGAAAGAGTTTAAATAACTTGTATCCAACTATGGATTTTACTATTTGTCACATGACGAACCGAACTCCCTTACCATAGGGAGAACATGGAAGCTGTTTAATGAACAGAAAAGCATCGGCATGTCTCTTGAGAGAACAGGCAGTGTTGGGAAGGGGACAGTAAGAGGTGAGAGTGGGGGCAGCGTGGCAGTGTGATGGCAGGATGTGAGGGAAACAGAGGAAATGTAGGCACAGCACAGAAGGTACAGTCCAAGACAGCAAAGGCGGCTTTAAACCACATTCCTCAGAATTCTGGGCTGCTCCAGGGGCCAAAATAGCCCTCCCAGTGTAAAGAAGAGCAGCCCTCAGGGTGCTCTACTTTATGGCAGCCAGCCAAGGGCTGCCTATGAGCTGTTCCACAGTCCAGAATCTATCTTCATAATAACACTCTATGGAGACTCCCCTATCCGCTCCCAGCACCTTCTTGCCTCAACTCCCAGCAAACCTTGTGTACCAGGGCTTGTGAGGGAGGCACTATAGGGTTGTTTACAGTGGCCCTACATTGTGCCTGCACTGAGGGAATTCTTCTCCAACCTTGTGGCAAAGATCCAGCTCCATGCATTGCAGTGGCAGCTTACAAGAACCAGGGCAGGAACAAAAACTGTCCCCTGGACTTCTGATTCATGTCTATCTGTAATAATGTCATACCTCTCCAGCACACGATTTAGCTTCTGCCTCAGTTTCCCCCTGCTTTCAGTGGTTCGGCAATTTTAGTGCCTTCTGGTGTTTACCAACATTTGGGCAGCGCAAAAAGCCCAAACTTTTGATCCTAAGTTCAACAGTCTATCCTTCAAGCTATGCTGCAGCAGTCTCTGACTAGGTGCTCCCTGGGCTAACTTGATAGTCTTTTATTCCAACAATTTCTGCCCAGGTCTCACCCGGATGACATAAGGGCTGAAGGAAACAGGGGCTTCCTCCCATTCTCAGGCCCATAGAAAAAGAAAAGGATTAACACGGGGCCTCCAATCCACACCACCACTGCATTGCTCCAAAAATTTTCCTCCCTTGAGGTCCTTTTATGCTTTGCCTCCTCATGGGCTGAGTGCTTTCTTAGCTAACAACTGCTCCCCCTCCGTTCTGCCTTTGATAGCTCACAGCAAGCCTTGCTCTCCTGTCAAGCGATCAAAAAGAAGAAACCCAGACACAGGCCGGAATTGGGATCTGAAGTCCTTAGACCTCATCCCTCTCTGTGGCTAGAGGGCAGCCAGTGACCAGTGGTACATGGCAGAAGGAGACAGAGGAACCAACACAGTAGCCCGTATTCCAGCACTTCCTTCCTGGAATGCAGTGAAGATGACAATCCTGGGCCACTGAGAAAAGCGCAGGCTCCAGGATCACCCAGTACCACACTTGTTAGTTATGAAAACACTGGAACATTGATAACACTTATAAAAATAAAGTATCTTGGCAAGCCTTCATTCTCCTATCAGCTTTCCACTGCGACGGAAAGGAAGCCAGGCCTCCTTTGTTCAACCCACCAAAAGAAAGGGGAAGAAAATTAAATCAAAAGCCAAGCAGGGCTTCTGTGCCACAACCACTAAGAGGATGTTGCCAACTCTCATGATTTTATGACGAGTCTTGAAATATTAGGTGTTTCTCTTAAATCCTAGTTTTTGGAGGCCTGAGATTAAGGGAGAATCCCAGCTCTGATTTTAAAACAAAAGCAAGTTTCTAGCCCTCATGGCTGCAGACAAAAAGCTTGAAAATACTATCTCTAATGGCTCAGAAAACAAAAGGCAAATCAAAAGAACCCCAAATTTATTATTATTAAATCTCATGATTTTCTGGGGCCTGACTTGTGATTTTGGAACATCTGGGACAGGCAGGACTGTGTCTTGTATGGATCCTGTAATACATTTTTGTACATTCTGCTATGTTTACTACCAGGGCTTTGGATCCACTATAACATTGTGTGTTTCATTCACCATAGTGGAGTTTATGTGAACACACTTTAAGTAGATGCCTCTCCTGGTGTTCCACAGTAAATAGAAAACTGGCTCGTATCTCCAGCTGCTGGTCGCTGTGGGAAGATGGGAGAGAGAATGACGCAGGGTCAATAAAACCATGCTGTTGCTATTGAGGCACCCGCAGTTGAGGAGGGACCTCAGTAGCAAAGTTCTGCCATTGATAAAAGTTTTACTAGATGTCTGCACCAAAGCAGCCCTGGAACCAGAGGTCTGTTTACTTAGCCTTTTTTCTTGCTGGGCTCCAGGATAGTGCTGGGAAGATCAAAGCAGAGGCTTCATTTAACATGTTCAGCTACACAACCAGCAAATCTGTTTATGTTGGATTTCTATGTGCCGCATACCACTGCTGTCTGTCAGCACTTGAGGGTCATTTTTCAGCAACATTGGGGGAGGAGAAAACTATTCAGTAGGCCGTCTTCCTAAAACAAAAGTGAAATTCAGAACCCGGCTTTACCTTTTAGTACCCCTGCCAAGGTCAAAGTCAAGTTTCATCTGCATTTAGTGCCTCCTTTTAGGAAAAGCATTAATCAATTTAAACAATGCAACTTTTCCCATAATTTCCTTCTACCTATTTATTGTGTAGCTGTAATTCATTCAAGCGGCTCTCCTCATGTCCTAAACCACAAGAGTGCAGCCTAAGTGGTATGTGAAGAGCAGAAAAACAGGAATTCAATTATGCCTTGACTTGGGATCCATCTGTTTTTATTCAGAACGCATAATATGCTAAGGGAATTTAGTTCTGGTTGAAGGTACTGGATTGACAGCTCTAATGTCTGAAGTTCTGTATGTCTCCACAGAAGGGGCACAGCATGAACAATGGCAGTCACAGGCGTCCCAATGTCCGACCAATGTTCTTCCAGTCTTGAACCAGTACGACTACTTCTTGCAGTGAGAGGGTATTTCATTCACCATGTCTAACCAACCCTTAGCCATTTCTGCCGAGACTGCCAAAAAGGAACCGGAGTGTGGAGCGTCCAGCCTAATGAGCAGAGCTGGGATCAGGAACCAGGAGTCAGAGCCAGGAGCAGGGCAAAGCAAGAGGGCGGGACTGGAGCAGAGCAGGAGTAAGGCTGGAGTGGAACTGGAGTAAGGCTGAGAAAAAGGCAGGCATGGGAGCAATTGCAGCTGCAGGTGTAAGCGTTGAGCAGTCGATGACTGGTAGGTGCTGCTGGATTTAGGAACAAGCCTGCTTGCTCCCTTCAACCAATCAGGCATGTCAGCCAATCAGATGGTTCTGATGTAAGCCATCTGGGCTCATTAGTCTCCCTGGAGCTAGTCCTGGTTTCAGCTGCAGGCCCTTATTCCTGGCAAGGAAAATGATTTTTGCAATTAGCAGTGTTGACCTATGACCCTGTCTCATGCCTTGAGAGTGATTTTATGTTTGCAATAGGTAGAATGACACTACTGGGGTAGAGGATTGACAGGTGTGTATTGCTTATTAGCTTGGAACATGCATGGGGGCAAGAAGGTGAACATAAGTAACTAGGTTATTAAGCTTACTATGTTTAAGAGCCTGTTCTATTAGTCAGAGGCCTTGTAGGAATAGTTATGTTAAAGGCTGAGTTTTAGCTGAAATGTGATAGGCCTAGAGAGATAACCCCAGGTCATAAATTCTGCTCTCTCATTCTGAAAAGACAAAAACATGATCACAAAGGGGACTTGACACCGCAGGATCCCACAAGTAGGCTGTTTGGGAGGAGGTTTAGCAATCTGGTTGGTCCGCAGTAGCTAAGCAGTTAAACCTTATTTATGTACAGGAGTTATTAAAGCATTATTAAGAAATTTGTCATGTGATTTATTAATATTAATGAGTAAGCCATAGTTATGAAAACCCAAAAGCACACATATGGATAATGGGCAGGTATCAATCTTCGTATAGTCACAGAAGGTGGTCAAATATGGCTGTGTAACCAAGAAGTTACATAAAGGTGGAGTATAAAATATCCTGTCTAGTTCCCTATTTTAGGGTTCTCACGAGCTCCTGACCTGGTATCAACTAGTTCCATGGCTTTCTGAGGCCCTCTGCTATCTGATTCTTCATCCCTACGTCTTTTCATCTTTTAGCTTGTAAGTACAAAATGCAGTTATTAGCTATACCGCTTTGAGTACACGGGTAGTTTATTCGGATTGTTTAATAATTTTATGTAGTAGAATTTATTTGGTTTTGTTGTAAAGTTATAATTGAATCTATACAATTTTATCACAAATCACATGAATCCTTTAAAGAAAAGAGAGGAGTTTCTGAGACAAATCTGCGTTGCCAGCATTGGGAAAAAACCTATAATAATCAATAAAACTGTAAATGTCACATCCTTCTTGTGTCGATTATTTGATAAGGCTACAGCAGAATTTGAAAAAGGATTGGACATTTATATCGATAACAAAGGCATCCAACGTTACCAGATTAAAAATGGGAAAAAAACCAAAACCCAAGAGTTTTGGGCTGGTTGGAAACTTTCCATCAAAACTTTTATGAGAGAAAATTGGGTGTTTGACTAAACACAATTTTTCAAAAACATTGTTCATTTTCTGTGGGAAATTTCTACCTTTTCTTGAAAAACCAAACATCCCAACATTGATTCAGAAATGCAACCAGTGCCTCGTAGCTGTAACTCAGATGCTTCTTGACCTTATTTGCCTGTATTGACTGGGTTCCACAGCAGGACTACCTCTCCCAGGACAGTGGCTCAACTGGAAGGAAAACAATAGAATCATAGAACTGTAGGGCTGGAAGGGACCTTTAGAGGTCACATAGTCCAGCCCCCTGTGCTGAAGCAGGACCAAGTAAACCTAGACCGTTCCTGACAAGTGTTTGTCCAACCTTTTCTTTAAAACCTCTAGTGATGGGATAGCCTATTCCAGCACTTAACTTCCATTATAGTTAGAAAGTTTTTCCTAACATCTAATCTAAATCGCCCTTGATTAAGATTAAGCCCATTATTACTTTTTGTCCTGCCATCAGTGGGAATGGAGGACAATGGATCACCCTCCTCTTTATAATAGCCCTTAACAGAGTTGAAGGTCCCCACTCAGTCTTCTCTTCTCAAGACTTGAAATGCCCAGTTTTTTTTTAAACCTTTCCTCACGGGACAGGGTTTCTAAACCTTTTATCATTTCTGGCGCTCTCTGGGATCTCTCCAAAGTACATCATGGATGATGAAGCACCCACAGTGGCATTTCCAAAGATAAACGTTTGCTTTTCAACTGACAGTTTTGGATTTTCAGTTTTTCACATAATTTGGCTTCCTCTTCCCCACCCATTTTCATCAACATTTTCTGTAGAAGAAACTCCCATTTTCTGGCCAACTCTATTTATAAGGGATATAAACCCTCTTAGGTCAGGGTATAAACCACCTTCTAATTAACGAGTACTAGGAAGAAGCTATCCTTATGGGCAACTGTTCACTGCAGAATGTCTTGCACCTTCCTCTGAAGTGTCTAATACTCGCTACTGAACTAGATGGACCAGTCATCCACCATGATAGCTCATCTGTCCTATGATTAAGGCACAGGACTGGGAGACAAGAGTCTTGACTTCTATTCCAAGCTCTACCACAGGCTTCCTGTCTGATCCCAGATGAGTCTCAACCCGTCTGTGCCTCAGTTTCTACATCTGTAAAATAGGGTTAATATTTTGCAGGATGCTGTGCAGCTAACTATGTTAATGTTTGCAAAGTGTTTTGAGATCCTCAGCTGAAGGATTGGACAGAAGCATAATGTACAGTTACAAGAGTGCCAGTGATTTAATTTATTTATTGCATTTGGGATACCTGTTTGCTATGAAGTGGACTGTGGGCCCCCCCCAAATCATTCTAACAAAAGAAACCAAATAGCTGGTAAAAACTGAAAGCTATTACCAAGCAGGGCTGGATTTGAACCAGCAATCTAGAAGCAAACAGCTCTGTCCACCTCCCATTACCAATCTATCACCCTATGCAGGACCCACATGGTTTAGCTTGCAAGATAGAGTCTCCCTTCAATGTAAACCCTGTTAATGTTACTAGGCATTAAACCTGCACATTTGGGGCACAGCCCTTCATAGCCTAACTTTTCAAGTGAATATGCTGAGTTCTTCATGGTTTCCCATGTAACTTGCTCTATAAATGGCATCGATATTCCAACCCACAAAGGGAACTAGTGTGAAAGTATTACCTGTTTCCTCTCTGCATAGGTTTACAGAGGAATAAAGCAGGGAATATATTTAAGAATATCTGCAAAGGATCAGAGAAATTATAAGGTGGAAAAAACTATCCGTCCCTCTACCACAGTAATACTGAGCTCTACAGTACAATCAACTGCTTTATGTGAGAGGAAGGAGGGTCCAGTGGTCAGGGCACTAGGATAGGCTGTGGGTTCAAGTCCCCGCTCCACCACAGACTTCCTAAATTACAAGTCACTTCGGGCTAGATTTTTAAAGGTATTTAGGCACCTAAAGATGCAGATAGACATCTAGTGAGATGCATCTTTAGACACCTAAACATCTTTAAAAATCTGTCCTTTAGACTCTGTGCTTCAGCTTATCAGCTGTAAAATGGGGATAACAGCTCACCAGGCTAACACCTCACCTAGCTCACCAGGCTGTCGTGAGGATGAAAATATTAAAGACTGTGAGGCACTCAGATATTATGGGTAACGGGAGCCAGATAAGTACCTAACATAGAGATGCAGATTTTTTTTTCAGTGACTCAGAGTTGCAACTTCTACTGTTGCACTAGAGAGACTCTTCCACAGTCTTCACAGAATTTGCAGCAAGGAAGTTTTCCCATTGTCTGAGGACTACATTTTACTTTGCTTGTTTTCATCCCGTTCCCTCTTGTTATAACCCACAAACAATTGTCTTCTCTCTCTCTTCTGTTCAATCCTTCACATAGTTGTGAGATAATTATATCCTCCCAGATATCACTTAGCCAAGCTAGACATATTCACAAGCAGCTCTTTTAATCTGTCCACATAAATCAATCTCTTCAGTGTTCTGGTCAGTCGCTTTGCTTTTCTCTGAACACCCTCCAGTTTCTGTATGCAGACACCCCAACATAACTAGGCTTGGAAGGATTAGATCTGGTGAATGTCGGAACATGTCGACTTCACTGAATACGCACAAACTAACAAAATATTTTCATCAATATTAATCAAAATTTGCAGATTGGCAAAGTTATTAGAGTCAAAATCTGGTGCTTTAGACTTGTTACAAATGGACTAATGAAAGCACAGTAAAAACAGACATAATTTGTTGATTTAAGGATATTTACTTTGTATATTTTCACATGTGATGCTGACAAAGTGTTTTAACAATTATAAAGTTTTAGCTTACTGAATCTCAATACCTCCTTTCGATGAATAATTGCCTGACCCACGCATAATTTCCTGTCATTGTGAAAATGTAAATGGATAATAATCGAAAGCAATGCTTAAAACCCATAATTTCCTGCAAGAGTCCATTTAAATTGATCTAAATCTTTAAAAATGCTTAAAAATAAGCATCGATATTATCCATTTAAATTGTATTTTAAAAATATCAAATTCCACCAAGCCTAAATATAACACAGCTACAGCTGTGTTATACACACATATTTCAGTACACTGCTATAGTTAGTGGAGCTAAACACATCCTGAACACCCAAAGAATGCACCTTAAAGCTGCTCCTTTTCTGCTAAATATAATCTTCAAGGTTTCTCTAATCCAATTTCTTATGAATAACCTAAGGGATCCAAAGTTTTTATTCTGCCCTCCAACAATTAAGTAACAATTCGTCATGGAGCAAATCACGCTGAAGGGCAGGCAAGTTTGTGTGACTGCAATAAAGCTGTGTAGATCAGGTCCTCTCTACAGGAGTAGCCTCAGGACCCGTCCCCTTCTTCTATGTACCCAAGGAGTCTGTGGCACAAGATCTATGCAGACACAGACTGGCTCTTTTCTGCTGTCCCATATCTGTGGTGCATGCACACACACGAACACACCACTTCCCCAACTGGTGTAAAGCGGTGTGGCTCCTTTGCCTGGAGTGGAGCAAAGCTGACTGATGCTCACTGGGGGGCCCGGACCTGACAACCTACAACTGAAAGGTCAGGTAGCACTTTGCATGCGCACTAAATGGAGAGATGAACATGAAAGCAACCAAAGCTTAACAGTAACACCGGCATGAGCTATGTAATGGGGTGGAATTAATAACAGGCAGGATAGCAAGATAAACTTTCTCACACTGAGATTTACTAAGCTATGGGACAGTCTCCCATGGGAAGTGGTGCAATGCCCACCGCTTAGCACCTTGAAAACCAAACTGGCTAAGTAAAATTATACATACATCTCTGCATACATCATCCCCCCCAGAAAAGAGACCCATGCCAACATGGGTAAGAACTAGATGACGGAATAGGTCTTTTCCAGCTCTATTTTCTGTTGGAAAGGCTTTTAAAAATTTTCTCCAGTTATGTTGGTGACATCATCAAATTCAAATTCTTTCTAGAGCATTGCCAGAATAGGCTCCCTGGGTTGTTTTTGTTTGTTTGTTTTTTAATGTATTTAAACAAGAACCATTCTGAGAATGCTATATGTATATCAAACACAGTCACAAAACCAGATGCAGTTTTACGGTTGGCTGTTGTTACCTGGGGTTTTTTTTTTGTTCTGAAGTAGCCAGATGAAAGACCTGTTAGCAAAATCCAGTCACTACTTTGCAAATCATATGTAGAGCTGAGGTACCAGAAATAGAAGCCACAAAATGTTTACTGGTGCACAGCAAAGCAGCTGGCTGTGAAAGCAGAAAACATGAAGTGTGATTGTTCCTTTATGTTTGCAGCCTAGCGGCTCTGTCAATCAAGCAGAGAGGGCCAGTATGAGGGATCATTGATCAATGTGGGAAATTATCTTTGTCTACATAAGGCTTGAGACTGTAACATGCTGGGAGATCTCAACTCCCACTAATTTCTTTAAGAGCTGGGGACATTTAGCATCTTGCAAAAAGCTCTAAGTAAATGGCCAGATCAGACCCACGCTGTACAACAGAGTTTCTTCTCCAGCAAACATACTTATCCCACCACCTTCTGTTTTTTTCAGCTGGCATGCATAGAGAAGCCCTCAAAGACCGCACTAGCCACAGTGATGGTATAATAGTACATTCTTCACGAATACAGAACTTTCACATCTTTGTGCCATTATTTTAAGATCCAGAGGTAGAGGAAAAACTTCACCCATCCACCTTCCCCTCCCTTCACCAGAGAAATAAGGCATTCAGTTCGTCTGAATTTAAATTTTTATTGGAGCTGATCCAGCAACCAGACTGTTGCTAGAAGCCAAGGTTCTGCTTCTCTCAATGCACCTCCTTCATTTTGACTCCACAGCTTTTGTTCTTCTTTGGTAATCTGTGGTCAGGGACGGTATAAAATTTCAGCTATTTCCCCCCTTCGACTGCATAGAACAGGCCTCACTCTTAAATCACAATTCCCTGTACCCTAAATCTCTGTTTAAGTACTTAGCTATAGCCAAGGACTTTACTGCAGCGTGGTCTTTTTTTAGATATTGCTCCAAAAACCACAGAGGTAAAGCAAGTTCTCAGGAATATCAAAGGTATTTGAGGAAGGCA
Organism: Mesoclemmys tuberculata; assembly: GCA_007922155.1. Lineage (NCBI taxonomy): Eukaryota > Metazoa > Chordata > Testudines > Chelidae > Mesoclemmys > Mesoclemmys tuberculata. The sequence goes on from ML675624.1 coordinate 78,557,993, forward strand.
GAGAAAGGAGGGGCTGGCCACGCAATGATTTCTGGCCTGCTCTTCTGAAATAGATGGCAATACCAGGCCTCATTAAGAATCTGAGATTTCCTCCCTTCACCTCTCAAGCAAGAAAAATATTTTAAGCTTTCTGGAAACATTGGGAGCAGAAAGCAATTGCAATCCAAGAAGAGGTCACATTTCCGCCACAGCTTCAGTAAATGACCTCTGCCTTTATGTACAGAATGGTGCTGGTCTTGACATAACATTCTAAAAATGTCTATGTTTTCTCTCTCCTCACCCCCTCCTTTCGGCACAAATAGTAATCCAAGAATCACGATCAATCCATGGCTTGGTTTTGGGTCTTTGGCATGAGCTAAAGTTACCTCCAATTCTCCATCCTGGTTTGGGGAATTTATTTACATTAGCTTTTCTGGAGAAAGACCTTGCATCTTGCCAAAGGCTCGACAGGGTCTTATAACAGGAACATTGACAAATATTTATGGAACCCAAAGTGAAACTCAAGACACTGTTAAAATAAAGTTTGTCTTAGTTCTTCAGGAAAATTTAAAAAAAAACAAAAAACTGACCTGGCTTTTTTGGCAGAGAAACTAATCCAAATGCTATTGGTGTCTTAACAAGTTCATAAGACCCACATGCTTCAAATAAAGCCATTAATATCAGATTGGGTGAGTGGTTCAATTAAACAAATATGGGAAACAGACTTTTCATCCTGTTTTACCTAAGTAGGATCATTTCTCTCCCAAATTCAGACAGACAATAATGAAAGTGATTCATAGAGCAGTTTTTATCCTGAAGGATCCCAAAGGACTATAGAGACATTATAAATACAGACATTTGTCTGTCCACCACTGAAATGCTGCCATTTCCAGGTAGGAACACGAGAGTTGTTTAACAGTACACAACAGTTTAAAATAAAAAGTGGAAAAGAATATCACATTTCACTGAAACTGTGGGGAGCTGGGGGCAGGGGCAAAGGGGATTTGGGCAGACAGAATTGAGTTGAATAAAGCTGGAATTTACCCATGGCACCGTGTTTAAGATACAAAAATTGGGGTAAAACAATGTAAAAGTTTCTCTCTTAGGCTGTCCAAAGCAGGGGGTCCCAAACTCTGCCACGTTGTGCACCAGCAACATAAAACACCACCACTTGTAACACCACCACCAATGTTTTATAAACAGACTATGTATGAAAACCATTTTAAAACCCAAGTGTTGTTAAAACACATTGCATCAATAGCACAGCTATGTATATAAAAAGCTGCACTCTTGGAAAATATTAATAAATGCATTATAAACTTACCCCCCTCTGAGATTTCTGGTATGCCTTTAATGAGGGGGATATGCTTGCCTGGCAGATCAAAGTTGGTGGATATCTTGGTTGGTGGATATGTGGTGAAAATCTTGGGAGGTGGGGGCAGCCACCATGCTGCTTGGGGCAGGAGCGCCTCGTGGCTGGGGCACTTGGCCCACATAGGAGAAGGGTGGAGGGAAGAGGTGAGATGGGGTAGGGGAAATTGCTGCTGCGCTGCTTGGGGGCAGGGCTGGCGTCGGAGTGGCTCCAGGCCAGCTGCTGTGAGTGTGTCTGGGGCGGGGAAGGGTGTAGAATGGCCACTGCGCTCTGCCCTGCATGGCTGAGCACCACTAGAGGCTCCATGGCCGGTCCCCCAGCAGCACAGAGATATTGGTGGAGCTGGGTTCACGTTCTGCAGTCTTGATTAGTCGATGTGCATGTACCATTGGGTGGTGGCCTGTCTACCACAGCTCCTTGTGGGGTGATTTGCTATTGTAGCTTCCTCCTGCAATATAGACAGGGAGACTGACTGAGCAGTTGCCAGAGCACTGGAAGCCGTGGGGATGGTGCAGCGGGCCTCCCCAAGGGACCTGGTGTGGGGAAGCAGTCCATAGTTGCTAAGACAGCGGCTGTGTTTTCATTTCACTCTAAATGTGGCTGCCTTTCAGTAGTGGGCACAAGCTTTGGGATACGTCAGTGTGAAAAGCCTAATTGGTGTACAGCACCTAGCACAATGGAGCTCGGACAGCAGTGAGAGTCTCTAGGCACTACAGTAATAAACAGGGTAAAGGTAAGATGCTGCACTAGGCCTGATTCCACCATTCCTCTTGACTCACAACTGCATAGCTGAGAGGAGAATCAAGCCAAGCAGCACTGCGGTAACATCTCTACAAAACATATCCACTAAAGAAGTGTTACAGCACAACCTGGGCATTTTACCTCGCATGAAGACTCGAAGTGCAGGCAAAACTATTTCCCCAGAACAATTAGCAGGAAAAAATGATCTAATAAACCCTCTTTCATTTCTTTGATTCCAAGCAGAACAATCAAGACTGTGCTGGCAGAAGAATAAATTCTTGATAGGTAGCTCCTTGGAGGAGGAGGATGGCTGTTAAGGCAAAGACCTAGGAGAAGGAGTCATTGACAAAGAGAAGGGATTTCTTGGGATGACATTTTTTTAATATTGGACACCACTTTTCGTATTTAAGGGGCAGATTACTCTTTATTTCTCCTAGTGATCAGTTATCCGCACATTTGGTCCCCACTGATTTAGATGAGACTGCTCACACACGTAACGGCTCACTGGTTGGCATCAGGGCCTGAAAATCTGGCCCTTACTGACAGCACTAGTCTGTAGAGGGAAAGGCAGGGCCCAGAAGAGAAATGACAAAACTTAGCATTAAAGATCACTTAATAGGAAGTAAGAGCTTGGCTCAGCATACCTCTGAGAGGACTATGTGCCCCATGCAATTCTTTTTTTAAAGTGTGTTATAAGCGCTCATAGATGTCACAGTGACTGCAAGGGAAATAGAACAAGTACAGAGGGTGACTGCATTAACTTCCCCACGCTGCCTGGCCAACGTGCCTCAGAGAGAGCTGGCAGGATCACCTGTGAGGGTCAGTTCTGTTCTGTTCAGATCCTTATACCAGGCCAGTCACCGTGGGATCAGCTTCTGGTATCTGAGAGCAAGAGAGTGGATCAGCGTCCAGGCTGCATCTGAGCAAAGACTGGCAGCAAAGGTCTAGCTGGCCAAGTGTGGTGGTAGGATCTGTAAGGGAGGGAGCTTTCCACTGGGAACTGGACCGTGGCCACTAACTCATTTCAGCTAAACTGCTGTATTACAATAAGAAAATACCAATTTTCATCCATTATTGACATCAGCAGGATTAAAACAGAGGGACAGTCTGGCATACTGAACAATGACATCAAGGTTAAAAGCTCGCCATGTCATCACCAAGCCCCATAGCCATCCATCCATATTAGGATGCAGGCCTTGGGGTGTGTGAAAGGAGAGAAACTGAGGCAGGGCACCGAAGGATCGTCCCAGGTCATGAGTGCAAGCTCAGGAGGGGGCTGCCTTGCTACACCTTCAGACAGAGGAGCTTGCCTCAATTACAGTTCTGCAGAAAAGAGTATTTCAGCACTTTCTGCAGAGTCCGCAAGATTTGGTATTTTTAAAGAACTGGCCATGTTTTTCTCTTTCTTCCTGAAAAAAGCTGCCCCACCAAGGAATCTCTAGAAGATGCTAGATGTACAGCCAGCTTCTGAAATCTATTGCTGGTCCCACTTCTAAAGTTAGAGTCTAGCTTCTTGTTATAACCAGAGCTTGAACGTACATCAGCCTCTGACACTAAGTGCCCCACACACAGCTAGTGCTATAGAAATATAGTATTGTTCCTGTGACTGGTGAGTGGGGAAAGGAATTATTTAGATAATGCTGCACATTATTTGCAATTTTAAAAAACCTTTAAAGAGACAGTATTTATACATAACTTAAAATTTTACTGCAACTTCTTGCATGCATGTTTTCTATCACATGGCTCTACAAATTATCACTACCACATATGCAAGGTATGCATACGTATGTACATTCTATTTGTTCTCATATTCTATGAAAGTTGTACTGACATACTTTATTATACATAATGGCAAGTACACTGCTATACTGTGCTATATTAATGATACATACTATTATTACAGAATCTAGAGTAGTGGTTCTCAACTTGCAGCCCAATCAGCACACAGCTGCAGTCCATGTGACGTCCTCCGGGCCATACAGGTAGTATTGGATGCAGCCCACAATGGTAAATAGGTTGAGAACCACTGATCTAGAGACTAGTCCAGATCTTGTAATACATGGCTATTTTTCCACATGCAGAGACTACATTCTGCAACAGCATGATGTCATCTGACCCACACTAACAGAATAGTTATGGCCTTGTATATACTAGGAAAACAGGACTTGTCATTCAAAAGAGCCGCTGCTCAAACAGTGATAGTAACAGCGATGGCTGTAATGTAAGATGGAACTCAGCTGTTTTAACCAATGGATCAACTAAATTTGCTTAGAGCAGGGCTAAACAATACACCAGTAAGATTCATTGTTGCCAGTTATGGAGCCCCAGTGGTGGTGAGTGTAGTTGGGTAGGAAATGGTTTTCCCGTCCCATTAGAATTTTCAAGGTTTTGAAATTTGTTCCTGTACTGAATCTGAACAAAAAGCTGGTTCGCAAAAATTTGAGAGTCCAACAATCGGGAAAAAATATTCCAATTGCATCAATTGAAATGTTTCGTTTACATAATTTCAGAAATGTTTCATTTCCATTTCAACCTTTTTAAAAAAAAAACAACGTTGAACCTTTTTTAGTGTGAATCAGAAGTTTCATCAGTTTTGTTTTAATGAATTGGCCTTTGCTGACAAAAAAACATTTAGTTGGAAAATTCCTGACGCGCTGTAGTGATGAGTTCCAACACCTATATCTGCAAGGTAGATGCATCCTAAGGACGTTGTACCGTGCTACTGCATACTGACACAGCCACTAACTACTGTGATTTTAAGCACAAAAATACATAGCTTTGTACACACCCTGGTCTTTAAAAGGCAAATGAACATCCTCTTCATGGCAAAGCCAAGGAAAGATTAAATGAATTGCATTCTCTCATCTGTAAAGCCAATTAACCGTATCTGAGAGATACGGTCTCGTTTGCCATGGCAGTGAGCACTGGTGAAATGCACTGGGACCTTGTGCCAGATGCACCTTATCATTTTACTCACATCCAGTGACAGACAAACACAATATGAATAGTGCCCTCCCGCTCTGGTTTGTACCTATCTATTGATACCACTGCCAAAGAAAGTAAAAAGTTTGCTAAATTACCTACTGTGGGCGAGCATCTGAAGCCCTGTGCAATGAGCAATCTGGCAATGCCTTCTAGATCTTCCATTCCCCTGCACAAATTACTTCTTTCATTCAGATAAAAGCAGAGAGAGATGAAGAAGCACGTGTGTCTGGAATTCCATGCATTTTGTTACCAACCACAGAGGGTCCAGACTACTATAGTGAAATTCCATAGCTGCTAGAACAGATACAGTTTGATTTCAGAGGGATAAAGGCCTATTTTCCTTTACAATCGAGTCCTAAATGGCTCATAAAATGGCCCTTATAAAAAGCAACCAAGATGCCACGCTTATAAGTGAGGACTGTCACAGTATTAATGTTGCTACATGTGGCTTCACAGCTTATATGGCTCAACCTATGTCATCTGCATTCTGATCCCAACGCTTGAAGGCCTGATAGCAGTAGACGTGCAATTCTTGTGTAACAGCATCTCGCAAATTCCTTGAGAAAGGCATTCCCTGCGCTTTAATCTCCTGATCTTGAAACTCAGCTCTTTGCTCAAAAATGCAACAGCAAAAATAGCTGGTGACTGTCTCTTGTATTTGAGGAGCCCAAGAAGGGGAAACTGAGGCCGAGTGCCACAGGGGGCGTTCAGGAGGTGGCAGATCCTAGTACAGTTCTTAAGCCAATCTCCTGAGTTTTTGGGCCTAACCCTTTATATTTGGATGCCTGAAGTTGGTAACACTGTATCATTGCTCTCAGCTATGGGCCATCAGTAGAACCAGAACCCAAGATCTTCAGCAACAAATCACAGGCCTCTATCCCTTGAGTTAAAGGAGTAATTCCATTAGCTAGTAGCAGCAGTAGTCTCTTACCCTCCCTATAGAAAGGCCATTGAAGTTTATGGTAGTTACACATGCTCAGCACCTCTGAAAATCAAGCTACTTATTTAGATTTCTAAACGTGGATTTAAACACCCAAGTTTGACAGTCTTAACCCCCTTGGAGGCTTTGTTTCCCTACCTATAAAATAGAAATACCTCTCTACCACACAGAGGCATTGTGACATTAAATTGATCAGTGTCTGTAATGCAATCTGAGCTCCTCTGAGAAGAGGCGATATGTAAGTGTGATTGTTAACGTTCAGTCAGTAAGGGGAAGGCCTGCGCGGAGAATTTCACCCAAAAAGAATTCCAGTATAATGTAACCAGAGCTGGGAGACTTGACAAGCGTTCGGGGTATATTTTCCAGCCATTCCCAGCCATGCCTACAAACAGCACTCTGGCAGTAAGAGGCTGGCTAAACTGCCTGAAGTGACAGAGTAACTGCACTGAGAATTTGAGATCAACAAATACACACTTAGGCAGGTCAGCCCTTTAAACTGCCAAAGCTGTCACAGGTCAATTGCAGACAACTACGAATCAACCTTGTTTTACTGTTCCCCGCAGGCACTCTACTCTTTTTTTCTTTTCCAAAATGTTAAGCAACTGTCATCCCTGGAGACACCCACGAAACAATTTTCCGATCGCTGAAATAAAAGCATAGTCTACTCCAGAAAAATATGGATTTACACTGCTCTCATCAGCCTTCCTACGTTGTGTATGCACAGAACAAAGCCTCTTATGGCTCTGAGGAGCGTGGTATACTATAAACGCCATGTGCGGGAGTCAAGCACAAAATCTCCATGAGTTATTAACCAAGAGCCACATACATGCTATGGCTATATATGTACAACTCAGGTTCCTATATTGCTCTGCCAGACACTCCATTTCTTCACACACACAGCTCCCATTATTTATTCACAGGTTGCCTTATACACAACGGCTGTACACATACAGCTCAGGCCCAGAGCTAATCTTGCATTATATAGGCCACTCCTATATGGTATAGACACAAACCCCTTTATTTATTAAGAGAGGGCAATATATTGCTCTGCCCTCACCCTTTCCCCTCCCCCCAAATCCAGGGAAGTTTTATGCCCTGTGTTGTACAGGAGGTCAGACAAGACCATCAGAATTTCTCTTCTGGCCTTGAAATCTATGCATCTTGGGGCCACACAGCACTTCGCAATATACAGTGCTCTGGCCCCTACATGGGAACCTGCCGCTGTGACATGTTGGGTGCGTTAATGTTTCTGCCTGAGTGCACAGAGGACAGGATGCAAGGACACGCTCTGCCTTGTGCCCCCCATGCCAGGCTTAGGTCCAGCGGCAGTTTTTATTCTGAGGGAGCCAAGGGACTCGGCCAGGATAATGCTCTCGCCAGTCTTTGCACAAAGACTGAGCAGCAGTAGGATGGGGCCGCAGCCAATGCTCTGCCCTGACCAGAGCAGTTTCCTGGGCTGAAAGGGGCAGACGACGTTGCATCCTCCCCACTGGACACGTGTGAATGACTACACAGCGGAACGAAGCAGCGGAGAAACAGGCCCAGTGCCTCCAGGAACTTCTCTGTGGAGGTGTGTCCCCCCAGTCCGCAATCCAGGACTGGGCGCAGATAGCTGCACATTCCTCTCCGTTCCTGTGCACAACTCCTATAAGCAGAATCGAGGACAGCAGGTCCAGCATTTGATTGGGCTTCTGTGTAACGCCCTGGAGGAATCTGACCCTAACCAGCCAGGGCAGGGGTTTTGATTATCTCCTGCACATTATCATTCACGCAGGCCCCCACTGCAATACCATTCCCTGAGAAATGAATCCTTTTTGTTTCGACCCCGGAATAAAAATCAACATAAAACACCACAAGCATCCTACACCCATACAAAGGTCAGTGGGACCAACCCGCCTAGTTTAATTATCGAAGCAGGGCAAAATGCAAACGTTATTATGATTACCAACCATTTTACTACCTAGGACACATGGTATTTTCAAAGGCACCTAAATGACTTAGGAGCACGCGTCCCATTGCAAGTCAACAGGTCTGGTGCTCCTAACTCACTCAGGCACTTCCCACCCTGTATCTTTCATAAAGTCCCTGTCATTCTATTTTCTCTCCCGTAAGTCACACACAGAGGTCAGGCTCCATTGTACCTTCTTCTATTCAGACATGCAGGGAAAGCTAAGGCTAGATATCTATTCAAAAGAAATGACATGAGGGTCTCTTGCTGGGTTATGCAGGAGGTCAGACCAGATAACCTAGTGGTCCCTTATGGCCTTAAAATCTATGAATCTATCAAAGATAGTTCTTACCCCAAAAAGCTTAGAGTCTTAGACCCAGATCTCATAATGATCTTCATGTGGGTAGTAGACCCTAGACCCAAATGGAGCTCATTACAGTATCAAGGCCTTAGCTAAAGGTAAGATACAACAGGCAGGTATGAACACACAGCTGGGGGGATAACAGTAGCTTCAGCACAAATGGTAGAAAGCAAACTAAAATTCTTTCCGTTTATTAATCTAAGGTGTAAACAGAAACAGAAGTGAGGATGTCTGAGTGAGCGTCTCTTTAAACACGTGTAAGCATTCACCTCTCCCTCTGCTTCACTTTAAAAGGTTTGATCGATGTGTGTACTTTTATTACGTCTCAAGCAATCTGAAGAAACTGTTTTCAGAGCCATGAATCAAATTTGCTAATTGTTACACATCTTCATGTTCCCTTTTCCTTGAACGAAAAACTGGAAACAGCTAAAGGAGCCTTGGGGCTGAAACAGATGTCACAAGCCACTTCCTACAAATTAGAAAAGGAAAGTAATTCCTCAGGTTAATTACGGGAGCGGCCACACATGGAGTTGTATAATAGGACTGCATGACACAGAGAAACCAACTGCTTTGTACTGGATTTCAAGAGACGGAGCATGACATTTCCCCTTACAATTACATGATTTTTCAGCGAAAAATAAACAACTGCCTTCTTTGGATGTTACTCTGTGTGGTGACCAATGGCACGCAAAAGAATTCTTGCAGCCCACACCTACAATGACGACGCAATACTTGCTTCCAACTCACAAAATAAGTACAGAATTCTATCCGGCAGTTCTCTGTCCTCAACAGCCTGGCCCCTATTTGCTTGACTCTTCACTGCTTTGCACCCCTGCAGCTAGTTCATGCAAAGCCCACTGCAGTAGGACTTGGAAGAGCTGGATTCTCTTTCCAGCTCTGCCCGCTGGATGAGCTTGGGCATGTCACTTCACTTCTCAGTGCCAGAGTTTCACTATCTGTGAAATGAGGACAATGGCATTTACCTCCTTTGTAAAGTGCATTGAGATCTACTGGTGGAAAGGGCTGCATAAGAACAAGGTGGTATTACCATCACGCAAGGCAGTGGAGAATCAGGACACCCAGTACGTAGTGGACCTCAAGGGTCTCCACTGAGAGGGACCGCAGATCATCACAATCAAATTTTGCTGTGACTTACAGCTCTTGCAAGCCCAGTGAAACCGGTGGGGCTACGCAGAGTGCAAGTCAGGGTAGAACTTATCACCGACAGGGCAGATCCAGTAAGCGGAGACCGTAGCAGGATTTTGCTGTAAAATTGTTAGCCCCAAAGTAAAAACTTCCCGTGCCTTTTGAAACTGCCTCCTAAGACCTAGGTGACTTCTAAACAGAATGGGTCAGATCCTCAGCTAGGATGAACTGGCATCATTCCATTTGTCTCAATGGCGCTAGGCTGACTAACATTAGCTGAGGAACCAGCCCAAAAGTATACTGAAGAAAAAATATATGCATATGTACAGTCAGGTTAGCATGACCTGAAAACAAAATTAGCAAGGGCAGCTAAAAAACAATAACCCAAACCAAAGAGCCAGTTGCCTAGCCTAGTGCTTCTGTTTTATGGGGCAGAAATGGCTTGTAGTTCACTTAAAGCTTGACTTGTAAAATGGGGGTTCCAATCAAGGAGGCCTTGCAAACTGTAAGCAAGGACGCCTGTGTTAACCTACAAAATACTGCCTCCTTAAGGTTTGCCAGCCCAGGACCAATCCAACCAAAAGCAGAAATAGAGGTTTACGTTGGAGGTAATTGTGGTAATCGGATTACACTTGTGTTGCAACTCCATTGTTTCAGAAGGCTTGGTTCATGGTATAAATGTTTGTTTACAGGAAAAACATTGCTGGGTTTTCTTCCTCTTGGCAGGCTTCCTCTAATATCCACACGGTATTACGCATACACTCAACCCCCTTCCTGCCTATCTGATCACGATTTACATGAAGGTTCCATTTATAAATAGTTTTAAAGGGTTAATAAATTATTAATAGATGTTTTCCTAAATGGAGACTCAACCGTTATAGGTTGTTTGACAGTCCAGCAATAGGATGCTTGTCCCTAATGCCCGTTTGATGAAATGGTATTTCATCAAGATATGCATTTCTGTCTAAGCTGAAGCATGTTTTGTGAAGATGGTTTTGATGATGTTTTCTTCGGGAAGCCTTTTGAGTCCTTTGGATCTGTGGTTTATTTTTGACACGAGACAAAGAGAGGAATGAAAAGCTCAGGTTTTATTATCCAAAAACAGCTGTTTTGGGCAAAAATTATGTTTCACAAACCATCAAAAGTTTTGTTTCCATTCTACTGCAAAACAAACAATTTTGAAACCGCAAAAGATGCCACAAAACATAGTTGTCCTCCTCTGAACAGCTCTACTGATAATCCTCCATAAAACAAACCTCTATGACATGTACTGCCCCTGTCTATAACATGACTATAACAGCTATTAACCCGTTAATAACCTTTTTAAATGACTGCTAAATGGAATTGTATATTAAAGTGTGATCACGAATGCTGTAACAATCTACACCCTCGCTGATGAGACCTCTAAACCGTCCAGTTACCAAACACCACTGAGTTTTCACCAATGACTGTTGCTTCCAGTTGCAAGAAAGGATTCTTGTGACCACACTTAAATGACTAGTGCTCACTAGATTCCCAGCAAATATCAAAGTCATTGGCTCTTAGTCAATTCTTCTACTCTTGAAGGCAAATCAGCAAGCCCCAGCTCTGGGCAAATAAATGATGCTGATTTAAATTCTGCCTCCGTCATTGCACCCCAAATCCCAGCAGTTCAACGAGAGGCTGAGTAAAACTGATTCCCTTGGATAGGATTGATGAGCCTCCAAGACAATGTGTCGGCATGCACTTAGAATTACCTATTGCTGCTCTTTATACATCATATCTACTCTTCTGAGAGCATCATCCTTGCCCGGCTGTGTTGCTTGACATGTCACAATGATTCTGTAGCTTCCTACAGACTTCATACTACACACCACAGGTGCTCAGAAATTCCCTGAGAGACCAGATATTGAACTCAGATCCTCTTCCATCAATAGCACAATGTATCCTACTCCATTTGAGCTACAGGAATATTGCATGCAGCTGCTAACAAAAAAGGGCCTAAAACACACAGTTGAGCAGTTCTGATTCCATCCAGTAGACATCAGAGGTGTACACATGCACACCCAGGCTCACTGGAACACAATGCAATCTGCATCCCTTTAAATTGAATGGGATAGCTATATACACAGGAAAACTGAAAGAGTACAGCAAGTCTCATGTATAGCAAACTCCCATGATCTCATAATGAACCCAACCCTGCTTCAATCTGGTCAAGTATCTCCAACTTCAATGGAGCTACAATGATTTATACCAGCTGAAGGTCTGTCTTTGTGACTTTAATTGGAACATGATCAGGCTGAATGCCAGCATGTTATGCTTTGCTGTAACAGGAGTGATATTCAGGTATGCACGACCATTCTCCATCAGATTTCTCTAGAGTGACAGGCTTTGGAGTTAGCTTTGCTCTCCTTACACAAACCATTTCCACTCCAAAAAATAAGCCTTCAAATCTGGTGGTTACAGAAGTTGAGATTTTTCACTCTTGTATCAATGATAAAATAGATTCTAGCCAACAGCACAGACATTTAGACATATCCACCACACAGTGCATCAGGATTCAATATAGCCAACCTGGACCTCCCAGCACTGAACTAGTTCTGGTATTTCACAATGCCACAACTAAAGGCACCAGCAGTCTCATCCAATATCCTAACTTGAAGAGCTATAAGGAAAAATATCTAGTAAATTATGCTTACAATAGAAAATCTTCTTAACCTATTCACTAAGACAGCTACTAAAAGTTGCCTTTTGGTAGCCAGCAGGATTACTAAAGGCTATAATGTGATTTGTGCATCTGTGCCTATTTATTCACAGCATAACAAAACACCTGCTAGAAGCAGGGAAAGATTCAAATTTGGTACCTCTTTGTTATTCTAAGTGCAGAGGCTGGCATCAGAACAGAGGCTTCAAACAATGGCCAGAGCTTAACCGGTGTTTTCTTTTCCTTTACAATAACATTTTTGCTGCTATGTCATCTTTCTGCTCAGCCAAGCAGACACTCTGGCTCAAATCAGCTGCAGGAGCCATCAGCAGATTTTTCTGGCTTTTCAAAAGATCTTCTAGTTTCTTCTTAAGAAGGCACCACGGTGCAGTGAAACTGGTGAAAGAAACATCAACAGGCTGACCACACATTTACCAGTCAGGCGTTCACATGACTGTGAAATCATCGGCATTTTTTCAGTGAGATGTTGCAGTTTTAAACCAGCAAGCTGGCTTCACCCTCCCTGGAAAATCATGTGGTTTCTCAAAAGGGCTAAAGCCAGGGTTTTACAGGATGACAGCTTCAAAAATTCCTAAGATCTCTGGTAGGAATATTTCACAAAAGAGGAGCTCTTCCCTGGGGCCCAACAGCAGTGAAACAGAGTCTGTGTAAGGAAACTCTAAGAAAGAGTATACCTCTATTACAAAACCTTTATGGTTTGGCTAAAAGAATTGCTGAATTCAGACGCAAGCGCCTTTACCCTTTTGCGGTGTTTCTTAGAAGACATAGTCTGCCCTCTCCCAAGCAATATTATCCCCAATGGGCCTTGCAGTTCAGTTTCCCGTTAGAAGAGAAGTAGTACGAGGGAGTTTGTATATTTTCTTAGTAGGATTAGCTTATTTACACTACATACACCAGTCCTCAGGCAGGGAGGAGCATCTAGGGCATCCCCTCTTCCAGAAGACTCAGCCCAAACACCGCCAGTTCCTAGGAAGCACCATGCGCCAACATGCTTGCACCAAGAATTGTCTCTAATTAGAGACACCAAGGCTATGTCTCCACTGTGAGCTAGGGGTGTCACTACCAGCTCACATACACATACAGATGCTAGCGCTCATCAAGCTAGCGCAAACATAAATAGCAGCATAGCCGCTGTAGCATGGACAGCGGCAAGCAACGGCACAAGCTAGCAGTCCTGGGTACGTACCCACTGGTTTCAAGTGGTTTTGTGCTCAGCGTGGCTAAACCATGTGTCTGCTGCCACTGCCCATGCTATCACAGCTACACTACTATTTACACTCGCACTACCTCGATGAAAGCTAGCACGAGTGTGCATACATGAGCAGGGAATCGCACCCCTAGCTCATAGGACAGACGTAGCATAAGGCAGAAAGCAACCCCTCTTGCTGTTTGCAACAGCTCTCTTAAAAGAATCCACATCATACACTAATACAGCACTTCTTCAAAGACTGTACACTCACTCATATACAAGAAAAAGAACCTGTAAGGACTTGGTCTGAGGAGACTGGCTCTCTGACAGTGGGAGACTAGGACTGTCTGGATAAAGAGACTAGGACTCGGATGAGAAGCAAGAAGAGTGAAGATTGGAACTGGGTAGGCAAGGAGAATGGAACTGGGATGAGGAGCCAGGGGTGGGGAAGCGACAGGGCTAGCACAGGCTGGAGGGGATAGGCTTCAAAGGGGTCAACATAGGGGGAAACAGGCAGAGACGACTGTGCCCGCTAGAGCACACTTCCCCCTCCAGAGCTTGGAAAGGAATTCAAAATTCCTGAGTCACACCATTCCTCTGCTGTCAGCAAATATCTGTGAAACCCACTGGCGAAGAATGCACCTTATCCTCCTCTAGTGTTAGTCCACACAGAGGATGACTGCCTACTACTGCTATCAGTTACTCCATTAGCTGAAGTGGGAGAGGTCTCTGCAGTTAATCTAAAGGTTCCAACCTTGCCCATGACCTATGAAGGTGTCAATATGATGCCACATGATGGACTTTGTTTTTTCAGCTTGTTTTTTAAAAACCTAGGAAATTACACTTATACAGACACACACACACACACACCGACAAAGCATCTTAAAAGAGCATCATTAAGTTTGCAAAGTCAAGCACTGTAAAGTTAGGATATGCCAGAATTAAGGTTGTCTGTGCAATCTCTAATTCAGCACCTTTGTGTGTATGTTATATTACATATACTCTGGATGGGTGTTTCAGAGATGTGGAGTGATGTTGCATAATTCCAAGAGAAAGAAGTATGAAGGACCTAGATTAATTTAACCCTTAGGGCCCAATTCTGAACTCACACCACTGGATTATATCATTTTAACTCCATTGACTTCAATGGGTTATATCTGATTTATGCTAGTGTAAAATAAGAATCAGACCCCTAGTCTTCTGTCTCATACATGATTGCTGGAGATTCTGGAAAAGAGCTCATTTGTAGCTGTCTGCAGACTAAAACAATAAGAAAGCAGTTTCTGCTTTCCATTATCCCAGAAGAGTTACTCTGAAGTAAAGGCTGGTATAACTGAGGGAAGAATCGGATTCTTAATCTACGTGACTGCTAAATTGCTAGGAAGATCAACTAGAATCAATTCAGTCCTCCAAGAGAGGCAGGGGAGTTTCAGGCCAGAATCTAGTCTGAACACCTCCACATCACAGGCCATTAAATCCCACCTGGTCAACCCTGTATTGAGCCCAATGACCTGGAATTAGATTCAAGGATTATAGCCCTCAGGAGACTAAACTCTTGAGTGCCATGGGGCACAGACTACGAAGGACTGAGGTGTACCAGTGCTAAAGGCTCCTGCAGCAGAAGGTATTGATTAGATGAGATATGCCCAGATGGCCCAAGCTAGCCACTTGCATCTCTTACTGCCAATCTGACCTGGGGGGATAATTCCTTTCCCAACCCCCAAAATATCCATCAGTTGGACCCTTAGCAAGATACACCAGCCAAGCATCTGAGAAAGAAAATTCTCCATCCTGCCTCAGAGCTCCTGCCCACCCTATCTGATGCCCAGTCATGGCCATCTCTGATCGTTCAGAGGAAGGAGAAAACAAAAATAAAAGCCACAGAATACATATGGGTGAGGGATTTCTTTCTTGGCCCCGACAAGCAACTGGCTTCAGCACATGATATACATTTGGCGTTTGCATTCAATTAAATTCTGGCTCTAATACTAGTTTCCTTGTAGGACTTCTATCCAAGAACTGACCAGAGCAAATTCAGCTTAGCTTGCTAGATCTAGCACAAATATACTCACAGGTGCTATAGTGTACAGCCAACAGCCCCTAAATGAATGAGAGTTTGCAAGGGCTACAAATGTGCATGCAACCAGCTGGTACTGCTTCCAAAGTTGAATTATGTAAAACAAAAGAGAATTTTTGCAAAATAAATAAACGAAACCTGCCTGGTTTAAAACAACAATACCACTACTATTTAAATTCATCAATATCTCTGTTACATGCTAATTAATCTGTAGCAAAGCCACTGAAGTGATCATTAGAAAACACTAAGTGATGGAAGTTGATATTACTTTCCTTCGTTGTTTGTGGGATGTTAAGCCATAAGTATTTCAAATTTATGCATTCTCTGCTACCTGCTGTAGTGTTAACTTCCCAAGAGTTGGCACTGCAGCGAAGGGAAGATAAGATCATTTTAAAAGTGAGACAGAGCAGAAATGCAAATTGGAGAAGGAAAAAGTTAGAAAGGGGTCTCCATACAAATTCTCTAGGTTATCAGTTCTTTACCTGCCTTGTAATCAATCCTGGTGCCCGATCAATTTCACAGGATGGACACAATGTTCAGACAAAGGCTCTTTATTCCCTTTGCTCATGCTGTGACTTGATAATAAAGCCTAATTCGCTAGGAAGGGCAAGGTGGAGCTGGACGTACGGCCTATCAGGTAACGTTAATGTTCAGCCAAGATATGGACCTTGTGTTTGAATGAGACAGACAGTCTTTGAAGAACATAATGTGTGCTGCCACAATGGCTGGAGTAAAAGGAGCTGCTCTAGTTACTTTATAGGATGGACTGGTAAAGTCTAGCTGGATTCTTATCAAGATGTTGGGGGGTTTTATTGATTCATATGGTAATGGATGAGAATACAAAAAGCCAGGCCTTCAAAGGGGAAGAAACAAGAGAAGGGGTAATATTTCCTTGGTTCACGTTAAGGTTGCACATTTTTTTTGTTCAGTAAGGTTTTTTTCCCCCAAAAAAACAAACCCACTGTCCTTGTACTAGCAAGTCATATATAGCTATTTTAAGATTCCCTAGAATTCTAGTCAGATATAGGCTCACAGTAGATGGGGAGAAACAGAATTTCTCCTAGGGCATTACGTTTTCCAGCTTTTCCGTGACAAATGAGAATGCTTTAGCTTCCTCTACTTAGTTCTGTTTCATTTGCTGCCATTACACTATCACTGCTCATTCTCAAAACACTGGTACTGTACTGACTGTGGGGTCTTCAGATCTAAACACTGGAAAAATGACCATAAGAACAGATCCTAAGCCCTGGTTTCTGTTAGATACAAGCATTGCGTGTGTTTTTTATAAACCATGGGCCAGATGCTTGGATCCAACCAAGCAACATTTTGCACAGAATCCCAGGATTGAGGCTTCACATCACCTGTGCCCTAGCCAATGAGTTTATACATGTCACATACCACACTCTAGCGCCTAAAGACTAGCAACTACATTACTTCCAATGAAGTGGCAGTACTCCCCTAACGATGTCTGCATACATGCATGGAACCACAGCATGTTGGGCCACATGGGGACTGCTAGATCACTGGCCCGCATCACTCCATGGGGATCATGCCTGTCTCTGGTTGTTCTCTTTGGGCCCAATCTTCAGAAACACTGAGCCCTCATAAATCCCCATAAAGTTTAGCAAGAGCTCAGCATGCTCCAGACCCTACAGCA
Organism: Mesoclemmys tuberculata; assembly: GCA_007922155.1. NCBI lineage: Eukaryota > Metazoa > Chordata > Testudines > Chelidae > Mesoclemmys > Mesoclemmys tuberculata. The sequence goes on from ML675624.1 coordinate 78,575,092, forward strand.
GGAGCTCAGCGCCTTACAGGATCAGACCCTTGGCATGCACATCTCTGTGTGATGAAAACTAATTTTCAGGTGTTGTGATAGGGTAAGCTCTCTACACACACACGTGCACCAGTTCCGGAAGAGTAGCGGGCCTCGTAACAGAGCACTCACATACTACGGTGATGGGAGTGGTTAAAAAAAAAACCTAAAGAGAATACAATTCTGTCTCACAATAACGTGACACTTAATAATAATGGTAGCCAAACCAGCAGATCCCAGGAGACTTGTGAAAATGAGATAACATCAAGCCCTTTGAACCTCATTTTAAAAAAATATTGATACAAAACTATATCTAACTAGGCAGCACTGGTATCTTTGCCTCCAAACTGCCAGAGAAATATAACAAGAAACTAGCCAGGAGTAAATAATAAGCCTTAGAATGGGCTGGGTGACTCAGGGGATCGGTAATGAGACGTGCAGCTGTTCACTTCTGCATGACTGACTCGAATCTGGACACTGGTCAATAGCAATCAAAAGGTGACCACATGACCTGAGATGGTGGGTCTTAATCACATCATTCCTGACGAACAAGTGTCTACGCCACAGAAATCACCATTACAACCGGCACTAATGGTCATCCCCATTGACAGTCACAGTAGAGACACCAAGGACCGAAAGGGCCATGGAAACAGAGCTTCTCACAGCACGTGTGATTCTACCAGAACAGGGATTAAGCACACTGGGACAGCATGTGCTACTCCCCACCGTGTTCACGGACAGATGAAGTCAGTGTCTAGGGCTATCCATACACTCCCTTCCAGCCACACTAAACATTCATTCAATGACAAGACTTTATTAAATGGTAGTAATTAGTGAACAATCGTAAATCCAATGTAAACGCCTTGTAATTAGGGGTGTGCCTAATCTTTAAGACACACAGTGCAGACACGCTTCCAGCACTGCCAAAAAGGGGCGGGGGGGGACAGTTCCCCTGGCGTTGCTATTGGAGGAATGAGGATATCCTGAGGAGCATTGCTTTCGGAAGTTGTAAAATAGCATTTAACCAGAGCACACAATGAAGCACTTACAGAAGCTACAGTCGCTCTAAATCCATTTCTCGCAGCACTTGCAGACCCTGTTTCAACAAAAGTGGAACGATAATAAACATGGAAGAAATCAAGGAAATCCGTAACCTCTGCATTTCAGTCAAGGTGATGATGTTATTTCCAAAACCCCGCATTAGTCCTTTCACATGAATGGCCACAAGAGTTTCACAAGCAGGACATACTTCTTTCTTTCTCCCTCTTTTTTTGCATTATTTAACTTGTTGGGTTTGGTTTTGTTTAATTTAGGCCACAGCTAAACAAAGGAATTGCCATGCTGGATCAGACTAGCCATTCAGAAACAAGACATTAGACTAGATGAAGTGGCTGGTACCTCCTGCTTCACAGAACGGTGGAAGAAACTGCCTTTAGGCTGAGGGGAAACTGCCTGTAGGTTTATGCCTTGAAGCATGAAGAGGTATATTCTTTCCACTCACAAAAAAAGTAACCTATCTAATGTGTCAGTGGATATTCCCCTTATCCACATGAATGTCTAAATCCCTTTTGTATCCTACCAAGCACTTGGCCTTAGCAATATCTTGTGCAGTAAGTTTCACAGGTTAATGTGTGCATTGGCTAAAATAGTATTGTCTTTCATCGCTTTTAAATTTGGTGCCTTAGAATTTCCCTGAATGTTCCCTTGTTTTTCTGCAGTGAAGATCTTGCTGCCCTTGGCTTGCTGGACTGCACACACGCAGACATCCTAGAAGGTACCTGATCACACAGACACAAAGCAAAGTGTCTGTCTACAAAAAAGGCAAATGCCGCTCTCTGTGATACTGAGTAAACCTCTTTTCCATACACAACAGAAGACTGAGAACTGTACAGCTCCACTCAGCACTGGTGAAAAACAGTCAGATCTTTTACCTATTACTTTGATTAGGTGCTGCCCTGTAACCTAATGGCATTAGCTCATGGAGGAAGAATTTTTCATTATTACTATTATTATATGTGTTGTTATAGAGTCTAGAGCCCCAGTCTAGGCCCTGCTGTGCTAGGCACTGAACAAACGCGGAACTAAAAAGACAGTCCTTGCCCCAAAGAGCTGGCAAGCTAAGACCTGTGGCTTAAGTGAAGACTCTGAGGTTTCCTGCCATTAGCAGGGGACTGAGAGGCCGGATTGTCATAGCCTGATTCTCACTTATGCTAAAGCCCCTTTATGAGGCTCTGTCGGCATCAACAGGCCCCAGAGTAGGCGGAAATGTCCCCCTGAAACTCTGGTCCCCCGTGCAGGAGGCTTCCTTGGCTAGCTGGCGTAATGGCTCAATACCCAGCCGGCTTCCAGCCTCAGCACAGGGAACAGATTGGGGCATAGCTAGGGAGCATAGCACTACTGCTACCCTGTGCTTCCCAGGGCCCCCAGTTATTCACAAGGGGAAAAGTGCAAGGTTCGAGTCAGCCTCATCAGCTGTAACTTACATCGCGAGTACAGAAGCCCTTGCATGGACCCAGAACATGGAGAATGCAAAAGTGGCTTAAAACCACCCTGGTACCACCCCATCATCTTCCCGAAGCACAAGAATGGAGGAAGGGAGTCTCTATCCATGGCATTCTTATGGCTCCCACCATCATTCCCCCATCATCCTGAGCACCTCACAGTCTTTAATACATTTATCCTCACAAGGACCCCGTGCACTCAAGTCACCCCAATTTAACAGATGGAGAATATGGCCTGGGGAAGCTAACTGACTTGCCCAAGGTCATCCAGGAAGCCCAGAGTAGAGCACAGACTTTAACCCAGGTCTCCCAAATCCGAGCGTGGTGCCTTCTTGCTGATGTTCAGATCCTTAGGTTCTATTCCCAGCTTTGCAACTTTGAGCAACTGTCCATCTCCCTGAGCATCAGTGTACCCATCTGTGACAGAACTCTGCTGCTGTTCACGGGGATGTATTGAAGCTTAATTGACATTTACAAACGGCTTTCAAAGAAAGTTGTGAAAAAAATGTAAGAATTTTTTTTAAATGTTTTTTTTTCCAGCAATGGAAGATGCTTGAGCTATATTTAGGAAAAGAAAACAATAAAATATGCATTTAAACTTTTTCTGTTCACCTTTAAGAAGAAAATTAACGGGGAGCAATCTGAAATCAGTGTTGGTATCTAGCTTCCTGCAAATTCTTCCTGATTTTATGGTTGCACTTCATTTAGCAGCAAAGATTTCCCTATTTTTAGAGTATAACTAAAAGCATTTCTGCTCTTTTTTTTCACTTTGCTTTTTTAACAGACCACAGCCACTAAATTTAGCAGTAAAGAAACAGGAGCATTCTTTGAAAAAACATAAATTTGTGGTAACTGTAAGTATGAAGCGGATGAAAAAGCCCGGAGGGACAACCCACCCTTGGGGTTGAACTTTGGTCCACTCAAAAGTCTGATGTATGGATTATAAAATAACGATGTGGTTCTGTTTTAAATGAAGGTGAGGGAAGCGCATTCTTACTTATTCTCCATCTGCCAGAGGAGAAATTGTAGAGGGGATCCGTGCCGGCCCCGCCACTGTTGGGAGGGTACAGATTGTTTTGCAGCAACAACAAAAAAGCTCATAATAATCCTCCAAGCAATTAGAGCCCTGACTGGCTGTAAAGCTTAATACATTTATCAAAAACTCCTTTGAAGGCACGTGGGAAGTGAATTTGAAGCTGTTTGAGACTACAGGACTAAGAGGTCTAGTCTACACTTACTCGGAAATCCGGCAGCAGCCAGCAGGAGTTACGCAAGCTACTCTGCTTAGCTTACGTAATTCCTGTTGACTTCATAACTTCCGTTTAGCGCGCCATCTCCTCTGCATTGCACCGACGGGAAATGCGTTCCTGTCGACGCAGCACAACGCCTTTTGAGGAGATGATTTAATTGAATGGACTTCCGGATCAATTGAGCGGGTCTTCACTTCTGCTCAATTGACCCGGATAAATCGATCTGATGGTGGCAAATTTGCCATCGTCACTGCGTACATAACCAGAGAGTCCAACTGTTCTAGGGGATCCTGGAGACAGGGGCAATTTTCTTGTCTGGGACACACATTTCCATCAGCCTCTTTCTCTGAGGATAAATAAAATGTTTTCTTTATTAGTGTCTCTCTCTAGAGCTCTGAGGGTTACTGCTGGCATGCTTTGGGGGCTCTTTCTGCTATGTCAGCCAAGAAGCAAGCAAGCATGACATTATAAATCTCACCAAACTACTCTTCCCCTCCCCTTGTATAAAGTACAATTTATAAAAGAAAGCTGCCAGATTTTGTCCTCCTCTTATGTTACCAACTGCATCCTGGCCAGTGAATAGTTCCCCCAAGGCCACATAATAGTAATGGGCTAAATGATTAGTAAAAATGAGAGTAGACCAGGGAGGAAGGCTGGGTGATGAGAGGGTTACTCCCCTTGTGCAGTAACTGAGATTGTTTGAGATGTGTCCCTGTGGGTGCTCCACTCCTGCTGTTGGCACGTCCTTGATCGCAGATTTTTACCAGCAGTGCTTGCCCGGGTCGCACATGCGCCGTCCCCATCTCCAGGCACTGTTGACGCCCTTTTCGACGCATGCAATCTGACCCTCTCTGTTCCTTCTCTACCATGGAGTCCTAACACTTGACTCCGAAGTAGAGGGGAGAGGGGTGCATGGTGGAGCAACCACAGGGACACACACCTTGAAGAACCTCAGTTACTGTACAAGGTGATCATCATCATCATCATCATCATCTCCTTCTCCTTCTCCTTCTCCTTCTCCGTGGGTGCTCTACTCCAGATGTCTCTGGAGAAGTGCCCCTGATCTGATGGAGGGGACTTCGGAGTTGTAAGGTTGCCTGGAGTAGAGTACTGAAAGTCCAAGGGTAAACTGACTAAACTGGTACAGAAAAAAACTAACTATCAAGGGTTTGTTTAATGAGCTAAGAACTGCTCAGGGCTCCATCTCGGCCCATGGACGGTTGAGAAGGAACTGAAGGGGTTGGGTCGCATGCACTGAAAAGGGCGCCAACAGCGCCGTGAGACGGGGACGGCGCATGCACAACCTGGACAAGCACTGCTGGTAAAAATCTCTGATCAAGGACGCGCCAAAACCGGGAGTGGAGCACCCACTCCTCAAAGAAGAATTTGTAGTTAAGGAGTCGGACTAGCCCTCCGGAGTCCTGGGCTCCAGTCTTAGTTCTCACAGTCTTTCTCTGTGACTTTGAACAAGCCACTCGATCTTTCAGCGACAGGACAGTCTTTCACATCACATGTATATAGTATTGCAACGAAGCCCCCAGTGTCAATTTAAGTGGTCCTGTCCATAGAGTATGACGTTATTCTACCTGGGCAAAGATGACAGAATCTGAACCATAGTTTCTTTATCCAAGGGTATCAAAGTATTTTACCAAAGTGGATAGATACTACACAGGTAGAAAAAATGAGGGACACAAAGGTTAGCATATCACTCACCCAAAGTCACACCCAGTTCAATGGCAGCAACAGGAATACAACCGCAGGGGTGTCAATTCCTAGTCTCCTACTTTAATTGCTGCACCACACTCCATTCCTTCAGTGCAGACTGACAGCGTCTGCACTCACCTCCTTTGCAGCAATGGATCACCGTTCCACAGGGAAGGGACTGATCAAAATCATGGGGGATACACCAAACTGCCCTGCAGGTGGGATGCCTCCCGCTGGAAAAAAACACTGGCCAGCAGGGAAGAAGATGGGGGAAGAAAGAGATAATGCAGGTGGAAAAACTTATTTAGAGGAACCAGAACCCAACTCAGCCAATATCCAACAAATCTTAAGCCATAACCATGCATCTTATATTTTTAAAAGAACCCCCCCTAACTGTTACAACTGCTTTATAGCAGGCTTTTCTCGAGTAGGACAGGGCTTTCGTTTTACACAGAGACAGGTTCCCTTCCATGAAAACTTCTGCCCCCTGAGCTCCTTTAGTTGATCCAGTGTGATTGTACAATCAACATTTCAATTTACGGTTTTTTAACTGCTTTCAAATTTCCCTCCTTTTTGGGATTCACGCTGAAACCACCGGCCAGATTCCCAGCTGGTGTAAATGAGTGTAAATGTGCTGATTCACATCAGCTGAAGAGCTGGTCCCAGGAGCTAGCTTTGCTCCCTACCCAACCCCGCCCAATCCTTGTCTAAAAAGCTTATGGGAAAAACACAGTGCATCCTCCCCAGCACATGGCTATTCCTGGGATTTAAGGAATGCATGCATTATATTGTTATGAAAGGGGCACTGTGCTGTATTTATATAAGCGGCCGTCATGGAGATGAGAGCCAGCGTGTAGTAGCCTCAAATCTGTGACAATGTTACAGGGGTGACAACAGCAAAAAAACTTTGATCAACCCCCGAGTACAAATGTAGGTTTATATTCTTGCCATCTGGCAGGGTATCATGTTAAGAGCCGTGCAGACAACAGTGGCTGCTATTACGTAGTGTACTATATACCAGTAAAAGCTGAATGGATCTGCAATAAAGAAGACTTTGAAATAGCTGTGAAAGGAAAATCTGTGCCACCAAGTGCTGTTATGAGGAATGTCCTTACATTCTTCCCCTCCTCCCCCCCCGGTTCTCCTTTGCCCCGCTACTGCTGTGGGGATGTTTTTCCGCCCTTTTCCCAGCCCGGCGGCTGCACACAGCACTATCAAGTGAAGTGCTGCCCCTAAACTAGAGGTTGGGTTCAGTTAAAGAGCATAAATCAACAGTCAGGGTTGGCAGGTGAGCAGCTGCCTCCACAGCTGACACCAATCCCACTCCACTAATGGTGGATGGTAGTCTTCATGAATGGAGGAGGTGGGTACAATCTTTTCCTCCCTGCCAAATCCTTCCCCTTGTCCGACTATGGGCATATCACTACCATACCACATGCATCTTTCTTCTGACTTAGGGACCCAGGATGAAACCTTGGACTAGAGTCACCATCTTAATTGGCATGACACCATGGTGCCAGGTGCTGTACAAACACAAAAAGACAGTCCCTGACCCACAGAGCTTACACTCGAAGTATAAGGGTAGTGGTGGAAGTTCCATCACCTGACACAATCAAACAGGACTAGACATACCACTTGAGAATACACTGTGGGGAACAGTCCTGCACTGGCATGGGCTAGATGACGTAAGAGTCCTTTTTCCATCTTTGATTCTGTTCTTCTGTAATTGCTTGATCACATCAACAGATCCTTCAACCCAGGTGTCAGATTTTACTTATTATGGGCCAGATTTCCTAACGTGCTCAGCTCCCACTGCAACTCCCGTAACCAAATTTTCCAACAAGTCAGCACCCAACATGCTGATCTCTTCTGAAGAGCTGATTCTATGTGATATTTATTTACCAAGCATGCATTTTGTTGTGATGCTCTGTGTGACTTGAAAGCTTCTCTCTTTCACCAACAAGTTGGTCCAGGAAAAGATAATACTTCAACCACCTTGTCTCACTAATATCCTGGTACCAAAACAGCTTCAACTACACTGCATACATTTATTTAGCAAGACCTTTTAAAAGCGCAAGACTCTATCCGGAGGTGAGGGATATGACTCTTCAATATTCCTGCCTTTTAAGAACAATTTCAAATATATCCCTCCTGCAAGAGGCTATCTGTGGGCTCGAAGGAATGTTTGCATTGTATCGTTATGGATGGCATGCTATCAAAAAAGCCAACTGTTATCTTTTCAAAACTGACTCAGAATCATGTCAAAAACTTGCCCAGGAAATCGTGTTGTGTATCCCTGACATCTAAATTACCACAGATATTCGCCCTAAACCATTCCCTTTATCTTGTTATATTTTAGTTGATAGCTGAACTATGCAATGCTGCCTTGCTGGCATCCCAGCAATGGCTAGTTATCAGGAGCAAGAAAGCACGAGGCCTGGGAACTCATTGAAAACATTCAGAGGCGATATGTGAGGGACCCGGAGAGATTAGAGAGGGTTTGCTGAGGCTACAGGAATTCCAGCAATTCAGGAGTTACATGGAGAGGTCTCTGTGTTGCATGTGACAGTTTTGAGCACAAAGTTGGAGTCTTTTTGTCTCACTCTTTAAAGTTGTTTTTCAACTTTCACCAGTAATAAAGGCTCTTCCTTACTGTCCCACCGTTATGGCCAGCTGGAACACCCGGGGCAAGCTCTATCACAATGTAAACCGGAGTGACTTCAGTGAAGTTATTGGACTCATTCCAGATTATGCCAGTGTAAATTATCTCAGCATCTGACCTGCTACATGTACAGCCGTAACTTCCCCATATAAGTCCAATAATTATTCCCCATATAATTTACCGAACAAGACGGACAGGTGTTTGATATCATTAAGTTAGTTTTAGAAAGCAAGGGTTGAAGGAACAATGACTGAGTAAGGTCTCATCCCTGGTAGTGACTGGTCAACCATCACATGTCTTGCTCAACATGCTATTTTTTCTTCACTTAAAATGAATCCCAGACAAAACACTGGATATAAGATACCCAACATGTCAGGTGTTGGAGCCACTTAGGGCAAGATTTTTAAAGTTAATTAGGTGCTAAAGATGCATATAGGTGCTGAGTGGGATTTTCAAAAGCGCCTAAACGAGCCAGTGATGATGTGTTTGTATGGAGGGCAGAAATTTCACAAAAATGCATTTTTCTCCATTAAGTCAGACCATTCTTTTCTTTTATCCATATACCTACCCAGTGAGTCCCTAGTTTATTATGGAAACGAGGAAGGAAAGAAGAAGAAGGGAAAAAAAAAGTCCAGTAAATGCAGATAAGGTCTTGCAAAAGTTGTGGCTAAATGCATTCACGCTTCTGGTGTTTCCTGGGAATGGCCATGTGACAGCTGTGAAAACAAGGATGATTAGAAAGAACAATGTCAACAGAACCCCAGAAAGCAAAAGCTGATAAGCCTAGCCACAGAGTCTATACTGTGATCTTTTGAGCATTGCTGTTGTTGGGTTTTTTGTTTATTTGATTTGGGGGGTTGGGGGAGGGCGGTTGCCTCCTAAAATAGCATTTTAGATGAAGAGAAACTGATAACTAAATGCCATCTTCAGTGACAAGCATTCATTCGTTAGCTACTCCTGACATCTAACTTATAATTATACTAAAACATCCCACCAAGACAGCATTCTCTGAGACGCACTTCGTAGATTGGCTATGGAAAGAAAAAAGTCATTTGGCACATTAATAAAATGGAAAACCCAGCACTCCAGTGGCAGGAGGATTTGGTGCAGAAAGTTTAGTGGAATGAGTACAGAGGAAGTTTGGGAAGTTATCTAGGTGTTTCCAATTCCAAACAATCAATGTCCTTGTGACAACTAAATTAGTCTCTGCTCCCAATAGCTTGGAGTCCAAATATAAAAGAAAAACACAGGGTGGCAGAAAGGAAGAGCTATTATCTCCATTGTGCAGAGCGGGATCTGAGGCACAAATGGATTGTGTCTCATCCAAAATCACACAAGCAGTCTGTGGCAAATGCCAGCTCTCCTGAGCTTCTGTTTAGCACCTTAACCAAAACACCAACCATCCTTCCTATCATCAGGTCCCCAGGATGTCAACTTTTGTGGTGGAAAAGTCACAAATAGGAGGGTTGCAAAGTCAATGGTATTAGCCAACCAAAATAAATAAATAAATAATCCCCCTCCCCAAGGGACTGACTCTGGCCTAGCTCCTATTGAGTGGAGGATCGAGTGGCAAGGGTGTGGATGTCTTGAGCTCAGACTGGAGGCCAGGATCTGAAACCACGCGAGGGAAGAGGGTCTCAGAGCCCAGGCTCTAGCCTGAATGCAAATATCTACACGGCTGTTTATAGCCCTGCAGCGTGAGCCCAAATAAGGCCTGTGACTCTAGGCCTGTGCCTTAACCACCAGATAGACTATAGACGATCAATCCCAACTATCAATCTCCTCTCCCGTTCCAACTTTGTCAACAAAAGGTTTCAGCTCTAGCGACACAGCATATTTCAATGAAATTTCATTTCCTCTAAAATGTTCTCACCGCCTAGCAGTAACTTGAATTTAAACAAATCCAGGCCTAGACTGCACCCTGTTTGCATCTGCTGAAGTCTGTCCATATTTATACTTCTTTAGTGGAGCAAAGAGTTTCAGCCTCTATTTATAATGCACTTCCCACCTCAGGGTGCGTACACTAATTGGGTTTATTTTTGTATTAATTGCTTTAAAAAAAAAAACCAACAAACCTGCAATCCCAAAAGAGCTTTACTTTGAAAAACAACAACAATTAGCCAAATTCTGCTCTGTTACACTGGTATAAATCTGGAGTGACTGCGGAGGTCGTCACTTCCTATTCACGTTGGTTGCAATGGAGAACAGAGTTTGGTCCACCCACAACCAGTGCATGTATTTGCCAAACATGTATGCTAGTGCTAGCTTGATGTGCGTAGCATCAGAAAAATCACTGATAAATAATTATAATGAATGGGAAAGACGGTGTTCCACAGCCTAGTCATTAATAACTAGAGAGAGACATAGGCAATCCATCAACACATGGAAAGGATCCACTAATTGCCTCATATGTAAGTTGCCTCGACATAAAGGTTTTATGTTCTTTGAGAAGCCCAGCTATTAAGAAAGCTTCAAGTGATGCTATGTTTCTGCAGCTGCAGTTCCCCACCCTGGGAGCAGCACCCCTACAATTCCTCACGCCACCCCCACTAGAATGGATGCATTGTAACACAGATTGGGCCTTGCATGTTTCAGGCTCTGATTTCTACCCCTCCTATTCTCTCTGCTGCAATGTGATGGTAGCCGTGGCAGCCACAGCCCACATGCCGAGATTCTTCCCCCCTTAGTCAGGTGACCTTTTTGTTGACATCACTTTTTTTTTTAAATGGTCTCCAAGGTTGATCTTTCCAACATTAGGCCCCATTCATATTTAATCACAGCCCCTATTTAACTTGTCAAAGCCACTAGTAAATGAAGATAACCTGGACAGCGTCTCTGCAGGGCCGCACTCCTTCTGGGCCCAGGCTTTCCTCTGATCTGTCTCATCATACAGGGATGTGGATGTGGATGTTTTTCAAATGACACGAGGACGTGTATGTATCAGAGGATGCAGCTGAGACTGCAGTAAGAAGCAGCGCTTGCAAAGACACGAGACACAACCAGTGCCCCTGTGTTCTATGGAAGACACCAGGCCCGTGCTAAAAGCTGAGGCCCTGTGTACATGCTAGGGGCGTGGACTTGAAGGGCTTAAAAAAAAAAATCAATCGCGCAGGAAAAAAATCAAAAAAGAATTTCACTTTCAACAGAGGTGTTCACGGACAGAGTGAAGGGACAGTGACCCAGGACTCCTGGGTTCTCTCCCCAGGTCTGCCACAGGCCCAACGTAAGACTTCGGCAGAGTCCCTTCATCCTCTCTGAAAAGGATACAGATCTTGGTTACCCAGGTGTAAATCCAGCGTAACTCTTTTGTCTCCAGTGAAGTTATTCTGCTGTAACTGAGAGCAGAACTGGGGCCAAGATACCAACATGCTGTGTGTAAACAGGAATTCTGTGATGTACCTACCTCCCACAAATGCTCTGGAGCCTAATTAATCATATCAATCGAATTGCCTTTGGCGGCAAGGGATGGCAGATCTAGCAAAGCACTTTGAGATCCTTAAAAAAAACGATGCTTTAAAAAGTTCAAAAGCAAAATGGGCTCAGCTCAGCTACCACAACTCCAAAGAGTCAGAGGGAGCCTGGAGGGGCTGAAAATCAGTCCCTGTTGTTTCAAATTGGTGAAAAGCCTTTCTTCTTTTTATTACAGTTTCATATTTTCCTCTCCCATAAACCTGTTTCCTTCTAATACCTGAGACTGGGTAAAGCACAACAGACTCGTGAATCCGCTCACTCGCTGTGGGGAGCCTCCCCTTGTCCCTTACCCCTTTATTAATCTAACTTGAACAACCCTTGTTACTTCACTCGCTGGCGCTGTACTCTCGGAGGACCTGTTTACTCCCTCTATGGCCACAGATCCTGCCAAATGCTTGATGACAGCCTAAGGGCCACGGGCAACCTCAGAATATTGTCTGAATGAATCTGTCATCACCGCCCTGTTGTACCTGTCATTACAGCCTGATCCCCACCTCCCAGAGGAACAAGTCATGAGTGTCAACCCGTTCAATGTTTTTAAGCAGCTCCTTTTACAGACAATCACAGCGGGTCAGGATCACTGGCTTGGCAGTTAAGGTGAAACAAAGGGCCTTCTCTGTCTGAGCTGCCAATTTTTTTCCTCCTACCTCCATTAAAGTAAGCATTTATCTGCCTGATTGAAAAAGTCACCTTTAAAGCCAAAATCCAGGGACTAGGTTGTTCAGAAAAACCTGGATGATGTGAAGAAAAGTCCTGTTTCTTGAAAGCTTCTCTGTCAGTACTAGGCAGACACTCCAGCAAACGGTATTATCTCAAACTTGGCACAGAGCTCCCATATCCCTAGACAAACATGGCTTCTCTCTCGACTTTCTATTTAAAAACTGGCTGAAGATTGGAATACAGCATTTTCAGATTAACAGGCTGGAACCATTAACATGAGAGTGGGTGTTCTCCCTAAATGCTGTCAACATCTGCTCCAGGGCTCATATTTACAAGGAAGCTATTTGTGTATTCGCATGGGACCGCTTTATTTATTTGCTTGGGGGTTTGTTTTGTTTTGTTTTTTAATTTAAAGGAAGTTCTCTTCAGAAAACGGATTTTAAAATTGTTGTTCCAGGGAAGAGGAGACAAAATCTAATAGATTTAATAAATTTAGCTTTTTAATTTATTGACATATGCTATCAGTACTCTCAGATGCTTACTTGCCACAGGCACAGCTCTTCAGCAACAGAAACTGAGGCACACAGAATTCAAGTCACTTGAGCTGGATCGAACGGCTGACAACAGAACCAAGGAACCCTATCCATTAGATTATATTGCCTTTAGAGCAACTATAGTGTATAGCACGTGGGGCAGTGAAAGAGGTAGATAATCTCACGTATTGGGTAGAGTACACACTTCGGGCTGTGTGGAGGATGGAAATTCTGTTTTGTGAAAGACTGAGATTTCTGAATTTAGCTCTGTTTCAATATATAACAAAACCCAAAAATTCTCTGCAAAAGAAAATTAAAAAAAAAATTGTTTTGAATCAATTGAAATGTTTCATTATGAGTCTGAGTTTTTGTTATAATATACAATTTATATAATGTGACACAAAATTAAAAAATTTAGAACATAAGATACCAGATCAGACAAGTATCCTGTCTTTGGATAGCGACTGATAGCAAATGCTTCTGAGGGACTGAACAGAAAAGAGCAATTTATTGAGTGATCCATCTTCTGTCATCCAATACCAGCTTCTGGCAGGCAGAGGTTTATGGACACCCAAAGCATGGAGTTGTGTTCCTGACCATCATGGCTAACTTATCTAATTCTTTTTTTAACCCTGTTATACATTTGGCCTTCACAACATCCCCTGGCAATGAGCTTCTCAGGTTGACTGTTGTGTGAAGAAGTCCTTTCTTAGGACTGTTTTAAACCTATTGCCTATTAATTTCATTGGGTGATCCCTGGTTCTTGTGTTATATGAAAGGATGAATAACACTTGCTTATTTACTTTCTCCACACCAGTCATGATTTTATAGACCTCTATCATAACCTCCTTCAGCTGTCTCCTTTCTAAGATGAAAAATCCAACTCTTTTTAATCTCTCCACATATGGCAGCTGTTTCATACCCTTAATCATTTTTGTTGCCCATCTCGGCACCTTTTCCGATTCTAATAAATATTTTTTTGAGATGGGGTGACTAAAACTGCGTGCAATATTCAATGTATGGGTGTACCATGGATTTATGTAGTGGCATTATAATATTTTCTGTCTTATTACCTATCCCTTTCCTAATTGTTCCTAATATTCTGTTAGCTTTTTTGACTGCTGCTGCATACTGAACAGATTATTTTCAGAGAACTATCCACAATGACTCCAAGATTGCTTTCTTGAGTGGTAACAGCTAATTTAGATCCCATCATTTTGTATGTATGGTTGTGATTGTGTTTCACAGTGTGGCATTACTTCGCATTTATCAACATTGAATTTCATCTGCCATTTGCCCAGTCTCCCAGTTTTGTGAGATCCCTTCGTAACTCTTCGCAGTCAGCTTTGAACTTTACTATCTTGAGTCATTTTGTAATGTCTGCAAACTTTGTCACCTCACTGTTTACACCTTTTTCTAGATCATTTATGAATATGTACCAGCACTAATCTCGGTACAGATCCTTAGGGACCCCACTATTTACCAATCTCCACTGTGAAAATTGACCATTTCTTCCTACCATCCCCCCCCATCTTTTAACCAGTTATTGATGCATGAGAGGACCTTCCCTCTTATCCATGACTGCCTACTTTGCTTAAGAGTCTTTGGTGAGGGACTTTGTTAAAGTCTTTCTGAAAGTCCAAATACATTATACCCACTGGATCACGCTTGTCCTCAAAGAATTCTAATAGATTGGTGAGGCATGATTTCCCTTTAAAAAAGCCATATTCACTCTTCATAACAAAAAGTAGTTTCAAAATGTAAAACCAAAACCTTTCATTCTGAAAACGTTGGACCTTTTATTTCGGTTCTTCTCTTAAATCAAATTTTGGTGAAATGGACACTATTTCCAAAGTGTTTCAATTTCAGTTAAACTGAAAATTGTTCCCTGGAAGTTTTTCCATCCAGCTCTAGCTTACACAAATGTACACAGAAAGAGCACTATCCATTCTGATTCTCCACTGTTACAGCTGGTGTGGTCATTTACACCTGTGCAATGTGAGTATAAAACTAGGGCTGAGAAAATAATGGATGTTTTAGTTGTGGGAGGAGGAGGTACATCGGTGAATGAAAAAATCCAAAAAAATTCCAAATCAAGTTACAAGTTTTTGTCACAATGAAAAATTAAAACCAAAAAAAAATTGTTTTGGGTCAACTCAAAATGATTTTCTTCCATGTTTTTGTTTCAAATCAGCCGTTTCAGGTGTTTTTTACCTTCTCTTTCATTTTTTGGATTTTTCAGTGATTTTTATTGGCCAAACATCAGTTCAAAACACTTTAAAACTTTTTTTAAAACAATTTTTTTTTCCAACCAAAGTCTTTCATCAAATTCGATCTGAATTTGACAAACAGGTGTTGGGACCCAAAAAATGCTTTTTTCAATGAGAAAACTATTGGTTCTCTGCCCTCCCCCCCAAAATAGATTGTTCCACTGTATAAAACCCTGCCATACTGATTCAGTGGTTAACATACCACATGATTAATTTTATTAGTATTTTTATTACAATAGCCTCGAGGCCCCAATCAAGATCAGGGCTCCATTGTGTTAAGCATGGTACAAACACAGAGTAAAGGAACATTCCTTACAGTCCAAACAGACAAGTCAAATAAAAGTCATGAGGAGAAACAGAGAGGTGAAATGATTTGACCAAGGTTACAAAGTAGGTAAGGGCAGTGCCAGGAAGGAAATCCAAATCTCCAAAGCTCCAGGTCAGTTGAAGCACTTTGCCTCTACTGTTTGCACAATCAGGCATAAATGAACACACAACTTACAGAAAATCAGGTCTCCTATATGTTATATCTGCATCTAGGCCCCATGGTACATTAGTTCTCAACTATGTGGTGACGGCCCCCATTTATAGGTCACAGCTGCACTGCGTTCTGTGGCAAACTGAGACTTAGGCAGCAATGTTCAATTATTATGAAATCATTCAATAACCTTTCCTTGTTTGTTTCATAATTCTAAAATGAACCATGCCAGGAAAATACGTGACTACTGCAGGCCGATCTGCACTGGAACGGAGGGTACAACACAATGGGAGGGATTTTGGAGTCCATTGCTGGCTGAAGAAGTATGGGACGCACAATGACACAACAGGGAGAAGTGGCTGCAGAAGGCTTGATGGGGAAGCCTTGCTGACAAACTCCTGGACACCAAACACACATAGGCATTCTGAAACACCCCTCAAGTAACTCAGAGAGGATAGGGACGTAAACAATCACGAAGCTGTCAAATGAACTCACACAGAGACACGATTAAAGACCAAAACACCCTGTAACTTGTAGGCAAACACTTTTCACAAAGCGATCATTCCATATCTTACCTCTTTTGCCCTTGTCCTCAAAGGAACCTACACAACTCCTTCAAAAGACGAGCCTGGGAACTGAGGTCTTGTCTACGCTACAGCCCTATACTGGTATGTTGCTCAGGGGTGCAAAAAATCTGTAGTTATACTGAGCTTACCCTTCTCCACCCCCCACCACCGGTGTAGACAGCACTATGTTGGTAGCTATCACTTCTTGGGGAGGTGAATTAACTAAACCGACGGGAGAGCTCTCCTACCATTTTAGAGCATCTTCATTAAAGTGCTGCAGTGGTGCAGCTGTGCCAATGCAACGTTTTAAATGCAGACTTGCCCTTAAATTTGTAACGCTCCTGGACATCCGTAACCATGGCTTTAACAGACACGGATTAGGGCCCATTAAAACAACCTGCTGCCTAATAACCCTCCATTGTCCTACAACTGCAGAGTTGTTAACTGCCCATGTCATTTTAAGCTGTGTCCTACAACACGCATGAACTCCTTATGCTTAACTATCTGTCCCACTTTGTATCTAGCTTGGATACTCCAGTTTCCTTCTTTTCCAGACCTGAAGAACAGTTAATGTGAACTCAAAAGCTTGTCCCCTCCACCAACACAAAATATATTACCTCACCCATCTTGTCTCTCTCCGTTACACAGACAAACATTTGTGTAATTCATGAATGAGCAAGCTAGTTCATTTCACAGGGGCCAGTAGCTCAGATTACAACACGCAGAAGGGATTTAGGATCCAAAGTCACCAGGCCCAGCCTTAGGCACTTACAGTCCCTGCAGCCATAGGATGGGAGAAGCCATACTGAGTAGAGCATAGTTTTCTCAACCTGTGGTACATGGACCACTGGGGGTATGCGAGACACAGGCAGGAGGTACGTAGTGAAAAACCCAGTGAAGGGAGGCGAGTGGCATCTGCCGACTTCTGGGGAAGCCAGATGGCAGTCACCCGCTTCCTGCCTGGTCCCAACTCCCAGCTGGGAGGCAGGCAGCCCACACAGTGTGATTTGCCCCAGGCCCTCACCCCCCCAGGGATGGCCATGGGGAGCACTGCTATCTACTCTGGTGGGCCACTTGTGCCTGCTCATACCTCACAAATTCCCACCTTTGTGAGAACACCGTGTGACCCCGCTGTCAGGCCACTGCCATTGGCTGACGTTGACCTTTGCTTCTATGTGGAGGATGGGGAGGAGGAAGGACAGGAGAAACAGCAGGGGGTTTGGTGATCTGCCACAGCCACACAGCATTGCAGAACTCAGAACTCTCCTGCTTTACGAGAAATACAATCGTCCAGCGGTAAAGGGGGAAAAGATTGTATTTCTCAGAGTGGAAAACTGAGTGCTGGGGTATTTATTACAATTTTCAGAAGTTAGAGGGTACTTGCTACCTAAAAGGTTGAGAAACACTGGAGTAGAGTCACCACTCCTGAACATTCCTGGCGCTACAGGACTCTCATTCTTTTTGGTGTCTACACTGATGCTTTGTCGATACAGGTTGGGTGACAACGGTCGAGGTGGTTTTATTCTGTCAAAAAATCAGGACAGTTGTATCGGTGAGAGGGTGATTGCTGTGTGTACCACCACTGTTTTGTCAACCACAGCTGACTTTGGTCAACAAAAATCTCTAGTGTAGACCAGGCCATTGTTAGTGTGATACAAAGGGGCATTAGGGTAAATGAGAACCAGCTCTCTGGAATAACGATTTTATTTCCTGGTAGAAAATGTATTTCTTTCAGTGAGTTACAGTCTGACCGGTTGCAGAACATCAAACCGAATAAAAGAAAAGAAGGGGGGAGATCAGCTGAACTCATTGACTCTGTTGCACTTTCATGCCCCTTAAAGACAAATGAAAAGTGAAATGTAAGACTAGCCATCTTCCCTTGGACACCTGTCTAGAGAGGCCATGCTTATATCCAGAGGTTTAATAGTACGGAGAAAGAGAGGGAGAATTTAAAAAATCCCCTATGAATATGAAGACCACCTGTCTGAGGGGTCAGCTTGTCTCCGAAGGTCTCGCTTTGATCCATTACACACTGGATTTGGGACATCAAGAAATAGTGGGTTGTGATACATTTGTAAAAACAGCAGTATCCATAAAAATGGGACTTTGAAGGTGTTTTGGGTTTCTGGCAAAATGGAACTGTAGGAATTCAAAAAATAAAAATAAATACCCCAGCCGCGCTAGGCTCCTCACAGAAGCTTTAAACCCACTGAATTGTTTTGCCAGGTGTCACTTTGAGGTGCACCTCGCCAGACTCCAATTCCAGATGCCTGTGGGGCAGATGGCAGAGCCCAAGGAAACAGGGGAACTTATTAGCAGGGGGAGAGGGACCAGTGATCAGCCTCATGCAGTTGAACGAAATGTTTTCTTTTCCCAACGGGGAGCAGGAAAGTGCATGGTGCTATTTCCGCATACGCTATTATTTTATTTTTCAGTCACTTCCATTTCCTGCTGCCTGAATGTCACACATTATTCCACTACTGGAGGAAAGAAAAAGAATGTGGAGAGCATTTTCTAATGTGCAGGTTCCCACAACCCCACAGCTGCTCACCCAAGTCAGAGAGCTGTCTGCTCGGAGAATTCACCTCTGAAGTATTAGTGAGTCAAACCTCTCCAAGAGGCAAGCACAAGTTGTTTTCTTATGCTCTTCCCCCAGCAAAGGTCTGCAGCTCCCCGAGGAACCTGCCCCTCACCACACTTTTCCCTGCTTTAACCCCCCCAGGCTGGAGTTCAGAGTGTGAAGCAAGCTAAGGGAGAATGAAGGTGCGGCTCCCTTTGGAACTCATCAGTGATTCCTCCTTTGTCAACTGGAGGCTTCATTGTTAAGTGAGATAAAGTACTGCCCCCATTACCTTTTCCTCCCAGAGTTGAACATGCTTCCTCCACAGCACTTCCACCTAAGTTGGCCCAGGAGAGCAAGGCAATTGTCAGAGAGCCCATATCACTGGCATGCCAGCACACAAGGCAGAGACCCCTGCATCCATCCTCTGTATGGCAGGACACCGGGCACAGGTCTCACATTTCCGGGCATGGAAATTCAAAACACTCACCACCACAAGGCCATAAGGCAGCTACCTCTATATCTATATCTATACCATCTATATGTGCAGGTTTTTGGTGCCCATCACCATAGCATCTAAGCACCACTACAATTTAAGATAATCCCTCGTGCCTTCTTATGTTTATTTTGATACCTCTGCATGGTGCTCAGATACCACGGTGATGGGCTCAATATAGGAACACAGATACACTGAAATCAGTGGGTGTTCTACAGGCTAATCCAGGGGTGGGCAAACTTTTTGGCCTGACGGCCACATCTGGTTATGAAATTGTATGGTGGGCCACGTGGTGGGAGAGGGGGAGTGGTGGCGCTGAGAGCGGGGAGCAGCTGCCGTGCTCCAGCCAGGGTGCTGCTGGGCCCATAGGGTGGTGCTGCTGGGCTCATATGGTGGGTGAGGGGTGGGAGGGTTGAGTGGGGGGCGTGGCCACTGTGCTCCAACCAGGGTGCTGCTGGTCCCATGTGGTGGGAGAAGGGAGGGGGGAATGGGTGGGACTGGGAGGGGGAGCGGCACTGCGCTCTGGCCAGGCCTAGCTGGAGGGCCTGATGAAAAGCTCAAATGGGCCATATATGGCCCGCGGGCCGTAGTTTGCCCACCCCTGGGCTAATCAATGGGATGAGAGGGTCCCCAGTGTCAGACAAATGACCAGATTCTGCCCTCAATAAAACCAGCACTAATGCACCGTAACTCCACTAAAACTATCTCAGTCATTCTGGTGGCTGGTGTCACGGAAAGCAGAATCTGGCCCCATCATATTGACTGATGTAATAAACAACTATTAAACTAAATGAAAAGTGTAGGCAATCTGCTGGCTTTTGACCCTTTTTCAGTCTGCCAAGTTTTGAACAAGTTACTGAAAGGAGACTGCTATAAAAGGAGAGAGATATTTTATCTGTTCTCTAGTGCACAATTAGAACAAGTGTCACAGCCAGGTTACTCCACATTCACTTGCTGTCTAAACAACGGAACTTATCTAGCTGGAAGACTAAACACATGGCTTTTTGTTGACTAAATAATTCCCAGGGTAAGTACCAATTATTACTAAGGAGCCAAAAGGACTAGACACACTTGGTGCATCCAAGAACAGTAACAACTTAAGAACTGTTTCATTTCCAATGGCTAGCAAGAAACAAACTCTCTGACCAGGCTTACTCTCAGGAATGTTGACGGCCACTGATTCTATGCGACAAAGAGAATGCCAAATTCTTCAATGCACAGGATAAACTCCTATTAGCCAGCACACCCAGGCTTTTCGTTTTCACTCGGACTTCATTCTTCTGTGGCCACGTTTTCAGAAACAAACTCCAATTTTGCATGCCTGTATGCTCTTATATTTTTAGGGTGCAAGATTTTGCACGTGCAAAACTTTGAATAGACCAATATTAGGGCAGATTCTGCCACCCTTGCTCATGTTCAGCAGGATCTTAACCAATGAATAATGCAATTGATTTCAGACTATTAATGTAACACTCAATGAGGCAGAATCTGTCCATCTAATTGCATATGCAAACTGGGAAGCCTTCGTAGCTTATTTGAACTGGCAAAAACAATCTGTGCACTTACATTTGAGATTTTACATATCAAAAAACTAAGGTGTAAAAACATAAGAATGCAATTTTTAGATGGACACATTTGGATGCCAGGTTGAAGCTATTTGAAAAATCAGGCCTTGTAAGCCTCACACACACACACATACACACCCACCCACCAAACACACCCACACCCCCCGTTTAAATAGATCTTCTCATTTCAAAAGACATACATTATCATTAGCACAGGAGCTCAGAGAACATAGTTAGACACCACAGATTACTTTGTTGAGTTCCACATTCTTAGTAACGTCTAATGAGGTTGCCATGTTTTGTCAGTGAGATGAAATGTACCACATCTGTGACAGTAAACCCAAAAGGAGGTATTATAACAATTCATTTAATGGTACAATAACATAACATACAAAAGTCAGTCTGAGACAAGTGGATCTTATTTTTGGGGAAGAATCTTAATTCATTCTCATATATATATCTTTTTCCTTTCACTTCCACAATCTCAAAGGCAACTCATTTTAATAGACGAAACCATTAGGAGGAGATCCTACGACTTGGCCACACCATAACATCAAGACAGGCCTCAGCTGTCACTTACAAATAAAACAGACTTCTAGAGGCAGCTGTGGTCTACAGCATAAAGCACAGACCAGAAGACTGGGATTTGATTTCCAGCTCTACCACAGCCCGGAAGAGCGACCTGACACAAATTGCTTCTTCTCTCACAGCCTCATCTCTAAAGTGAGGCTAGCACCATATTTTCCTGTGTTTTAAACTACTTTGAAAATGTTCCCCCGAACCCCACATTGGCTCCCTTATCCCCCACCAGGTGCACCAGCTAATCTGAATTGCTTTGAAGAGGCAAACTTTTGGTTTTTAAACATCAGGGGCAGTAATTAAAAACAAAAAATTAAAAAAAAAAAAAAAAATCAGTGATCAGTCCCATGGGCAATCCCTGCAATCGCTTTGCAGAGAGAGCCTGCCCACACACATAAGCTTCACACAAAACACAGACGAACCAGACAGCTCCCTCACCTGGGACTGACTAGGGGTTTGCCCTAGAACACTGACTACCCATGAGATGCCAGAGCCCTCCATGCAGAGGCCCTGTATCTCCACACACACCCTCCCTGTTGCTAGGCAGTGTTGCTTCCTGGGGGATTCCTTTACCACAGTTGCCTCCCTCTGTAAGGGGCGGGAGCCCACTCTGTGAGGCTCCGCAGGAGCGTCAGTGCAGCATCAGTCTGCATTAACTTTCCTGTGGCTTCTCCGTGGGCGGCAGAGGAAGCAGGTACAGTAACATAGCAGCCCTTTGGCCTTCTGTAGCAGAGGATCTCAAAGCCCTTTGCAAGCACTTACTAATCAAGCCTCCTAACACCGCCCTGCGATAAGGGGCGATAAGATACACGCCCCGCTGAAATGCAGCCAGCTCTGGGATGGAGCACTGCAGCTGTTCATTAGCGCACAGCAATGTTACGCAGCCATTCGGGATGCGAGGTGAAAACACGACACAGCCCCTGCAGTTACAGGTAGAATTTAGGCAGCCAGAATGTATCACAGCCATGCTGGACTGCAGTTTTGGATGTTGTGGTCAATATTGAATACGCATAATTCCCATCTGACCTCTGGGCAGAAAAGCCCACCCCAGTCCCCGTAGGCACCCAGAGAACACCCTGGTTCTCACATTTTTTCCCTCTAAAAAAGATGGCATTCCAAGCGAGCTACGATCAGGCTGTACAGCTTCCCAAGTGCTATTTAATACAGTCGCACCAAACCCTGTGGAGTGATTCACTCTGGGTAACACACACGAATTGTGAGACACAGCAATTCTGGTCTGCCAGGCTCCAAGAGGCTTTCCGCAAGGTCACTGAATCAATCCCCCTTCCCGTGGACTTTCAGCTACACGCCTAAGAGACAAGGAGCATTTCTCCCAGTCGCGCCCACCCCCACCTCCCCTTGATTTCATGCCTGGGCCGTGACTGCACTAACAGGGCATATCTAGTTTCTCCCTCGTATGCTGATTAAACCGACATGGTGCTTTGCACAGTCTTTCACAGACTCCTTATCTCAGTAACTAGAGGGAGGAAAAAACACAAGGACAACTCTAACTCGAGCAACGCCGCCTGCTTTTCTGGCGCTAGCAGATGAGACACGGTGCTCGCACATGCTGTCGGGAAGCTGGGGGACAGAGGTTACTATGACACAAGGCTTGTTGGGGCAGGCTGGTCTGGGTGACTGGGGAATTCTGGAGGTTTGTTTCTTTAACAACACCTTCCAACCTTTTCCCTCAAAATCCATAGCTGTGCGTGTGTTGAGGGCTGTACTTTGCCACGCGCCCTCCAGCTTTAACCCACAACTACATCAATATGAAAACACCGCAGCTCCACCCCAAGTGTGTGATGGGGGGAGGAATGGCGTTCCGAATACTTTCTATTACACATTCAATAAAGCTGGGTGGTTTGACCCTCATGGTGTATGACTAAGGCGAGAATAATAATAGTACCTGGCACTTACACAGCACTTCATTTGTGGGCTCTCAAAGTCCTCTAAAAGTTGGTAAATATCATTCTCCCCCTGTGCACAGAAAGGTTCACTGAGCTACAGAGCGGCTCAGACTAAAATTTTTCAAGAGTGGCCTCTGTGTTTGAGTGGCCAAAAGCGAAACATCTTGGGCCTGATTTTCAGAGGTTCAAGAACTTGCAGTTGCCCCTGACTTCAACCGCAGCTGTTGGGTGCTCAGCACCCTCTGAAAAATCCAGCCCAGCGTAGCTTAAATTAGGCTGCCAAACACGGAGGAACCCAAAACTAAAGCCTGCTTTTGAAAATGTGCAGCTGATGCAGCATTGCCAATCCCGTGCATTCAAAAAGAACGAGTCAGGTTCCAACAATCGTGAGATTGGCTCAACAATCATGAGATTTTTAAAATAATAAATTTTGAGTTCTCTTTTATTCGCTGTCTGCTTTTTGAGCCTTTAGAGTGCGCTCAGATCACATTTTCAAGCTCTTCTGGGAAACCACAAGGACTAGAAACTCATTTTCCTTTTAAAAAATGAAAACTAAGATACTCACATAATTCCACCTCTCCAGGACCTGGGGCTATACAAAATACTGCAAACATTACAAAACTCTCAATAGATGGCAACACTGTTTAGTTGACCAAGGCAACAGAGTACTTCACTGGCAGAGCCAAGACTACAATGCAGGTCTCCTAACCCCAGTGCCATCCCCCTGGGCCTTGTACAGTAATTACGGATGTGTGAATCAGTTTGAGTAAAAGAAGAACTGACCCAAGCCTAGAGCCAAAATGTAATCGCTTGCAGCCTCAATTTTAATCACTCCCACGATCCGAAGTTTATGGACTTTGGTTCTTTGCTGTTTGCATTTAATCTCTCTCTCCTGCATACTTCCTTGGTTATGGCCAGGCCAGAAGCATCTTAGTACAAGACAAGCTTTTCCCTCATAGTGGGCTTGCAAAGTGCTAACGCCCTCATGTCCCATCAACTGGTATTGAAGCCGATCGACACTTTGCAAGAGTTGGTTGGTATCTCAGATGACTACACTCAGAATTTCCAAACCAGCTGGCACCAGAGAATAGGGGGTAAGTACAAGACAGCTGGCTCTTTTTCTAGATCTTCAGATAAGACCTGAAGTTTCTGCTTAGACGTATCCCAAGGGAACCTCCAAACCCATGACTAGTAGTAAATCTCATCACAGGCACATTCACTTTCCCCAAATCCACTCATCACATCTCTGCAAACTAAGCAGTAAGGAGGGAATTACAGAACCACAGCATCCAGCATGCTTTATGACACATCTCTCTTATAAAGGCAATCATCTGTAGACTCTCCTGATTGAAAGTGATTTCTTCCTCAGTGGATTCAGCCACTCTTTCCTGTTCCCTTTATTAGCATATTATCCTTATTTTCGGGTGCAGAAGTTAGATTCTTTCCCTGCATGTTTTAACCCTTTATTGTCTTACTCTTACACACCTATCTGAAGTTCTGTGCACCCTGGGCCGTAGTAATGGGCTATTTCAGGAGGAACTATTCTTGCAAAGGGATCCCAGAACTACAGTTGGTATCAGTACCAAGAAGGGAGCTAAACCAGGTAGCTTATCTAAAGAGATATCTGTTCCGTTGGAAAGTGCTTTTCGCACAAACTGCTTTGCTGGGTGAAGCTAACTTTCTGCCGTGCCTACTGCTCTTCAAGGCCCATGAGTTCATTTCCAGGCACCAAGCCAGGTTAGAAATCACATAAACCACACGAGCAGCAACGAGGTTGCAAGGAGACATTTGTCAAGAAAAGAGATAGCTCTGGAGCACGGCTCCCCACCAGGCATATCTCAGCACACTGAAGCCAAGCTGCTGACTAATCAACGCTCCAGGGACGAGCACTGAGAAATCGAGCAAAGACATTTACGCCTATCACTAGTAGCGAATGAGACAGAGAAAGATGGAAGGAGAGAGTAGCCACAGGGGGAGAGGGTCCAAGAACCCAGGCTCCAGCCTGAGACTGAATGTCTATACTGCAGGTAAACAGCCCCATAGCCCGAGCCAGCTGACACGTGCCAGTTGTGGGTGTTTAATTGCAGTGTAGACATGCCCCTAGATCCACAGCACAGAATCTCACCCAAGGAGTGAGAGGCTGTTTGCATTTCCCCCTACCCTGACCTGGGCACCTAGCAGTGCTAGCAGCCAGATTGGCCCTATACACATGCATGCGTGCTAGCATCAGGCATTTCTATGCCCCTGATTTGCTTTCATAGTCTCACTCCCAGTGCAGAGGTACACTAGCTTACATTGGATCACAGCCTTTATCATGGCACAGTATCAAGGATCAGAGGGGAAAAATGACTATGCAAATCCCTGAGAGCTAAATTCTGGCTTCTGATAAGCATACATTACCACCAGGAAAGCTACTCGGAGTTTGACCCAAGCGTATGGGTGAAATTTTGCTCTATAAAAAGCAAAATGTGGGGTCTGCCCCTTTCAGTGCATCTCTATTAAATGACACAGGTGAAAACTAGCCACTTATGTCACTGGTTTTTCCCTCCCCCCTTCATGAACTCTGATTTTTTGTAACACAATTTTATATTTTTTGATCTGTTTTTGTTTTTTACCATAAAACTCTGGACCAAGATATTCAAAAGTAGGTGTCTTAAAAGTTAGGCTCCTAAGTCCATATTTAGGCATCACAATAAATAGCCTGGTTTTCGTAAGTACTGAGCGCCCAGCAGCCACCACTGGCTTCAGTAGGAACCGTACGGTGCTCAGCACTTGGGAACATCAAGTTTCTTATTCAGGATCCTTACTAAGGACTTAAGAGACTAACTTTAGGCTTCTGTTTTTGAAAATCTTGACTCTGCTGTGCAGAGAAGTGCTGGTCTTTTCCCCTCCGTCAGCATCCTGGTGCAGAAAAGGCTTTGGGGCTGATCTCACATCCTCTCAGACAATTCAGAGAAAAAGTCAAGGAAAAAGTCAAGGCCAACAGCACAGCCAAAACCCCAACACACTCATTAGAGAACAAAGGTTGCGGGACTGAAGGCTTTACTCCCCCTCTCACTGAAGCAGCACGAAGCGTCCTCTTCAAAACCTCAAGGCAGTTGAATCTTTATCAGGTGATGATGGCTTTTTGGAGAATAAAGGCGTTTGAACTCAGTGCCTTCCCTCCTCCCGTTCCACTGGCTTCACAAGAAACCTTCAAGCTGTCTAATTAGTATAAATCATTTTCAAGTAAGTGCTTTTGCCCCCCCTGACAGCAGCCTCATCAGACACCAGGTTCAGTGATAATGGCGATGATGTCTGTGACAGAAGCGGGGCCAAGGCTGTTTTCAATGGCTACAGTGAGCCAGAAAGCTGAGTAACAACAGGCTGAGGCAAAGAAGCATTCTCCACGGCTCTCCCAAGAGATAGCCCTGGGTGAGGTGCAGGCCAGACCTTTCCACTGCTGTAGACCTCACTGTTGCCTGGCCAAGGGAGAGGGACGGAGAGGACAACAGCTGGGCAGGAAATGAGCCAACGAAGTGCTGCTTTATAAACCTGACCCTCCACATGCGTTTGCATTTTTGAAGATTAAATACAATAAAAAGTCACGACATGGTCAAATGGTTAATTTTTCAGCCACGCTCATAAAACTGACAGGAGATTTGAGTCCAGTCATGGAGTGGCAGCCTTTAGGCCCAACAGCACCAATTGCCTCCCACAGAAATGAGGCTTCACTAAAGAATTCAGTCCCGGCTAATTTAAAATTAATCCTAGAAGCACACTGCTTGCTCAGACGGGCAGTCTCGTTTTGAAAGCGTCCAAGAAGTCAGAATAGTAGGACTAAAGGCAGCTTTGTTCCAGCCCTGACAATCAGATTCTCCCCCCAAAGCTGGCTTGCAAGTTATGATCAAGGAAGCTCCCTTGCTCATTCTAGTGCATGCTCCTGCAACACTGGAGAGCCCTGATCTGGAGAGTCTGCCTCTCGGGATAAAGGCTTATTCAAAAGTAGCCTCTAGCACCGTTTGTGAATGCTCTGGGTGGCCAACTTTCTAATTTCTGAAAACCAGACACCCTGCCCCACCTCTTCCAAGGCTCCGCCCCCCCCACCCCCCCATCTCTTCTGTCGAGGTCCCGCCGCCTGCTTGCTCCTTTTCCTTTCTCCCCCTTCCCGTTTAGGAAGTCTGCCAAGTCCTCTGCTGCTTTAACGCCTAACAAGCAGAGTCTGGTCCCATCGGCATCTCGCTAAACTCTGGGCAACTCTAGCACGAGCAGCCTCAAGGGACTTGCAAACCCCAGCTCCAGCAGGCTGCCTGGGAGTGAAGATCAGAAGAGCACTATGGCCACACAAGAGAAGACAGGCAGCCCCACTGGCAAGCTAGGACACAGCCGTCCTGCACAACAGCCTCCCACCTCCCTCTGTGCTGCTTGCCCAGCAGCCCCTTTCCCCTCCGGATCAAGCCCTACCTGCCCCAGAGCTGCCTGGGAGCACGGCCATGGGAAGCGCTGGCTGGTGGGGCAGTTCACGTTCCTTCCCTCCCGGGAAACACTCCATGGCCACTGGGAATCCCTTACCTTGCTCGCCAGGGGCCATGCACTCTGTCCTCCGCCGCAGCCCTGCAAGCCATGCTCCTCAAAGGGGCCTCCCGAACCAGTGCATGCGTGCTGCTGCCGCAGGAATCACCTCTTCAAGGCCAGGAGACAGGCTGACTCTTCCCTCCCCGCCCGGGGTAACCAGACTTTGAGTGTCCGGTCCCCTTTTCGACCAGACTTTCTGATAGAAAACCGGACACCCGACAACACTAAACTTGAGACATCGAAGTCCTGATTCCCACTTCCTCCATTTCTGTGTTTGGCATAGGGATGGACACTGGGGTGGAGAGGGGGGAAACCGGATGATAGGAAAGTTTGCGGCAAGTCACCTTTGCGCTCCCTGCATTCTGAGGGCATGAAGGGGCTTTCTCAACCCCCAGAAAGCTGCTCTAACTTGTTCTCCATTTGCCATGACTCCCAAAGGGCCCTGGAAGCAGAGACTAGCCTTAGTGCACTGCACTTCCTCCCTGCCCCATGCCCCTCCCCAAATACCCCCAACAAGTACTGACAGCAGGGCCAGGGGAGAGCCTTTATGCCAGCTCTGCATCAGCCACATACAGGAGGTATTTCCTGACAGTTGCTTCCTTGCACCAGCAAGAAGCCATCATGAGTGGCGCCCTCTTTGCAGAGGCGTCAATAGGCATGCAAAGCACAGGGCACTGGAGAAACAGGCTTCCTATCTCCAGAACAGACCTGTTGAAATCCCCAGATCTGAGCACTCCTAAACTTAGGTTTGAAATGCAGATTCAACACCAAACCTGCCCAAAGGTCTCAACATCTGGAGTCACCTTATTAAAGGAGAGTTTGAGCTGCGAAGCCAGCGCTGAAACCTGACGCACAGCCAAGGTTCGCACCCGCGTGCTTGGCTCAAACACATTGCTAATGAGCACCTCTGCAGATAGGCAGGCTCTGGAGACATTGGCAGCAATGCAAGGGAGCAGGCAGCAAACTGCAGGCAGCCAAACGGTCAGAATAACGATCCTGCAGAGGGCTAAGGGGTGAAGCTCAGAGTTGAGAGCGAACCGAAGCCCCCCTTCACTTGCCCCTCCCCCTTCACATAATGCGTATGGACACAAGCTCCAGTTCTCGTTAGGAAATCGTGGACTTGCTCTGACTGCAACGATAACAAGGCTAAAGCAAGAACAAACTGACCTTGCCTTTTAAACACAGTGTGATTACTCCCTACGTGCAGATGCGTCAGTAAGGAATCCAGGCGCAGGCTGACCGGCAGGGTTAGAGGGAAATTTCCCAGGAGGCTTCAGAAAACTGAGCCTAGACCTCTCCCACAGAAACCCACCAGTTTATAGATCCAAGTCCTGGCCCGCACCGCACAATGCAAATCCAAAAACATGCCTAAAGAAGTGCAGGACCGGGAGGGCACAGGGATTTGAGCTCACCCCAGCAACCCCTGCTGCCTTTTATGCTATGCATTATTGGGCATCATCTCAGACAATCCCTTAATGCCACTCTAAACACAGGAAGCAGCAAATGGCAGGTTATGTGGTGCTTCCAGATCCTTTATCTGAGGGGGGAACAGATCATCCCTTGCCCACAGTGCCCTCGCAGGCACTGGGGAGGATCTGCAGGAACTTAAACCACCTTCAAGAGCCCATCCTTCCTCCTTGGATGCCCTTGCATCCCCAGTTTCACTGAGAGCTCCCCAAAACTCCACTACAAGGCTCACAAAATCAGACAACTTCCTCCATATTTGCTATGAGGGGCTGGTGAGAAAAACAAATTTATCTTTTACAATCACATTAAAGGTTTAAAATGAAATTATGCCTATTTGACCAGTAAATAAATTGTCCATTGGCAAATTATTCCCTGTAACAGCTGGGAAACAGAAAGCAGCAGTCACACCAGACCCACTCCCAAACTGCTCCCTAGCCGGGGGACTGGAAACCGGGCCACTGCAGAGACTTTATGCCAGTTCTGCACAGGCTGGAGCAGGTTTCTATCCTAAGGGTATTTTCAGGGAACTGTTTCAATCCACTTCAAGGTCCGTTTATGCTGCCAGAGCAACATAAAGGGGCCCTAGTGTAAATGAGAATCTGGCCCCCTGAATCTATGATTTAGTCCATTTCCTAGTGGGAGTTCATAACCTCAGCACCAAAACTGGCACTCTGGCGGGCAACTGTAGAGGGCAAAAGCCAAGAAGGGAGAACTTCCACCGAAAAGTGATCCCCTAAAATAGGGATCAGGCCCACTGGTGAGGCAGCAACGATCCTGCTGCCTAGGCTGTTCCTGTTCTGTGGCTCAACAGATAATTCCAGTCTCAAGGAATATCCATTCTTTTAAATGAAAAGTAAAGAAATTCCCCAGTTTACACAATGAACCTTCATATTCTTACTGGGTCAAACCCAAAGTCTTCACGTACCAGTGAAGTCAGTGGGTTCATGGCCTTAGTAGAAAATTCACTTTTTTAATTAACTTAATTACAGAGTAGAAATTGAGTAAGTACTTCAGCATATTTAGTGAAACACATGGCTGACTTGGATCCAGTTACAACATTTGTTACCTCAAGCACCGGCTCATGATTTTATTTTTAAGAGAGCTGATTTCTGCAGAAGAGGTAAGAGAGGAAGAAATCTATTGTGTTACTCTCAAGTTTTCTTTTCTGAATTTTCTTTTCACAGGACACTGAAAGAATTCTAAAGAAAGAGACGAGTGGGGAAAAGACTCTGAAGCAGCCTTTTAGATCTGGAATGGATTCATCTCATGCTTGGAACAGTCCCTATGATGCCATGTCCTTAGAAAGCTGTGTTTTGGTTAGTCAGGTATTAATTGCAAATATAAAGAAGAAGTTCCATTCTTCTTCCAAAAATTTGTGATTAAAAGTAAAAACGATGCAGAAATCACAAAGGATGTGTGTGCTCCACACACACACACGCACGCACACACACACACACACAGCTACTTTCTAAGGACAGTTCCTAATAGGAGATAATGGAAGCTTCTTTCAAATGAAATGTCTAAATGGGCCTAAGGCTTGTTTTCTCCAAACTCAGCCAGGCATTGCTGCTGCCACAGCCACTTTCAATCAAGCTTTTACTACAAAACAAAACAAAGGAAGAAGTTAAATCCATGGGAGATTTCCAATGAATACTTACAAATCCTTTCTAGGGCGGTAGTGAGGGAACTCTGCAGAAGAAATGACCTCAAAAATCTGGTTACTTCAATATAGTGAGGACTGCTCCCCCACGCCTCTAAATTTTAATTAGCTTATTCTGTGTACTGTATGGAGGAGGAAAGAGTATTACTCAAGTGGTATAAAGTTCAGCTATAGCTGCTGTGCACTTGGAATTTAATACATGACTACCAAAGATCCTTCTGGAGATTGTTATTTTATGTCATTAAAGGTAGACACAGCCAATGAGGGATTTGTTACAGAACACATCCACAGCGTGTCTGCGTGCTTCCATGTCCAAATCTGTGTGCATTCATGAATAAGGTTTGTGTGTATAGAGCCATTATTCATTTATGAGATGAGAGGTTATGTCATGTGTATGTCTCTCTGTACATGTCTCCGTGTCTGTCTCTAGCTGCATAGCATATATGGAGATACTTCTTCTATGCATGTGTATATGCACGCGCATGTGTAGTCACAAGTTCACAATGTGCACTGAAGGCACTTGCTTAGCCTGCATATTCTTCCTCCTTAAACCCTTTACACTTGTCTGAAGAAACAAAGCCAATGGCTGAAACATTCTGCAAAAATGCCTTGTTGCCCAGAATAAAGAAATACTTTAACTCCATTATCGATAAGTGTTACCCTACACATATGTGGAATGCTTTGAATAAATTAAGTTTCCAGGCTTTAGGTACATGACGTTGACATAACAAAAGAGGACTTTACTGAATTGGGAGAGGGAGGTAAAAGCATTTTGTACAAAATAGAATTGTATAGAAAAACAGGAACTCACTGTATTTTTCTAGTATTTAAAAAAAATAAACTAATCTGAAAAAGGAAAAAAAATTATTTGAAAAATTTGGTTTTAATTACATTTTCCATTTATTTTCTGCCATTTTCAGGAACAGTTTTTCAAATACAATTCTGTATCAGTTAGGGACAGAAAATTCCACACATGGGGTTTTTTGTTTGTATGTTTTTGTTTGTATGCGTATCTGGCACGGAAAAAGCCTTAAAGAGTGATATCTTGGCCCTATTAAAGTCACTAAGTGCTTTTTACTTTAACGGAATACGGATTTCCCCTCTGGGTGGTAATATTATGTTTAACAGGCTTTTTAGCTTCCAATACATATAAACTGAACTGAACCAACATTAGAAAACATGGTGCCACTCAAACATTCATACTCTACAATGTAGATTTCATAAACAAGTCATCTTAAACAAGTACAGTGGTTGCCACCCTAATGTGTGAGCAGGTGCAGGAAATGTACTTATGAACCACAAGACACACAAAACATGGTCCATTGTACCACAGCAGCTCTACGAAAAATGCTTTTCCCATGGGCCATTCATACATTGGAGTCATCACCTTGGTGGGCTCTAATGTTTTGGTAATTAAGTGAAGCTAGCAGGGCAAATTCCACTCTCAGGCTTTGACTTCACTGCTAATCAGGGTGTATTTTTTACCTCACAGTAACTACCATGCATGAGCTATCCTGAGGTGTAAACACAGTGAGGAGTAGGTCTTTTAGTTTTACCATGGGGTAGACATCCCTATTCCCCTGCCTGGGGTTGACCTCAGTAAATTTACCTAAACTAAAATCACTAAAGTGCCTGGTCTTCACTGTGTTTGTACCTCAGGATAGCACACAACATGTTAGCTGCCCTGAGGTAAGAAGTACACCTTTTTAGCAGTACAGATAAGACCTCAAGCATGCCGGGGTGAAGTCAATGGAGTTAATCTATATTTCCACCAATGTAACGGACAGCACAGTTGGCCCAATAGGTCTGTGAAATTAAGTTCTCTATCCAGAGTATAAACGCATAAGTGGCTGCAAAGTAAGCTTTCCCTCATGCTGCCCTATGCTCAATACCGAGCAAAAGACCCTCAGCCCTCCCTCCAAAGATTCTATGATACATGGAGACATGATTTAGTCAAACCCAAGTTATTGGTCTCAATACAGGAGTAACTGGATGAAATTCTACAGCTCTGTGTTATACAAGAGGCCAGACTAAATGATCTCTTCCAGCCTTAAAATCTATGAAACTATGGCTTTATGAAATCAGCTCTGGTCACCTCTGCATATTGGTGAGTGGTGTTGCACCAGAGAAAACAAAGACTAGTAAGAAAAACAGCACCACAACTAGTGACAAACACAAGTGTCTCCATGTGAAATGGTAACTTAGACCACCACCAATCTTGTGGCTACATACTGCTTCTTGTACAGCAGTTTGGTATGGCAAGGCAAAGAGAGCTATAAAATACAATATGCCCTTTTTCTTTAACTTACAGTGATAGATGCAAATTTATAGCAACAGCATAACCTTCCTGATATGAAAAGATAGTAACTAAAAAATGAGCTCAGAATGAAACTGTTAACATCATCACAGGTTTGTGTTTGAGATCAACGAAAACATGTAGAACCATTCTTCAACACTTCAAACAAACCAGTGACTCATTCCCTTTACGCAGTATTCTTATATCCACTACCAGCAAAGTAAACAAAGTAAAAAATCTGTCTCAATTAGGTGAGTTCTCTATCCTAGCACCCACCAAAGAAACATCATCCAGCATCCAAACAAAACAAAAAATCATCAAAACCAAACAAATCATCCAAAACAAAACAAAAAAATCTCTCTACAATTTCTGTCCTCAGCCACTCAAAAACCATTGGCAAGATGTGTTAATTCAATGCTGTTAATCTTATCTGTGCAGGAAGATCCCAGGGCATCGGCTGCATTGATGCTGCAGGAGGAGGAACTCTAATCAAGCGTTTCTATCCATGAATAACAGACAAGGAATGTCTAAGCTTGGCCAGTGGTAGCCTGTGCAAAAATTAACCAAACACTGTAAAATCCCCTTTGGAAGCAGCAGGAGAGGAGCCATTGTTGTGCTGTCTCTGACAGATTAAATCGTGCTAGGGCAAAGTTGGTTAGTGAGTCAAAACTGACCAACAGGAATCTGCAAGATCAGCTGCAGTTGCCTGGTGGAGGACAGAACTATACTTGGATGAAGCTCACTCAAGATGGAATTCTGGTTCTGTGTTGCCATCCCTCATTATTTTGCAATAAATGGCACTTTTCTTAAAGCCCCAGCTCCGGGAGTCATGTGGTTATATGAATCTCAGCTTTCATTTAAAAAAAAAAAGCTTTTAGCCCTTCTGGTTGCAGAGAAAAGCTTGAAAACATGAAACCTAAAGGCTAAAACACCAGAAGTCCAATAAAAAGAATCCAAATGTTTGTTTGTTTTTTAAATCTCATAATTGTTAAGCCAAGCTCATGATTTGTGGGCCTGACCCAGGTTTTTTGAATGCTTGGGGGTGGGCATATTGAGTTTTTGCTGGCTACCACCTCCAAAACATAAGGGTGAATGCAATCAATCCCATATCATACAAATTTGGTATAGTCCTTCAGTACCAGTCGAGTTGTTAGCATGGCCATCCGTTGGGCAAAGTTTGGGGCACTAGGTTTGCAATACATTATTCTAAAAATACTCAGGTAGGTCCTGACCAAGTCAGAGCATTTCTCAGCATGTCTTGATCTGCATTGCCACTTCTTAGAGATCTCACAACATACAGTAAAGAGGTCAGCAGTTCTCTCCAAACAGGCTGCATTTATATCTGCTACAGATAAGTTTCCCTAAGGTAAGGAACTTACTTCCTAGGTCCTTTATCAGTTGCTATTGTACATAAGGCAACAGTAGGTCAAA
Source organism: Mesoclemmys tuberculata (assembly GCA_007922155.1). Taxonomy (NCBI): domain Eukaryota; kingdom Metazoa; phylum Chordata; order Testudines; family Chelidae; genus Mesoclemmys; species Mesoclemmys tuberculata. Next base: position 78,609,720 of record ML675624.1, read on the forward strand.
TGCCCTTTCAGTCTGACCTGTCTGTGAGCAGAATCTGCTAAGACCTCACAGAATGTGAAATAATCATTCATAAATTCACTGTGGCGGTTTTAATAAATCATATGGCTCAACATCTGTTAACAAAACAATAAAACTCCACCAACACCACACCAGCCAACAGCATATGCGAGAGCTCTTCCAGCCCTGAGCCATTTCCCACTTGTGCCCAAAATACAAAATGACAACTTTGGCTCCGGTTGCCATTGCCTGTCTCTCATAATATGCTAGCTCTGAAACCCTCAAATTACCCAAAGGTAGTTGGAAATAAAGGAGATTTAAAGCTGGGAAGCAGGCTTCTTTCATAGGTGAAGGAAAGGTGCTAGATTAGCAGCCCTAGAGAATGGAGTTTTCTGTTAATTTGCTAAGAGGTGAAATTCCCCCATACTCATAGAGAGAGCTTGCATAAAGCCTATGCACCACTGATATCTTACTTAATCTCTCAAAATAGGGTTACATGGTTGATGGGCCTTACCTATAGACGTGAATTTCATCTCATCAGGAACCACCTTGCACTGGCAAGGAAATGGACCTGCTCAAGTATTAAATAAAGTTGGTTAGAAAAACTTTGAGAGAACCACCTTCCATCAGATGCTGCAGCTTTGTCAAAGTCGAAATGGTTGGTGAAATCCTGTCAATTTCCCCAAAGATTTGTTCAGGGGGAAAAAAATGGGGAAAAAAGTTCTGACATCCCATTTCAACATTTTCAGATCAAAATGGTCTGATTTTTCATTTTGAAACGACCTTCCATTTTGAATTTTTGAATTTTTTTCATTATTGTATCATCTTATATTTTACAACTTAAAATAAAAAGGGCAAAAATAAAAACAAAACAAATTTTGTCTAAATGAATTTTCCTTCATGGAGAATGCTGAGATTTTCGGGTTTTGTTCCACAGCAGAATCAAGACCAATTTCAAAATCCTTCATGAAACAGAAGTGCGGTCACTGGACTTTTGCACAGCTCTACCATTAAGTCTTTTACACCTCAAAAATCGATGGGGGCTCAACAGCATCCCACATATGTTGACTTTACACTAGTGTAACCTCTGCCTTCAATGGAGCTACTGCCAATTTACCTCAGAGTAAGGGAGATCAGAAGCAGCTATGGCCCTGCAACTATACCACTGTAGCGCCACACTACAGACACATCCCAGCAGTAATGTCGACGAAAGGGGTTTTCCATCAACATAACTTCCTGAGGGTTGGTAACTAGGTTTGATGGAAGAATTCTTCTGTTGACTTAGCCACATCTACACTGGGGATTAGGTCAATTTAAGTGTAGACCAGGCCTACAACTCTACAATGTAGCAGCTGTACAAGCTGAAGGGCAAGCCACAGGTGGGCCAGTGGGCCATGGCCAACGCAACTAGCACCCATGCACAAATCTGATCCTGTGTGAATGCGCTCAAACAGAAGCAGTTCTGCCTCCAGCCCAGGTCACCTGACCCAGCGATTCATTCCCACCTCGGCCCACCCGCATGTTTGCTTCTCCTCCTAGCTCACCACAGGCAGTAGTAGGAGCTGCATAGCCCAGCTGCAGCTCTGATACCAATGGTGCCTTCCTACCCAACACAGAGCCCTCTTCCTCTGCGGGGCGGGGGAGGCAGGGTGTGCAGATGGACCTGGGCAGTGACACTGGGAGGCGGGGACCTCAAAACTCCTTGGCCGCCACACAGGCTCAGGAAGTGAATGAAGTGTTCCCCCTTTCCCAGGCTTTACTTCCATCCCCAGACACTCGCAGCAGGGGGGGATGACTGTGCCAGTTGCTGCCTCCCTGCTGTGGTGGGAGTCTTGAAGGAGGGATCTCCCCATGTCCCCACAGGAAGTGCTAGGGGTGCATTGTGGCTGGGGGGAGGAGGCCTGTCCCTTTGTGCTGGAATTACTGGAGCGGAGCTGGGTTAAGTGCCCCGCATCGGCACATAGAGGTGGTGGGAGGACGTATGCCGTGCTCATCCATCATAAGTTGGGGGGCTCACCCGAATTTCCATCGCTAGCTACGTTATTGGTACAAGCATCCATGCACTGCCTCAAACCTGGCTTGGAAGAAGCACTTCTACAGAGAGTGAGATTTAGCATCTAGCCTGTCTGCGGAGACTGTGATCTGAGGATCCTTTTCATGGGAACTTGGCTGAGACCAGCAATTTATTTCTACAGGCCACCAGACTCTAATTAATAAGAGCTAGATCTGAATAAGTACCTTAGAGGTGAAAGTTTCTGCCTCCTATTACCACCCACCCACCTAAGCCATCCGGTTCCTCTCTCAAAACTCTTTCAAAAGAAAAGTCATGCTCTCAGGGTCGCAGTGGAATAACGTTGTTCTCAACAAACAGATCTGACCAAACCTGATTTACTGTACATCCTGCCTGCACTCCACAAAGAAAACAATAAGCACTATTTCTGTCAGACTCTCAGTTCTGCTTCAGGTTTGTTTTGGATGTTAATTCACTTGATGGCAATGAGTAAATCACAAGGGCTATTAATCCTTATGTTTTGGGCATAAACTGATCACTGGCTGGGGCCACGAAGAAATTCATACTCTTCCCCACAAGTGCACAATATTACACACTTTAGGTGCATTCTGAGGCAGAGAGGAGGTAGGCCTTCGTCTGAAGCATCCAGCGCTCATCAGAGACACAAACCTGACTAAATGGATCACTGGGTCTGTTCCAGTATTGTAATCTCTACATTCCTACATTGAAAATGTGCAGCACTTACTAATATCAGTTAAGGCGGACAATTCGTCAGCCAGACTTCAGCGAACTGTGAGACAGTATTTCCAACACAAGTTGTCTTCTGCACTGGCTGGGAATAGGAAGCACCTACATACTGGTGACTGACACTACACAAAGGTAGACAAGTGGCAACAGCCATTCCTAGCCCCTTTTTATTCCACAAATCCACTGCCTCTGGAAACCTATGAAACCCTTTTGAAGAGGGAAAGCAGAGATGCCCCTATTTCCACCTTCATATGTCTTGCATTCTGGCCAGACATCTCTATGACTCATGGATCAGGCATGACCTGTACAGCCACAGATGCCACTCCGTAGGTCAGCTCTCAAAGAAAGAAGGGGGACTGCTGGAGAATGATGCAACCCATACACGCCCCATTCTGCACTTCACCTCAGGGACTTGGAGTGCTATACAACAGTTCCTTATGAATCGTTGCTGACTTGTCTTGCTGCCAGGTACGTAGACTGCACGAGTGAATGAAGGACGTGCTGTATGTGGGGAGCTACTTAACAGCAAAGCTTTTTCTTGCCTACTTCTGAATGGGTCCTCAGACAAAAATCTTTCCCTTTGCTCAAAGTCTTTGTAAGACCTTTCCTGCTAATCTTTCTTCATCTCACTGAAACAACACAGACTGTCTGTCTCCAGGGAAGGCTGTCACAGGATATGGGGGAGGAATCCATCATTTGTAATGCAAGGAAATGTAATTTACGTATGTCAAAGGCATTTTCTGTACAAACAAATACACAGATTGGAGGCTAAACCTCCATTGCCTTCAAGCTGCTGTGCTTAGCAACTATATACCGAACAGCCTGAGAAAACCCACTCAACTTCATTTATAGTTCTCCCAAATTAGCAACTGTGTTTCAATAGAAAATCCCCAGGACGACCTCCTTTTACATACCTTTTTGTACAGGCTGACCATCTGTTACTGTAATACCTAAGAACACCTATCTTAAACCCCTGAAATCTCCATGCTGCGATCCACACAACCCTGCGTTTGACCCTGCGACCCCCATGCCCGCTACTTTTTTCATTCTTTGCCCCCCAAAATCAGTTGTGTCCTGGGTCCAGTGACTCCTCCCCTTCAGGGGGAGGGGCCTTTAGCAGTCCCTTCCCGGCTCACAAATAGTAGACAGCACCTTTCTTCCAAGAATCTCAGAGAGCTTTAGAAATGTTAAACCTTTCCATATCCCTGTGAGGTAGCTGAGTAACACCACTATTTTACATATAGTTAAAAGAGGCATGAAGAGATTTAATAAGGGATTTGGCCAAAGTCACAGCAAAACAGTGGTAGAATTTCAGATAGTGTGTTTCCCTTGCTTTAACCACAAGATATCACTGCTTCTTGTGTCTCAACCATGTTTCATTCGGCCAGATTATGCCCCTCAACCTGTCAAGGTCCAAATGTGGAAGCCAGGTGTGAAAAAGACCCCAAATGAGGGGCCCAAAAAATTATTCATTCAGAAAACTTAAATGTTGAGGGATTCATTCCATTTAGTCTAACTTGCACTTTATATAACCTGAGTTTCATGATGCTTCATTTCTGATGTAAATAATTTCCAACCACAGAAGTGACAGGCCACAAAAGTTGTGTAGAACATCAGTAACTCTGGGACTAAAACAAGCAATGTCCCTTTGAAATGAGTGACATTTGAGAGGTGCTGGCTATGAGCTGCCAAAGATATAGGGGTCACTGGAAGGGGAAAAATCTATTTTATAGGTTTTGAACCAGTGACAGAAAATGTATCTTGATGATTAAAATCAAAAAGCAAGATATAGAATGAATAGCTCTAGTGACAATGACTGGATTTCTATATTTCTGAATACACCAGCACTTCATAAATATATTGAAATATGCTGTCGTCACCGTATAGTATGTGCCAGTTTTCTATAAATATAGACATCTGGTGTTGGTTTTTCTATTTTTTTCCCCGTTACTCAATTCTGGTGTCATGAACATTACTTCGAGGAAATATATCTTTGAAATTAATTTCATATGATTCAGTGGACACAACAGCTGAACAAAAGGTCTATGTTCTAATTTTGCCATTGACTTGTGTAACTTTGAGGAAGTCATTTAACCTCGCTTTGTCTCAGTTTCCCCACCTGAAACAATAGGTGTTATGAGGCTTAATTGAGGATTGATACAAACTGCTGTGAGGTCTATAAATGAAAGGTGTTATGCGACTGTTGCAAAACACTGACTTTGCATAACTGCATCCATAATGAAATATCACTGCGAAAACTAACTACTTGTCACTTATATTATATATCCCAGGATTATAAAATGTTTTGCACATACCAGCTTACCCACCCACCTAACAGAAATGTGTCAGGCTAAGTACAATATCATTATCCCTAGTTAACCAATGGGCAAACTGAGGCCTGGTCTACACTTGCAGCAAAATTCGACTTCCTAACTTCTAAATAGCACGGCGTCCCCACTACGCTGTGCCAACAGGAAATGCCCTCCCATCAATGCAGAGTTAATCTTTTTGCGGGGGTGGATTAACGTCGTCGACTTCCAGATCGATTGAGCAGGTCACCACTGCCACTCAATCGATCCTGAAAAACCGATCCAGTAACACCAACAGCGTCCATGTTTTGAGGTCCATATTCCAAAAGTGGTATCTCGTTTGGGTTGCCTCAAGTTCTGAATGCCCAACTTTAGATACTTTGGGCCAGATTTTCATAGGTGCTGTGAAACCCACCACATCACATGAAGTCAATGGGAGCTGCAGATTCTCAGTTCCTCTGAAATCCCAGAAATTGAGTCACTCAAAATTAGAAGTTGCTTTTGAAAATATAGGTCAAAATGATTTGTCCAAGGTCACACAAGATACTATGGCAGAGCCAAAGAAACCATCAGGACTCCTGACTCCTAGCTCTGTGCTTTAATCACAAAACTATCCTTCCTCCTCAAAATAAAAAAATACTTCTGTATAAAGAGACTGGTTCATTTAAAAAAAAACAAATTTGTCCTTCTTTGCCAAGTCTTTAAAAGGAAGCAGTTGGTACCATCAAAGAAATCAAGTTTTCAACTTTTGATTGAAAAAGGTTTTTCGCCTTCCTCCGCAGCGTGGGGCATGGGTCGCTTGCTGATCGATTCCCTGCAGCTTGAGGTCTTCAAATCTCACTTTTGAGGATTTCAATAACTCAGTCATGGGTTCGGGGTTGTTATATATGTGTATGGGTAGGGTTTTGTGGCCTGCCTTGTGCAGGAGGTCAGACTAGATGATCATATTGGTCCCTTCTGACCTATGAGTCTATGAGTCTATGATTGTCCTATTTGGCTAACATAAATTAATCATAAACAGCCCATCATCACAGCCAGCAGTATAAACAGAGACAACATGTTTGGGAGAACAAATGCCCAGACAAAAAGTATGAAAATCCTATTAAATGAGAGCTTCAGTGTACCAGGGAATCTCAAATGACACATTTATGCAAGCAACCAAATGTTTAGAGATATTCTGTGGTATTCCTCTTCCCCTCTTAAACCCAGAATTCATGAACCTTTTACAACTGTAGAGATCAAGAGTAATGCAATCAGTAGCCTCCATCTGGCCGTGGTGACCTATTCTGCTCACCTTCTATGCTGCACTATGTAAATAGAGCTAATACAGGAACTCCATTAATACTTTTTTCTTCCCAGCTCAGCTAAAAGCATTTCAGGAGGGGGGGGGAAGTCTCCAGACAGCTCTCAGCATGTGTCAAATACTTGCTAAAATATCCAAATAGAGACAAAACAAGAAACCCAAATACCTTGCAATATCTTTAAAGGGCTGACTGCTGCTTTATCGGCTCTGACAGAAAGCGGTGTTAAAAAAAATACCAGTAGCCTTTGTGTCGAAGCTAGTTACTCAGAAAACATTCAACCACGTTGCCAAAAGCTGGTTAAAAGAGGTAAAGTGAGCATCTCCCCCCTTGACTTTTAGAAAAAACGTGTCATACATGATGTTTTCTTTAAGGCTTGGCATAATTCATTCTTCAAACCCAACACCTATCATGCAAGCCAAGAGTTACAGGTGTGAACAATTACTTGAAACACTGATTGCTCTCATTTTGCTTGGCTGCCTCAGAGCACGGAGTGGAGAGACAGATTGCATATAAACTGGCATAGCTTTTAGCACCAGCTTTTACAGTTCGGTTAAGCGAATCAAAAATCAACTAAAACAGAGGGCCAGATCCTTCACTAGTGCAAAGTAGTGTCACTCCATCAAAATCACTAGCTTCCTTTTTGAATTTTCACCATCTAAAGAGGAGGCTTAGGATTTGGTAAACTGCAAAAGGAAAACAATGGTTTTGGCAGCCACAAAAAGGGGGGAAAGTTCCATTTTCCCTGTCCTACGATCCCTAACGTGCAGACCCCAGCTGCTGCAGCACACAGGAGCCGGACTTTCCCTTCAATAGGGTCCAAGAGTCTCTCCATTTAAAAAGTTATAAAACAGTTATAAAACACCTTTGTTTGACATTAATTGATAAGGAGAACGAAACAGACTGAGAAAAGCTGTCTCAAGTCCAAGGGTTGCTTTTCAACATCTCATTTGTAAGGTGACTGAGGGAACAGCTGGGGGCAAGCAGTCTGCTTTTTGTCAATGGAAAAGTGAAGGGAAGACAGGACACCTCCCCAGGCAGCTGCCCTGTTATTACAAAAGCCTCCGGTAAAGGGTGACGGGGCTTCTACCTCTGACCTGACCCTTCCCCCCAAGAAACCTCACAAATCTTCCTCAGCAACTGCCAAACATTACTGCACTGCAGATGGGCCCCAAGAAGGCCTATGTCCATTTCTCTCACATTTAGCATTTAGTGCAAGCATGGAGGACAAAAATTAAAGCAAGGGAATAGCAAACTCACTAGCCATTCTGCATTTACTAGCCAGTGCCCCAGTTCAGGAAAGCAATTAATATCGCCAACACCAAATATTCAAAAATCACGTGGCAGGCCCCAAAAAGTCATGAGACTAGCTTAAAATCATGAGATTCATAATAAAACAACAACTTTTTGGTTCTTAATATTTGCCTTCTGGTTCTGGAATCCTTAGAGTGCACTCAATTCATGTTTTTAGCCTTTGGTCAACAACCATCAGGACAAAAAAACAAATTTTATTTTTTAATGAAAGTTGAGATTTTCTCCTAATTACACACCTCTAGGACAGGGGTTCTCCCAAAAAATATTTTGGCGGCCTCAGAGTGCAGCCATCAACTCTTGCTGGTGGGCCACTCTGACACTTTTTCCTGAAATACTTAATTAACTTTAGGGAAAACAAATAAATGTACGTTTGTTAATATCACTTTTCACAGCAGACTTAATAGTGAGTTGGGAGTCTCTGAAGAGTGATAATAACAAACATACAAGTATTTTCACAGCAGACTTACTCAGCCCTGGCAAGCATAGGGACAAATTAAGTCGTGGATGGGAAGGCAGCGGGGGTCAGGGGCGATGCGGGGTAGGTGTGAGGTCGGGGAGGCAGTGGGGGGGCTGGAGCCCGAAGCCCCACGTCTGGGGGACAGGCATGGAGCACACTGCTGTGCAGCCGGGAAGGATGGGGCCCAGGGTTCAGGGATGGAGTCCGAACCCTGCAGCCGGAGCCTGCCGCCCCACCGCTCCAAGGAAAATGGGGAACTCACCAGCTGCCTGCTCCTCCAGTGTTGTGCCCCAGACGTCTCCGGGGGGGACAGGGCCCAACCCCTGCTGGCAGCTGCAGCAACCAACACCGTGGCAGCGCATCGGGGAGCAACAGGATGGGTGGGGCCACTGCTTTGTCCTTCCCCCCCCAATCATCACCCAGGAGGCTGTAGCTGCATGAAAAGCTCCACGGTGGCCACATTTGAGAAGCGCTGCTCTAGGAACTGGGGTTTTATGAAAAAATACCAAATGTTCTGATTCTCACAATAAAAAGGGCAGGGCCTGGCAACGCTACGTAAGAACGTGCTGGAACCCAACTGATTTCAAATGAGTGAACCTATTACATTTACTTCAGAAGGACTTCAGCGCACGCTTGAGTGCCTGAGGCGATGGGAGAATTCGTCCATCAACCTAGTTACCACCTTTCAAGGACGTAGAATAACTATACCGATGGTAGAGCCCCTCCTGTTGGCATCGTGAGAGTCTACATGGAAGTGCTGTAGCCTGTTAGGGGTTGACATAGCCTAAGTCTCTCATGTCAGGCTAATGCCTTAACCACGTGCACCCTCTCCCCGCCTCTCCAGAAATTTCAATTTCGGCGTGTAATGAAAAAAGATTCTGAAACCTCAAAAGCGGCCGCAACATGGAAATGTAATGCTCCAGTCAGCTCTTGTTCTCATCCCATAGCAGGGTAACATCCAAGTTTGAATGGCATCAGAAGAAAGCCCTGCTCCAGGTTGTTAAATCTGGCATACTTACAGCACAAAGCTCCTTCAATTACTGTGTTGCATTTTTCACTGTCCTCCTGTAATTTATTGTATTTTTAGCTTCTCAGATTGTATCTGTGTATTTATTAAACTTCTATGAAGACAAAATAGTGCTAAGCCGCTGCAAGTATATGAGCAAAAAAGTACTCATTAAAATGCCATTAAAAATTCATTCAGACTGTCCTCCCCATCTGATATTTTAATTAGTTTCTGCTAATCAAAACGTTCTCTTATTTTGCTTTGCAGGTTATTTAACTCAACATTTCTCTCATTGGGAAGACCTAAACTGTTTTAATTCCATACAAACAAACTCTAAACAATGTGTGTTTTTAATCTAATAGGGCCTTGTCCACACTAACACTTATGCTGGCAAAATTTTTGTCGCTCAGGAGCGTGAAAAAAAAAACCATCCCCGAGCAACATAAGTTTTGCCGACATAAGCGCTTGTGTAACCACGTTATGTCAAAAGGAGACAGCGCTCCCACCGACATAATAAAACCACCTAAACAAGCGGCGGAAGTTATGTCGGCGGAGAGCATCTTCCGCCAATATAGCGTCGTCCACACAAACGCTTATGCCGGCAAAACTTATGTTATGCAGAGGGGTGTTTTTTTCACACCCCTGAGCAACAAAAGTTTTGTCAGTGTAAGTGCTAGTGTAGATAAGGCCTAGGATATTTTCATGGGCTATATCTGAAAGGATGTAATGAATTTCGACAGTTTATAAAGAATATTTTATAGCACTGCTGTTTTGGGGTAATCAAAGCAATTTGGGCCAGATTCTGATCTTACTCTGGATTTAAATGCATGTAAGTAACTCAAATGACAGTCACATTTGTTACCCTGGATTTACACCAAAGGGAGATCAAAAGCTGCCCCTCTGTTTTTAAACCACCATACAACAGGGGAAACACACAGAGTGAAAGTTCTTGGGTGCATGAGCATGGTTCTTGTTTAAATCAATGGAAGCCATGCATAAACATCCAAGGTCAGAATTTGCCCAGAACGCTCTCACAGTCCAATATAAATATGCATCCTTCATGAATCCCTTAAAAATACTGTTAATACTGGCCTGTGGCTTTAGCTTTTTCAGCTACTGGCTGGCTCTGTTCCCTTGGAAAAAATATTTTTTTCCCCACAAAAGATATTTTGTGCAGGTTGTTTCCTTGACACCATGAAGCAGCATCACTAGTGAAAGGTCCTTACAGAAATGAACCTGGAAGAGAACAGTCCCTCTTTATATGGCTTTTAGCTTCAACTCATCCTAGCCAGCAAATATTTCTGGGTTCAATTACAATTATTTCCCCCCTCCACACCACCCACACCAAGCACCTAGCCAGACCAGGAAGCATCAGGTCACTTCCCCCATAAGATCTCACAACTATTATTTGCACTTGGAAATTAGATTAGAAATCACAACAGAAGCTTTGCATGGCAGTAGATCTCAAACTTGGCACTGGATGTATACCAAGAGCATTCCCCACCATCACCCCTAAATCAACTTCCGCTGAGAACAATGCTTGCAGTTTGTGTCTACAACCGATTGACTTTTTTTTTTAAAACAGTTCACACGGCATGTACCTTCAAGGGGGAGTAGCTACTTTAAACTGAGGATTTCTTCAGGTTTCTGTGAACAGAAGGCTGCATTCCATAATCAGGGTATTGTTCTCTCTAAACGGACCCAGACTCTGTAAACACGCTCCTTAGCACAGCTCTGGGAGGGCAAAGGGGTGAGTGAGTGTGTGTGTACATGCACAGAATGTGTCTTGTTTTAAAAACAGTAAATTATGTTAATTCATTTCCTCTGGCCAAACACTGGTAATAAACTTGGAGAAAAGAGGAGGAAAAAGTAAACAAGACTCAATTACAAGAAGGTGAGGAGGGGGTAATTGAACAACTCAACCAAATGTCTCTTTTAGAAAAGGACATTTATTTTACGGCTCAGATGTGTTGCACACAGCTTTCCTTAATCCCGATGGAGGTATGAATGCAACCGTAACAATATTGGCTGTGCAGCTTCATTGCCAGCCTGTTTTCTCACATTAGATCTTAGGAGCTGGAGAATCAGACACCATTGTGCCATGATCTGCTGTTACTACATCCTGGGGCTTTTCTCCACATGTGATTCGAGCACTCCGGTTACTGCAGCCAATATGGGCAGTCATAGGCGATTTGTAATTTTCTAACAGGAAAATAATTTCACTAAGCAAACTACCAAGCTTTGACTCCAAACCCTGATTAGCACAGTTTGAAAACAGGGCAGCACACTGTTCTGGGAATTAACTTGCTTGACCCCCAGTTTATAATGGCATTCAAATAATCTGCAAGTCAGACTAAGTTGAAAAACTCTTGGAAGACCACACTGAAAGAATTGACTGGATTTACTGGATTTTCTAGGATAAAAGAAAATAAGCCTCAAACTCCACTTAGCCAGTCTGCAGTCTACAGAGAGACGAGTTTTCTCTCCTCACTTTATCTAAAAGGAGACCACTGTTAGCGTTGGGTTCTCCCACAAACTCTCACTAAATAGGAATAAGCGTCATATATAGGCCAAATCTTGTGGGCTGAATCTGTCCCCCTTGCTCATGCTGAGTAATACCTAGCTGTTTTCTTCATTGGGACTATTTGGGGAATAGGAGTTAGGAGGGAAGGGGCACCTTTGTTTCCTGACTTTAAAAGCATCAGAGGCGACCAGGGCTGGAGATGGGACACTGCAAGAGCTGGGCCAACGCTTTGTCGCAGCACTGAGCCTTCTTTCTCTCAGCGTGGCTCGCTGGCTCTCGCTCCCATGATCAGGGTCTGACTGATCACCATATGCGATGTGGGGAAGGAATTCTCCCCCAGCTCACACTGGCAGTGACCATAGGGAAGTTTCACCTTCCTCTGCTGTGCGGCGTGGGGCCGCTTGCCAGATTCATCTGGGAATATCTCACTGAATCAATTCCCTGCCTCGGGCACTCGTGCACCTGGGTCTGTCCTGCTCTGTCTGCCTGTGACACATAACAGCTTGGTTTCCAGGGGGCTGTAATGCTTCGCTCTAATTTTGGTTGTTGGGTGTGTGTGTGTACAGGTGCTGCGTGGGGTTGGTGGCCTGTGATACACAGGTCAGACTGGATGCTCTGGCAGTCCCTCCTGGTCTTAAAGTCTGTACGTCTGGGACTGACTGCTCCACATGAGAGGGGCAGTTGATCGGAATAGGAATAAGGGCTGCGGATCCCTATTGCTCTTTCACCGGTTGCTAGGAAGCGGTACAGCTGGCACAGGGCCCAAAGCACAACCAGGGCCCCAGGACAATCCCTCCCACACACCCAGCCCTGCACTCCTCCCCTTGCACCCCTGTCCAGTCCTGAGGACTTTCTCGCTGCCTCTGCACCCATCCTGCACTCTCCCTTCCCCCCACTCGGCTCCAAACTCTCCATCCTACCCCCAGCCCTGAGCGCTCTCCCCCCCATTGCCCCACACCTCACTGTGAGCTCTGCCCCCTACACCTAGTCCCATGGTCTCCTCACCCCACACCCAGCCCTGAGCTCTCACCCAGAGGATTGTCAGGGTGAAGAGCACCATCTCCACCAGGGGCCAGCCAGTTCTGGGAGCCCCAAACCCCATCCTGTTTCTGTATCTCTACTTCCTCAGGAAGCACAAACAGCTTGGATCCAATCCTCCCCCCCTCCTGGGGATGGGGGGGGTTCCTGGTGCCCTGTTCTTGCCTTTCCCTGGGGTGCCCATAGAAAAGTGGCATTGTGACCCGCTGCACAGAGTGACAATGCTGCTCAAATCTGGCCCAGTCACCCCTTTGTCAAGACTGAGGGGCAGCCAGGCTAAATTTCCATCTCCAGTCATGAGCCAAGGAGAGAGGGGGGCCGGGGCCCTCTGCCCCTCCCTCCATATTACATCCCAGGGGATTTTGTGATTCCAGCATCAGGCACAGTTCTGCATGCGATCAATGCTCAGGCAATACTACCACCGACTGAAGACATGAGAACCTGGACCCTGATCTCAATTCCGGTTAACGCTGGTGTAACCAAGCTCTGAATCAGGGGCTAGGAGTTTTGTCTGACTGAAGCAGGCAGGATCAGGCCCTCCTGTGGTCATTCATCATGAAAAGTAAGATCCCTAACAATTCCCAAGCTGTGCTTTCCCCTGCAGCTAAGACAATGTGCGCCATTTTGACTCTATCATTTATTTGTCTCCATCTATAGCAAGAAAAGGATAGATGGTGAACGTTTGACACAAACATGCAGGGGGAGGGGGAGACACAGATTACAATTCACCCATCCTAAACCCATTTACACACATATGCAGATGAATTGATCATGGGTTTATTACTCGCAGTCAAATCAAAATACATTAAGAAAAACAAACATCTGTCTGGGACATGCTGAACAGAAAACCCCCCTCTAATCCTTGAAGAAATTAGCATAGACTACATTGTATTTCTGATTGACTCCATTATTCCTATACATATTCAGAGCCAATCAGCCAGGTCCTGTTATTATAGTTCTACATTAACTCCACGCTGCCTCTTCCCATTACTTGAGGCCAACCAGTGGAAATCTGAATCTTTTAGGGCCCAGTTCCACTCTCCAGTAGCATTATAAGGCCACTCACAGCTGCTACACGGGTAGAACTCCCATTGAATCCGAAGAGCATTTCACTTGTGTAACTGGAGAGCAGAATTCGGCCCACAGACATTAAAAAATGGAAGAGATGTATTAGAGCGGAGGGCTCCCGCACCATGTTCCATAGACCACTGCTAGTCTGCAAAAGACTTGGTGGTGGTCTAGGGCTGTCTGGTCAAATGGTGTTGGCTCTCCTACTAGTTTCCAGCTGCTGAACTACATACAAACACATTGGATACTTCCCAATAATACTCTTCCATGTAAAAAATTGCTGCAACAGCCACTGGGATGTTGTGTGATCATGGATAGGAGGCCCAATCAATGCAGAATGGGAGCATATGCGGTCCAGGAGACAACCTATTAAGATGTGATGTAACCTGTGAAAAAGCCTGAGAACCCCTCTATTACATCAGCCAGTCCATGCCAAGCCAGAGATCTCCCTTCCAGTACATTTATCAGAGCTTTGCCAAGTCCAATTTTAAATCTCAAGCCATGGACGGTCTTCCGCTTTCTCCATGAGCTGTTTCACAGTGTGGTACCTCTCATCAGGAAGTTACTCCTGTTATTAAATATTTTTAATAATAATTCCTCTCCTTCTTTGTTGCTCTCACAGTTCAAATGCCTGTGGATTTATGTCCCCTGTTAGTCATTGCTTAACCAAATCATTCAATATTTAGCTCTCTTAATCCTTCCTTTTAAATCAATTCCCCCAGCCCCTGGGCATTTATGGGCACAGCCCAAAATTGCACTGGCTTTTAATTTTGCAGCCTGATTGCATTATCAACTCATGTCTAATGTGCTGTTCACTCTCACTGCTAGGACTCTTTCAGCATTACTCTTCACCAGGTTTTTCTGCCCACTGCAAAAATGCAATTTTTAATTATTTTCCTCCACATGATTGAGGCTGCCTTTACCCGACTTGAATCTCAATTAGTTATTTTCCACCCAGTATCTTCTCTCTAAGTCCCTTCAAGCTATTTTTCTGACAAATAGGAGTTGTGCATATGAATCTGAAGGCAGAATTGGGTCATTTTTGCACAATGAAGCTGAGCCACGGATATGGACTGATTTACCGTGATGAGTGTGTCCTTCAGCTATAGCTTTACCCAATATCCTTCGTTTCAATGTCACTGAAATATCAGACTAATTAGTGCACAGTCCAAAGATAGCAATCACTTTGGAATATCTACACCAAAAGAAAAGATGATGTGAATAAAAAGAGAGTAGTGAGTAGGTAGGGACTACTTTTACAAATAATTCTTAACCCCAAAACATGCAGTGGTGGATTGTGTAACTTACAACCTAGCCCATATTGAGGTGGTATGCACCCACTCTGAAAAACAGTGAGTTTGTGTACATTAGGAAAAGAGGTCAAAGTTAACAAACATGTTATCTAATCCCATTCTAACAATGACCTTCTCCCTAGCGTAGATGCAGTTTACCTTGATTTAGCTAACCAGGTCTCCCTCTATTCCTAATTTAAGGAAACCCATTAATTGTGCCCCAGAAGGGGAAGGAAGACACAACTTCACCCCCAGCTCTCTGGTGTGCAGGGGAACAGTGCAGCCTACTTCCTGTAGCATGGCTGGCCATCTCTGTGGACCAGATAATAATACACACTGTGGATGGTATCTACTGGAACATGGGTAAAAAGGGACACCACTAACAGTTGTGAATGAGTTACGTCCATATCTTATTTTCAACAGAGTTCACACACACTGAGTTAGTCTCCTGGCTAATCCCTTTCCTGGGATTTGGTTTTACTGGGGACTCAAGAACAATAATACAACATTATCCAGCCTCAACTTTCTCCCTAAATTTGACTGTCCCTTGAATTTCCTTCCAGAACTCCTCCCCACCTCCCTTACATCCTGGGTGCAGTTAAACCCAGACCTGCCACCATGAGTCAACAGAACTTCAGCATCTCTATGCAGGGTTCTCATACTTGCTGGCAAGGCAAGCCAATGGAAGAACCCTATTATGGCTCATGCACCATCAACAGAATTGTTAATCAGCCTTGGACTCCATCTCTTTTGCAACTCTGTCCACTGACTTCAATGGGTGTTGGACCTAGCTTTTATAAGAGTTGGATTATGATTACTGGAGATGCTGCACAAGTCTGAAAGAACCCAGCTTGACTTTCAGCTCCCAAACGGAGTCTGCAGGGCTGATGCTCAGTTCAACAGTTTTCTCGCTCGTATACCACTCAATACTCAATTTGAAATTCAATGAGGTGGGATAAACACTGAACTCCATGATGCCATATAAACAGAGACACTTTTCAGAGCAGTTGAAAACCGAGTCTACCTGAATGGCTGGCTAAGTAATGGAAAGAATGTGACCCAAGAAGCACAGACCAAGTGCTATTTCACCAGCAGTCAATTCACTGGGCACACGAAATATGAGCAACCTGGTCAAGGAAAATATGAATCAACTTGCCCGATAGGCAAATAAAACAGAAGACTTAGAAAATTGTCTGTATTTCTGCATTTGTCTGCCCTCCACGG
Organism: Mesoclemmys tuberculata; assembly: GCA_007922155.1. NCBI lineage: Eukaryota > Metazoa > Chordata > Testudines > Chelidae > Mesoclemmys > Mesoclemmys tuberculata. Next base: position 78,626,008 of record ML675624.1, read on the forward strand.
GTGTTGGGTTTTGCTTTTCTTTTTTTTTTTTAAGAAAAACATGCTTAAATATGACAGTTCCAAAAATACTCACCAAAGCCAAGAGAACCAAAGAGGCATCCAGTTTATGACACTTCTTGTATTACTCACTTCTCAGTCACTTGACAGGATACCCAAGATTGCATACATCTTACATGAAATAAATTTACCAGGCACAAAGAGAAATTATTTTGTTTCCTGCCAAGATAGAAACCGCTTTTACTTCAACAGCTAGGCAGGAGGGGCTGGGGTGCAGAAGTCAAGAGAAACTTTAGTCCTCTCCAAGAAGACATCTCTGTTCCCAATTTACATTTTTCTACCTTTAGCGCAGCTGAAAATTAAGTTCGAACACTTAATGGCAGAAGTAGCCTGGAGTTATTGGCTGAATTTCTTCCTGAAAATTGGAGTGGTTCTGATGAAATAAAAATGTTAGGTTATTCATAGCACTGCTGGATACTGTGTTTCTACTGCAATACAATGCAGAGACTGTGTAATCAGGGCAACTAACCAAACTCCAGGCACCTGATGTTTATTTGACTCGAAAGGGGAAAAAAAATCAGAGAGATGTGAATGGATTCCAGGACGAACGGCATACATTAACTTGTTAAATAATCCTTCACAACAGTATCCAGTCCCGCTGCACTCAGCAACCCCCCCTTCAGAATGACACTTGTTCGTGCAGTCTTGCTGTAATGGTGTTGGTCCCACTCTCAGACCAGAAGAAGTGCTCTATGTAAGCTCAAAAGCTTGTCTTTCACCAGCAGAAGTTGGTCCAATAAAAGTTATTACCTCACGCACCTTGTCACTCATTCTTCTGGAATAAAACCCCTACAGGCTGACCTGAAGCTAAAGCAATGAATGTCCAAGTTGCTTTCAGTCCCACAGCACACACTACATCATTCTCCTAGCATTCCAGCCAACCAAAGCTAGCAACAAGCAAAGAATGGTGCATCTTCTGGGACAAGAAATGCAGTTCTAGCTGGAGCGTCTCCTCCCCTTGTACAAACACTGTACACGTCAGTGACCCAAAATCCTGTACTCACACTGCTGTAAGATGGAGCCATGTGCTGTAATAAAGCAGTGGATTTGTATAAGTGTCAGTATTACAATTAATCTGCATAGGACAGTTCTTTAAGGGCTAGATCCAAGCCCATGAACTCACTGGGAGGCTTTCCATTAACTTCCATGGGCTTTGGATCTGGTCCTTACGTGTTAAAACAGATTTGCTCTCTCTCTCTAAGTTAGATATTTCTAACAATCCCACCACAATAACATCCTGGCCCCAAGACCTGATTCTACAAGTATCTCAATAGCTACAGTGGGGCTACTCATGTCAGTAAGGGCTAAAGAAGCAGATTTTATCAGTGCTCATAATGGACGCTCCTCTTTGCCACTCCTACATTCAGCTTCTTTAGCTTTTTTCTTTTTAATTCCCTTATAAGAACAAAAACTTACAACCTCTGTGCAGCAAAATAGGACAGGTCAGCATGGCTAAATAAACAGAGAGACATGTTTGTTATAGAAAGATCCAAGCAAAGATCCTGGGTCACAGGGCCGCTTCGCAAAGAAAAGAAATATAAATACAAACGAAAATATTCAAAACAAGATCAAATACATTTCGACACAACTGCCCTGCTAGAAAGCACAGAAGGAGGGCAGACGAAAGACAAACTCAGAGGAGTGAAATAAAATGAATAGGTTAATTAAAGAAGGGGGGAGGAGGAGTGTTTCCACTGACTACTGCAATATTGGGATTAATTTGAAAGCACACCCTTTGAACAGGGCGATTTTACAAGCCACTGCGGACCCAAGTAGAGTTTCACATCTCTAGAAAAAAGAAAGCTGCATTGATACCAAAACTGAATAAATACAGCAGTGATGTCAGAATTTTTTTTTCCCCCAAAGCAGGCAAAACAAGACCTTTGTGTTATGTTTTTTTTTCCCCTTAGTGGAAATCATTTGCGTCTTCCAGTAGTTAATGCAAAATAATAAGAAAAAGGTGAGAATCTCTACTTGCCGTATTCCATAGCAAATACTCTATATACATCTGCTTTAGTACGTTCATGGTTTATCACACCGGTCAAGCTGGCTACTTGGAAAAGACCAAATCCTCATCTGATGAGAATCAACTCCATGGGCCAATTTACACCACATGAGAATCTCAATCCCTAGATTCTGAACGTACAGTGCTCTCCCACCTTCAAAAGTGGGCACTCATTAAGTAGCAAGTGCTACTTAATCAATCATTGTCTTCCCAGAACAAAGAATTATACTGGAAATGTTGGGAAATTACTTTTATGCACAAAAGGCAGCCTTTAAAGTTTACTTCCTTCATCACAAGAATGACAGATGTGATGGGAGGGGTGTTAAATGAAGGTTCAGGCAGATAATAGCTTGCATATTGTGGAAACAAACTTATAAAAACTTTTAAAACCCTAACACGTTGGAATGATTTTCCGGGTTTCATAATAAATGAATAGACACCTATCTTCCAGTACGACACACTTTGTATTCTATATTTACATTCAGTGACAATTTTAAAATGAATACCACCACCTGAATGAGGAGAAATTTAGGATTGAAAAGTAATCAGCATTCCCTCAGATCATCAAGGACATAATAGTTAGGTATAGTCTATGCTGTCAGACTATTCTTATGCAGATTCACTATAGATCTGATCCAAAACCAACTGAAGTCAATTAAAAGACTCCCTTTGACTTTAATGGGATCCTTATCAGGTCCTATATACTTTTCTTTCTCATTAGAAATAAAAAGAAAGATGACCAAATAATAGTACATGGTTATAATCAAGGCTAAGACGAACAATGATTTAGTGGTATCTTTACAACAGAAGGCAACCATTGTCCTATTTATTTTTATTATTTATATCGTCAGCATTAATTACCGTTCACTCTTATAAATCATTACATTTATAGAACTTAATGGTAAATATATTGCCTGGTATTAAGAACCATCTCCCCCAAAAGAAAACTGTCAAGTATCTAAGTCCCATATTTCCAACGTTTAAAGAACAAAAGTGTCAAATACTGATGTGATAAATATCTCTGTACCAACCTAGTGAATTTTGAGTTTGCCATAATTAGATTGGATTGCACAAGTAGTGAACTGATTGTAAGTCATGCATCAGTCGGAGTCCAGCTATTTTTTTAAATCAGATACAAAGATGAGTTACAGCAGAAAGTAATTAAGCCCCCGTGCACAGAAAATAAAACTGACATCCGAACTCATTAGTTTCAATAAGAATATCAGTTTACTGGCTAAGGGAAGAGCTATTGCTGCTCTTACCAAAAAACTTCTACACGTACCATATGAAATCTTGTTTAAACTACTGTAGCAAGCCAAGTGCACCCTTGTGTTACCATATACGGTAACCAAGGCGAATACGATGGCAACTTGACAGATTTGGAACAAATATTGCGCTGTGTGTCACTCAAATACCGTCAGCAGGAAAATACCAGATTGTATTACCTGTATGCGACCGGCGGTGTGCAGCAGAAGGAGCAACGCTGCCACAGTACATTTCACTAAAGGTTAGTAACACAGGGCAGCATTGAGTCCCCTGGGGAAGCGAGCCCCCATACAGCTCTCAGGCACCACGTATCCCCATCACAGGAACTGCATGAGGAGCGCAGGATGAGCAGCTACAAAGAGGGCCCTGCACACTGAGCCCTCATAGGTAGGCACAGAACGACCTAAAGGGGACAGCATGAGGAGCGGCTCAGAGTAGGAGCAACAGGATCTGCATTAGCGCATGTCCAGTGATAACACCCCAGCATAACGGTTGGCAAACAGCTGAGGCTGCTATGCTATTCCCTACCCTTAGCCTAGGGGGGTAGATTTTGTCTCTCCATCCCCTTCACACACCACCTGCACAGAACCTGAACACTCCAGCCTCATGCACACCAAGTGGATTTCACATGTAAAGAACATCCTTGTGTTAAGATAAGCAGCTAGCCCCAAAGGGGAGGGACAGATCAAGGGCTTGGAAATATACTGAAATAGCCATTCCAGAATCATTATTCCAGTGGCAATTTTAAAGTGACTAATGACACCAGAATGGGAAGGAATTGAGGTTTAAAAAAATAACCAAGGTTCTTTCAGATAATCAGAGATATAGTAGGTAGGTGTACTCTATACATGCCCTTAGACAAAACCTTTAGGTTTAGATCCCTAAAAGCACAGGCTCAAACCCTGGCTAAGGAGATCTGGCCTTTCATACTTCCAAGCAGACAAATTAAGTTCCATGCAGTTCATTCTGCACGGACTCTTGCAGGAGCCCTTAAAAAATGCGTAGGTCCAAAGTTCTTCATGGAAATTAAAAATCCTATAGCACTTTCCCGAAGATTTCAGGTTTACCCCGGGTTCTTTTGCCAAACCTTCGCTCTCCTGGACTGTGCTGCATGCTTGGCTGCCATCCTCCACCTCAGAAATCCCTGGGGTTCAACAGTGCAGGAAGGATGCCCGGCCAGCTCCTGCAGCTGTTATGATAGCGAAACCCCCAGATTAATTTAGAATAAAGACTGCAGGATAAGCCCAGAGGCACAAAGTCTTTTGGGATCCTTCAACAGGAAAGGCCCTATCTGAACACAGGTGCAAAATAATAGAATGGAACATTAAGATTGCAGCCAAATACGCAAAAGCCAAAAAAAACCAGTTAGCATTGCATGAGCAGCCTTAACTCTGCCCCCTCGTGCAAATGTATCATGAGCCAGTCCTTAATTCCATGATCACACAGCATGCGATGCAACCAGCATGCGATGCAACGCTGCATTTACCTACTGCTTTCCTGAGATGTTTAAAAGAAGTTAACCTAAATCTTCAAGCGTGGGTGCCAAAATTTAGGCACTTAATTCCATATCCAGAGGTGATGAAGGTTTACCATTTCCACCAGCAGGCACCCATTTAACATGCAGCAACCGTGTTGGAAAGCATCGGCCACATTTTGCAAGCATGCAACCTGCAGTTAGGACACACATTAAATGCGCAGAGCCTCCTCCTACTTCAGAGAAATACCCCAAAGCCCTCAACCTAAAATTCAGCCACTGGATTGTCTGGAAAACCTCTGTGATTTGAAACGGAATATTTTTATATCTGCAGTAGTCTACCCCAGCACAATAGTACGCTACAAAAAAAAATCCTAGGCATGTTACAAATGGGACACATTTCAAAAAGTCTAAAAATTCTCCTGGTGTGAAAAATTTTACAGCATATAGAATAAGGCTTCAGTGCACTAGATATTTCTGTTTCTCACTTATATATGTTTAAGGGCGCAATCCTGCTATGATTTCAGTCACTAGCAAAAATCCTATTGATATTAGTGGGAAAAGAATGAGGATTTACAGGCAAAAAGGTAACACGTTTGCTTTTCCAGTTATGACACTTTTCCTCTTAATTCCCCCCCATCTCTCTCTCCACATCAGAAAGTAAATGGATTATATTATTTTTCTTTGGCCACAATACTTTATTTACCACCATATTTTTATGCCATTTAAATAATCAGAACGGTCTCTCTCACCATGTGCAGGGTGTATTTGTTTGGAGCAATAAAGAATTCAGTTCACCAGACTCCAAATGTAACCTTTCAAAGTTTACAGTATGTCTAGGTAACCTCTACAAATGAAAAAATGTGATCTGTTCTGAAATAATGGCTGTGAATTTTTTGTTGTTTCTGTTCAAAACAATCGTTCACAACACTATGAGTCATTAATGCTGCATACTGTATTTCACATGCAATAAAATAATACGAGCAAGACAGACGTCAACAAAAATTAAACAAGATTTAGCAGTAAATACTCTACTCAAAACACTGTAAAACAGACAAAAATCTTTTTGTAGTATACGTCCCACTAAAGATTTCACACTGAACTCCACTGAGTACTCAAGTCTATTAGAATAATATACATTCACAAGGTCAGCTTAATTCATGCCACTCCTGTCCATTGCCTACAACTTAAAACTGAGTGTCCATTGTAAACCATGCCTGGAATTCAGACTTTCAGGTCTTAAAGGCTATACACTGTTTTCCTTTTCATTCAGCTTCCAGCAGAATCATTTTACAGTGCTTCTGCCTCCATAAAATATTTGCTTGGGAGCCAATGCCAAGAAAAAAAACACAAAAACAGTGCATTAACCAAGCTCTGAGTTTCTATAGCAATGCTTGCAAGTTATGGCTTCCAGAACTAACAACAAGTTTAAATATTTAAATTGTAAATTAAGGAACAAATAAACTTGTGCTGGGTGTTTTTAATGGTCGCTCAGCAATTTATGCTTCTTCAACAGTGTTTGGAACTGCAGCTGGGGCAAATCTACATCCTAAATACATATAACCATTCTGATGGAACAATGCAGTCCTCTCCTTTGTAATCAGTAGAGAATGGTTTATCATTCAGACTCTCTCATGCTAACATGACAGCACTGGCTAAGGGATGTTACACTATTACGGAGGACAAGTAAGTCGTTCTTTCTATTCTGATCCTGTAACTTTTCTCAAATAATCTTCTCATACAAAACCCTCTCTTCCCCCACTTCAACTCCGAGGTCATTGTTTTTCAATCTGCCATTGGGTAAGGTAACCTGTTTATTGAAATCTGATCGTCTACTGGAGTCCCAGTGTTAAAATATGTGCTCGCTGTTGATAACTGTCATTTGTCTGTCACTTGCAAATTTAATGGATTTGTTTGTTTAGTTTGCTATTGGGAATACACAGGGCAGAGTTTGGAGGGATTACAGGAGGGGAGAGGCACTCCTGATCCACAAAGGAATGCAATTGTTTTCCTTTAACCCTACACTGAAAGTTGAAAGCCAACTGTGTATTTTTACACAAAAAGGACAAAAGCAAAGAGCTCACCTGAAGTTAACAAACTGGCCAAAAAGTGACCATCCTGCATCTGAGTTGGGATATCACAATCAACACTGAAAAAATGTGCCATGGGGAAATGTACAGGTGGACAAGGGGGACGGGAGATTCTGTGCAGAAAGAAGGATCACAGTTGGTCTTGAAAAGGAAATATAGTGTGTTTGAAGAACAGGAGCACAATTGGAGCACGTGTAAAGACTTCACATACCATTTCCAAGGCTGCATAAAGCTCATTCTCCTTACCTCGTGCTGAATCAGAAAATGCAATTATCCCTACAAAAAAGAGTGCAAGCTGGAATTCCATTTTGAAAACTGGTTCCGTCTGTATTGTACAGATTTGGATCTTTCAAATCTGGAAGAAGAAAAAAAGGGGGAGAGGGGAATAAGAATTTTAAGAACTCCTCAAAACTTCACAGACTTTTTAACATTTATGTCAATAGAGCAGACAAAATTAGAACCAGCAAATAGAACAACTAAGTATTTATAATTCATTCCTTGTCATTCAGCATGCAAAAATTTGCTCTGTCCTAGTCCTTTGCTCTTGCCTGATATAAATCAAGCACCCACTGAGGCCAGAGCGTTCTTCTAAGTTTACACTTAAATGCTTTTTCTCCCCCCCCCCCCTTTTTTTTTTTTCTCGGTATTTTGTACAGAACTAGTCTTGAAGGCAAGGAAACACACTAGCAAGTGGCCATAAAACAAGATTTCAGGTTAAAAACTTTTGGAGGAACTGGAAAAATAAATCTCTCCTTTCCACCCACAAAACTTAGCTTTTCTGCTTCATCGCCTCTAATGTAGGTGCTACAGCTTTGTAGATTTCTTCCAGTGCTGAATTTTTCTACCCAGCAAATCATTTTCCCCACCCGCCTTTCCTTTCAAGCACCGCTTGTTTTGCTTTACACCAAAGGTGTGTCCTACTGCAAGCCTACATAAAGTCATTCACACCCTTGAATATTCCTTAGCTGCTCTAATATCTGTTTAAAAAAAAATCTAGGTAGATCAGGTTTACATTAATTACACTCAGTTCTCCTCCTAAAACTCTCACCTCTCTAAGTACTATCTGAATTCCTCACTCTTGTAAACTCCCTGATTTAAACACTTTATGCCCCCAGGACATACAACAATCCATGTATAGCATCCAACAAAGCAAATAATTACACATTGCCATTAGATTACAAATTTGCACCACAAATTCTTAAGGTGGTAAAATGAGGTTGTTGGGGGTTTAATACAGAACCTCTGCCCAAGGCATGAGTTCACATCAACCCACGTGGGGCTCGTAGAGGGACACATCATGTACTCTGTCATTTCCATTTTACAGGACAGCTCTGGGAGGAAGGGGAAGGAAACAATCCAGAAATATTTCTACCTTCCAAAGGCAGAGAGAGAAATCTCAGAGACAGGCTAGGTTGGCTGTTGCGATTATGTTAATATATTATTTACAGCAGGGAGCTTGGGGCAGCTCATGCTAGGAGAGGTGACCAGCGCTCAGCAGAAACTGTGCTTCCCAAACCAACCCGACAGAGCAAAGCGGCCACCCCACCGCCTACCCTCCCAGCCCCACCGCCCGGAGACAGGAAAGCACCCAGCTTCCCAGGGCCCACGACGGGGCTAGTCAGCGGCTGCGACCGAGCCTCTCCACAGCGGCTCCCACTTCCCACCAGTCAGGACGCCCTGTAAAAGAGGGGTGCGGGTCCCAGCCCTTCTCTATTGAGCCCCCTGGTCTCCCCGGCCACCCCGAAACAGAGCTTCAAACACCCAGCCTGGCACTGACAGGGGGGTTCTAGTCCATTTCTCCCAGCGAACCCCCCTCGCCGCTGGCCCAAGCAGGGCGCTGCCCTCACGCCAGGAGCCCCGGGGAGACCTGCGCCCCCGATCGCCGGCGGGGGTCCCGACCCAAGCCACCCCCTGGGGCCACTGCCCCGCCGGGCCAAGGCGGCCGTGGGTCCCCGGGGGGCGCTTGAAGGGCAGATGTTCACCGACCCGCTTCCCCACCCGGGGGGGTCCCGACCCCCCCCGGCCTGGGCTGAGCCGCGGGGCCGGCCACTTACCTTCCTGCCTGGCGCCTTCGCACCCGCCGCCGGCCGGGTCACCGCATCGCCCCGCCGAGGGCGCTCCCGCAGAGCCGGCCCGTCCCGGGGGCTGCCGCGCGGCGTCTCGGCGGCATCGCGGCGGGGACCCTGACAGCGGGTCTCCGCGGAGGGGCTCGGGCGGGGGCTTTTCTTAACGCCCCCCCCCCCCGCGCGCCGCTGCACAGCCGGGGCTCCCCACGCCCGGGCTTTGCGGGAGCCGCGCGTGGGAGCGGGCGGCGGCGTGGGACGCGCTCGGCGGGGGCAGGATCCGCGCGGCGGGATGCCCGGGGGATGCCGCCCCGGGTATATCTGAGCCGGAGGCACGTTTGGGGCCGGGGGGGGGGCACAGAAACCAAGCCACAAAGCGAGTTTCCCTGCCGGGCTTTGTGATTGGGGGGGCCGGCGCCGCCCCGCTGCAAACTTCTCGCCAATCCCCGCCGTCCCTCCGCCCCTGCCGCCAGCCCCCGTCAAGGCCGAGGCTCCCTTTAACCCTTTGCAGAAGAGCCGGCTGCGGCCAGCGCCGGGGAGCTGCGGGTTCTGCAGCCCCCCAGCCCCAGGAGGGGGGCGGCCGCCGTCTGTTCCCCGCTCCCCCTGCGCCGGACGCCCAGCGCCAGCCAGCCGCTGGCCTCTCTCCCTTAGCGCTGGCTTCAGCCTCCCTTGGCAGGCAGGGTGGGGGGCAAGCTCTCGGCCTCTGGCCGTGCCCAGGGGTCAGAGATGGGTGCCAATAAACCAGGATCGTCTCACCAGCCGGGCCAATAAAAGGTATTACCTCACCCACCTTGTCTGGCTCACAGGACCTTGATGCACTGGGCCGGATTATAGATATTGTTAGGTTTGAAAGGGACTAATTGCAAACCAATCCGCAAGAGAATTAGACAGGTGGAGAGGGGCATCGCAGAGGGGCAGCCCTGTTAGTCTGTATAGAGCAAAAACAACCAGAGTCCTGTAGCATGGAGCGTGCATGTAGATAGATCAGCATTGTGGTCCATAAAGCCAGGCAGATAGTCTGTCACCATGCCTAGAGCACTGTCTTTCCGTACCACAATCCATACATCTAGCCACATGCAGGCATCTGTCTGACAGAGCATCTTGGCAACTCCTCTTAAAAGAACATAAATCGCTAAGCACCCAGCCAGTCATTCCAGAATGAGATTTAAATCAAAAGGTAAACTGTTGTAATGTCTGTTTCCTATATGAATTGTTATGATTATTTCTTATTGACTTGTAAATGCTATTCGGGTTTAATCTCCCATGTTACACCAAATAATTCTCTCTCCAGTAAAAAATCAATCCAACCGCACTCACAAAGTAGAGTAAACAAAAATATCAAGGGAGAAATAGTATTAAGAGCTAAGCTTTACATACAGAGAACACTCTTGTTGTTATTGTTTTGTTCTTTATTACAAAATCTCATTTGAAATGTCCCGGCATAGCTGCTCCTCCTGGAAGCAAATAAAAGTCTCAGGGTGAACACAGACAAGAAAGATCCTAAATGAAAGTCAAGGAGTTGTTACAATGTCCGTTTAATCTGTTTTCTTTTATTACGATTATGAAATCACACTAGTTTATTAATAAATGCCTTAGCTTGGCAGTTCTTGACAGAATCATATTTCCATATACAAAATCAATGTATTCAAGAAACAGACTAAACAAATAACATACTAAACCAGAAAGAAAAAGAAGCTGTCATACAGTCTCTTTTGTATACTTTTTATATTATCTTCATTATTTTATTAAATCTCACTCATTTGAAATATCCCAGATGGATTGCTCCTCCTATCAGCCAATAAGAATCTGATCTTTGCTGGCTTCAAAGGGAGTTTTGACTAAGTAAAATCTTCAGGACCGTACACAAATGGACTTGATTCTCCTTTCATTTATTTTATACCACATTTGCACAATGGACTTTGATGAAGTTATTCTTGATGTACGCCAGCAGGAGAGAACAACTGGCCTCTAAATAGCTAGGGAACTTCTTTGTATTGACTTATTTATATAACCACCATAATGACATAGGTTCTTCACTGAAAAGAAACCAAAGCCCCTTTTGCAAAGATTTTACAAGGTAAAGCCTGATCCAGCAATTAGATCTGCTCTGGGCCCATGCCGTGTTCCGCTCAAATCAAGGCCAGTACCCTGCAAAGGGCAGAATGCCCCCAACTCCCATTCACGTAAGATGGTGAGGAATAGAACAAGCTAAGCAGAATGCAGGAAGCACTCGGCACTTTAGAGGACCAGGCCCAAAATATCTAAGCCTAACCCCATTTTAGTCATTAGCAACGTTCCTATTATCTAACAATGGTTTTGTGGTTCAGGCACTAGACTAGAACTCAGGAGTTCTGGATTCAATTCTTAGCTCTGCCCCAGTCTTCCTGTGACGAAGGACTTGTCTACATGGAGGCAGAATGTGCTTACTGTGTATGATTCCTAAATGCATGTCCTGAGCACTAATCGATCCATATAGATCCTGCTGGCGTGCCCTCAAAGTTCTCTAGTGCACTTTAACATAGTGCTGTCGCACCCCATTAAAGCACGCCAGCAGGGTCTACGCAGACCAATTCATCCACAACACAATAGTGCACCTTAGAAATCACATCCCCATAGAGCATATTACTCCACGGTGTAAACAAGTCCTTAGTCTCTCCACGCCTCAGGCTCAGCTCCCCATCTGCAAACTGAGGGTAAGAATACTTCCCTTCTCACAACCTTTGTCTGTCTAGGCTGGGGCAGGGATTTGTCTGTTAGCGCATTTGTACGCCCCCCTCAGCCTAATGAGGCCCCAATCTTGGTTGAGGTCTCTAGACACTCTTGTAATATGCATAATGAATAACATAGTTTGAGTCCTAACTGATCAATACTGGCCAAAGGGATTTAATGATGAACCTAAACAAACATACCAGCAAAACAGAAGCCGTTATGTCTATTTCTATATTTTACACTATGATCCTTTTTAAACTTAAACCAGTGAAGGGTCCAGTCCTGCACTGCTCACACACAAACCTAAGGTACCTGAATAGCCCTCAATACAGTATTTGAGTACCTCCCAATTTGTAATATATTTATCCTCACAACATGCTAAAAGCTCTAAGCTCCACTTTGCAGATGGGGCACCGAGGTACAGAGGCGCAGTTCCTCAAAGGTATTTAGGTTCCTAACTCCTACTGAAATCATACTGAAAGTCTGTGATGGAACAGGAAACTGAATCCAAGCCTAGAGCCCTAACCACTAGATCGTGCTTCCTCCTCACAGAACCAAAACTTCCACTGCAATCATGGGAAGTTATAGCTGAAGGTGAAAAGCCCATTTTCAGTTTCTGTCCATCCCTGGTACAATACTAGGAAGAGGGAATACATATGGCGCTTGTAATAAAACAAAAAGAATTAACTCAATTGACACGGATTCTATTTTACCAGAAACAAAATCTCATGCTGCTTTCCCCCCATTCCCACCCCTATGTCCACTCAAATAAAGAAACACACAGAAAGCTGCATTTCTCCACCAGACTACAGAAGGCAGAATCATTAGACAGTTTGAAAGTCATTAACCTCAGTTTGCTTCTGGCCAGGCTGGCCAGAGATAAGTCTTCTGGAAACAACCTTCTTGAGCTGGTAAACAAAACCGAACACTGAGCAGCAAAGTAGTTTGTGCTGTCTGGCTTGAATGGAAAATTAACAGGCAATTTGTCTTTGAATTGCTCTCAAAGGCTCCTTGTAGACCTGTGGTGCCCAGACATTTTGTTATTGTTGTAACCGTCTTGGTCAATCTGTATCCCACAAGACCTTGTCTCCTGCTCCATAACGGATGACCTGGGCTCTCTGTTCATCTCCTCTTTTCCACTTCCATCTCTTTTTATCTCCATTCTTCTCTTTTTATTCCCTCATTTTGACTTTTATATATTCTCTCTCCTCCACTCACTGCAATGCTACTCAGCGGTTGGGACGCACAAGGCCCCATCTATGCAATTCCTGACAACTTCAGCTAAGTGGACACAAGGCACTCTTAAACTGAAGTAAGAATGTCCAGGCAAGGGACTTGCACCAACAAAGCCTGGGTGTGGGTTGGTCTATTGTCTCACAGTTGAACTGAGTATTAGGGAAGCAGAGAACAAAAGAAACTTGGACTAGCAGCTGGTCCTGCAAGAGCCCCGGCATTCAGCTCCATTAGGGTGTGCTGCAAAAGCAGGGAGGGGAGGTGGGAACCATCGGCTTCTTAACCAGAGCGGCATGAGTACATCTGCAGGTAAAGGTGGGGCACATCCAAGGTTATGCAACATTCCCCAGATCCATTGACCCATTTCCCCTGCCCTAGACTAGCGTGATTTCTCCATCCTATGTTGACTCTTAAGGAGGGAAATGAATGAGGGGGAATGTAAGAGACCCTAACCCTAACCCGTTCAGAGAAAGCATTCCAGGAGGAAGGGGCAGCACATAAAAAGTCACAGACAAGTGGACAAATGGGGCACCATACATGGGACGTTCTTTGTTGCCATTCTCAGCGTGCTAAGGACAATGCTATCAAGGCATATTTATATATTGGAGTTGCTTACACCAGGTCCAAACTGGGACCCAAAATGCTGGCCTTTGTATTTCTCAGCTCTTGCTACTCATATAAAGAGAATTTGGACCTGCTGGAGGGAGGCTTTTGTCAGAATCAGTCTGGTATTAACTTGGAGTCTTTAGTTTGAGTCTGAAGCAGCATTTCTCAAAGAGCAGTGTCTTAAGAGAACTGGAATGTTCTCTATCTGATCCAGTTATAGATCAACAATATTACAGTTAAAATAGTGTAGCTGTGAGATAGCTGTAGACAATTAAGAAATCTACATTTCTCTTTTTTCTGAAAGAAGACATCCCTCTTACATACATTCAGCGCGCCTTTAAAGACACGTGACAGGCTGTCATACACATGAGAATACATTTTATATGTGGTGTCTGAACGCTGAGCATCTGCTCTCTTTGCTGACTGCGGATACAAGACAAATTCGGAATATTCTATCCCATGACTAGTATTATTGCAGCCCTGCTCTCTCAGAAATCAAGAACTGTAGGTCCTAGTACTCTGAAAATCAGGCCACTTAGTGAGATGATCAGCTTGGAAGTTGGATGGCATGTAAGCATCCACATCTGAAAATGATGGCCTGAATAATTAGACTAATGTTACCAACACTTGCGCACCTCGTCATGCTAGCAAAGGATATGGTCGTATGCATGAGCTGAATCTTGTATGTGGTGTTTTTTTTCCTGTACCGCAATAAGGACTGCACCAATGCCATTGCATCAGGACCTCCCATAGCTGCCTGGAGTCTAGTGAGCAGGTTTTGCCCCTTTTAATTCAACATGAGTTTTGTTCCAGTCAGGACTGCAAGGTTGGGTCCAAAGTTACTGAACTTTGAACTGAACAGAGTCAAATTCTGTAGGGAAAACATTCAAAATGTAGGGTCCTTTGAAGTCAATGGGAGTCTTTGAGGGTTGACTTATTGAGACCCGGTTACAGTGTTTCCTTCTTTTGTAGTGTTTAGGTTAGATTTCTTTTCCCCTATGCCCAAGTCACTTTTCATCCCCTCAGTGTAGTTTTCGATTATATGACCATACTCAATCAGTTAGTTATAAGACTCAGAGATGTGAAAGACCTACACCACCTAATCTATGCCCCATGCCAGGGTACAATTATCCCTACATTTCCTAATGGGTTGTCCCATGGGTGGCAGGTATAAGAGACTTGGGGAGGAATAGCCACATAGGCCAAAAGCTTCCTCTTGGCCTCTGCCCCTGTGGCCTCACCCACACTCCACCTCTTCCCACCCCAGCTACGCCTCTTCCCTTGAGCTCTCCCTGCCCGTGGCTTGCTTGAGTGAGCCACACAGGTAGCCGGCCAAGAGGAGCAAGCGGTGGGTGGGGAGGAGGCAGAGTAGGGGTGGGAAGAAGCCGAGTGAGAGCGGGGGCCGAGAGCAGCGATGGTGGGGAGGGGACTTAAAGGAGGAGTCTGAATGGGGGCGAGGCCTGGGGTGGAGTGGGGTGGCATGTAGGCAGGACCTTGGAGGGAGGAAACAGAGCAGGAGCGGGACCTCAGGGTGGAGCCAGCCTCCCCAAACGCAAGAGGCACACGCCACCTATGGGTTGTCCACTGTCATTTTAAAAGTCACAAGCGAGAGAGAGATTCTATCACTTCCCTTTGGAGACTCTCAGACACTGTAACTAATCTCACTGTGCTCTTGGATTCCTCTGGCCCAGCAGCTCCCCAGTAAGACACTCTACCATCTCCAGCTGGCTAGGAGACCCATCTGTCCTAGCAGATGGTGACCTGGCCTTGGTTAGACACGCCTTTGTTACCCCCCATCTGGATTATGGCACTGGGATATACCGGAGTACAAAGCCGTCAGAACACTGCAGCACATCTCCTCAACAGCAGGGGCTACCATGAGCAATCAAACCCATCCTCCACTCCCTACACTGGCTTCCCAAGAATATTGAATCAAGTTCAAGGTCTCAGTCCTTATCTTCAACGTGCTGTATGGCTTGGACCCAGAGTATCTGAAAGATCGTCTAAAGCTCTGGGCTGGAGATGGTTGTGGGCAATGACACTCCAACACAATTAGGGTGGCCACTCGGGCATTCTCAAAATACCAGACATACCTGTACTTCTGGGAATAGCCAGCCCCCGTCAGTGTGATCCTGTCCCTGCTGGCGATCATGCCACATGGGAAAAGCCATTTTAAAGAGCATGCTGTCCTGTCCCCACCGGTGTCATGTGTGCGAGGTCATACCCATGGCGATAGAGTGGTACCTATCAAAACAAAGTACAACACTACACGCACAATGCTCTGCCTCGGCACAGATGTTAGTCACTTTAGCAAGGAGCTCAGATGTGAGGAGGGCAGTATAAGTACATATATAGAATTGGTCACAATATTTTTAAAAACAGTTAATTTTCCTTTCATTTAATCCATTTCATTATTCTTAATTAAACCCTTTTGTAGCACCCTGGATAATCTTGTGCTATTGTTGGTGCTTAGACCTTTTAAATATTTGCACGCAGGTTCCAGTTTCCTCTCCTTCATTATCACTTAGTCGAACTATACATGGTGAGCCTCTTCAATTTTTCCTCTGTAGATACATCTTTATGCAGACCCCAGGTCATTTTTGTCCCTCACCTCTAGTTTCTTGGAATCTTTCTGACATTGAAGTCTCCAGCTGTGAACACAATGGGCCCAATTCTCCTTTCACTTACACCGGAATAAATAAACGCTAATTCCCTTGAAGCCACTGGTGCTGTCATGAGAGGAGAATGAGATCCAATGTTCTAGGGGTAGTCCCAACCAACAGAGCCACATATAGAAAGAGACTATTAAATTGAGGTAGTATGAGATGAGGCCTCTGAATATGCAGTCCAAAAATCATATTATCCCACTCTGTGAAATTTAGTGCCCAATTCTCCATGCAGGCAAAATGCCCATTGAAATTAGGAGATATGTTTGAATAAAATGAGGTCAGGATCAAGCCCTTTTTGTCCTCCAGCAGTAACAAACATGAAAGAAAAGACAGTGAAAACTGACCATAAACCCCTCAAAGCTGAACAGACAGAGTGAAACAAAGACATATTGAGTCAATTGCTACACACACCTGTGGAATATTAAGGAGACTCTGTCTGGGGACCGATGGCCAAAAACAAAACACAACTTCCCAAACTATTTCATTTAAAATCTCTCAGCATTTTTTTTAACCAATGTCTGCTTTTTCATTTGTGTGTGGCGCTGCAGGACAGCACACACATTTGAATGAATAAACAATTTTGAAACGTTTGTATAATTTAATCCAAAAACCTGACTATATGTTTGCGTTTTAATTTTGAGCAATAGAATCCTAGGCCTCAGCCACATGCGTCGTGTCAGAGGCACTGTATATATTTATGTTGTGCTAGCCCAACTTCACCCTGCCTGGCCATATCTAATCATCATTTCATGAGAAACCCTGAGCGTGGGTTTCCTGGAGAGTGCCTTTTGCGCCCCTTTAAAGGAAGAGCCCAGCGCCCCCTGCTGCTGAGTTTGTACACTGCGGTAGCAAGTGTCAAGCATAGCGCGGGGACCCATCTCAGCAGGAGCCAGTGCCTTGGCTTTGACTGGCTGGAGTCCTTTTGCAGAGGTCTCACCAGGTGTAAGCAGGGTCTGAATGAGCCCTCCTCTGCCGAGATGCCTGAGGGGAGGGGAACAGGCGTCAGGGCCAGACTGCATTTGCACGAGCACACGCTTAGGCGCGCAATGATTCTTTTGGCTGATGTTGGGTTACAAATCACTCTAGTGTTAAATGCAGGGGTAATGAAATGTTGTTCTCATTATTGTATGAGCAAAGGGCAATAGAACTGTGCTTAGCCTGCTCTTGTTGAAGGGTCATGATCATCTGAACCCAACTGGCTAAGCACCAGGTGTTTGTGAGCCCCATTCTTGCTCTGTGGCAAAGGCTTTTTCAGCCGTGTTTCTTCAAAATGGTCAGAGTCTGGTTTCCCCGATCTACTTTGAAAGTTTGTTCCATGGCTGGTTCCCCTCAAAAGGGGAAAGAGAAAACTGACAGTTCTTGCCTGTTTTATCCTCGGCTATCTGCATTGTCCCAGAGGAGTGCAACTATCTTAGCTGGTCACAGATTGAAATTTGGTCTTTAACGTAACTAGAGGTTGCGTCACAAAGGAGCATCTACAAAGGTGACTGAATAAAATTAACTTGTGCAAAACAAATGCTGAGGGGACTAAATAAGAAACACAAATTCAGGAATCTGGTGCAAACAATACTATGTCAGTCAGGGGGACTAAAAGCTGCCCTGTCCTTCGCGGGGAGGACTATGAGAGACATTCTCTGTGTAACCTTTCTACCAGTCGGAGTCAGCAACAGCAAGGGCCAGGTTCAATATTTAGAGGTTCCAAGACACTGGACCACACTTACAAACTATCTATTGTACTTCTAGAGCCCCCAGACAATCCTCTTTGTCAAACAACGAATCGGAGCCAGGAACAGAACCCATGTGCTCTTACTGCTAGTCGCTGGTTCTAAAGAGATGACTAGGAAATGCAGTCCGTAGAGGACACAGAGAAATAGGTGCAAGGCAGAAGCAAAACTGAATGTAAGAGGGAATCACACTTTATAGGCAAAAGTATGAGTTAAATATTACATATTGAGCCTCACTAGGGAAATAAATGACACATATCAAAGTAAACTCCTTAGAGCAAGGACTTTGTCTTCAGGAGTGTCTCTAAAGTGGCGTGGTGTTTGTTTAATTAAGATAGTAGTCATTAATAACAAAAAGAAAGCCAACAATTACAGTATGTGACATAGGAGAAACAAAATAATAAAATAGATAAACATGAAATAGGTGAGAAATAGATAAATGACAGGGTGTCCTCTGCTGCTATCCCATTCATACAAAAGCACTGGCAAATACAGTTACAATAAAACTGTCCCAATGAAGACATTTTGGAAATACAATATGTAGATTACATTATGGGACTTGCTTTCAAATTAGGTATCCAAACCCTGTATTCAGGCACACATACTGGGCTTTTTTCCATACCCACTGCAGTCAGTAGTGTAGGATCAGGCCCATGGTATGGAAAATATGCATTTATGTACCTTTGTGCCAATTTGAATATCCAAATGTGAGGCTTAGATGTCCATTTAAGGTGCTTGTGTCTGAGAACTGGGCGCACCCTAAATGACTAAGCCCTATGGATAAATGATTGCACAAGAGCATTGCATATATTTTTGTCAAACCGCAAACTACATGGATAAAAAAGTTGGAAATGGGCTTCATTTTTCAGCTGGTTTTCCTTGATTTTATGTACTGTTTCTAAAAGAACTTTGCTTATCAAAGTTCACACAGTCAGTACTCCTTTTTTATATTTAGATACAAAATTTGCTGGTCAGAATGGCTCTTTAGACTGATTTATTTCTTTTTAAATATCAGAAATATTATTTGACAAGAATACATGGCCCTCCATTGCCATCCCTGACCTAAGCTGAACCTGTTTGGCCTTGCAATTGCGTTATTGTGCAAGTGTAATTTAGTGGAAAAGAGATTGGATTAAACAGGCAGCTCTGGAGGAGTAAATAAAAGAAACATGCTTTAAAGAGTAAATAGACACGTTTGCGTATAATGGAATAACTCCTGGCAGTGCTTAAACAGAGAGATAAAGTAATGCCCTTTCTTAAATCTGAATGTAGATTCTTGTCTCAGTCTTTAAAAAAAAACCTCCCATAACACTGCCAATGGAGTAATGGAACTGTGCTTCTCTAAGGGTGTCTCCAAATGTAAATATTATGGCTGAAAACAAAAAGAGGAAAGGATGAAAAGACAAGGCAGTGAAAAGATCCCAGTGACGGAGACATGTTTGCTGTGGGGATGGAGGCTGTTTGTTGCATAATCTGGTCCATGTGTGGATATACCCTGAAAAGGGACTGTACAAGTCAGTGTAGGAGGGTTCCACAGTTATAGACTCATTGATTCTGGACCAAAGGCACTTGGTTTACGGGTAGGATAATGGCTTTTCTAACTGCCAGCCCTGTACTTTTAATCTGGACTCTGATCTATATAAGCACTTATGCCAGCAAAACTTTTGTCGTTCAAGAGTGTGAAAAAAACACCTCCCTGAGCGACATAAGTTTTGCAGACGTAAGCACTCATGTAGCCACGTTGTGTCGGCAGGAGGGAGCTCTCCCGCTGACATAATAAAACCACCTAAATGAGGGGCGGTGAGCGTCTCCTGCCGACATAGTGCTGTCCACATTAGCGCTTATGGCGGAAAACTTAGGTCACTGTGAGGGGATGGGGGGGATGGCTTTCACACCCTTGAGTGACAATTTTTTGCTGGCCTAAGTGTCAGTGTAGACAAGTCCTCAGCCTCTCATGAGTCCCTTTTATGCTGCTCCAGCAGTGTAAAGGGGACTTGGAAATTTCTTTAAGGCAGCAGCTGAGAATTCCCTTAGTGTAGGGGAGCCTACTCCTTTAGCAGGCAGCTCCTGCCCCTGCCCATGTAGGGGTGTTTTATGGGGCTAATGGGACATGATGCACTCTAGCAGCATTGGTTTATAGAGCAACTCCTTGGAAAACTTTATCTGCCAGTGTAAATTAGAGCAGCCCTAAGGTTGCTCTAACTCACTCTGGGGACTGATTTGGCCCCTGGCAACCTCCAGCATCAGGGGTGGACAGATAAACAATCTAGCCCCCACATCCTTACCCCTTTTCCCTGGTGTGCTGAATACATCAGAGTCAAGCTAAGTTCTCTCTCATGCACCAATACCAATATTAAATACAGTTTTTGTAAATTTAGGGTCTGATTCTGATCTTATTCACACTTGTGTATATCAGAAGCAATTCCACTGAGTCAACAGTTACACCATTGTAAAACTAGTGTGAAATCAGAATTAAGCACCAGAGTCTATCCTCATTTACTCCCGTGCAGCCCTATTGTCTCCAGAGGCCTAAGTGGTTGGCTTCATAAATGGAACATAGTTAACAATTCTGTTGATGGATAGAGCACAAGCTGGAACAGAATCCAGCTCACTCTGTTAGCTCTGTTGGCCTGGAGCACTAACAAGAGTAAAAGGCCTTCAAATTACTCTCTAATTACTCGTCAATTAATCTTGTCTAATTACTCTCGTCAATTAAGACAGCAAATATGATTCTGATTACACATTGAGAGCAGATCTCTGCTAAATCAGGAGGTGGCATTTTTACAGTCTCTTTTCAAAGCAGCAATAAACGGCATCAATAGTCAGAAAAGGGACTGTAAAAAATGACATGGTGATGTTTATTTCTCATTGGCTTCCAGAACAAATTTACTCAGCTTACAAGATGGAAAGGATTTTTTTAATTGCCAAGACAGCAAACCTGGGATCTGAAAATCAAGCTAACCTTCAATCTTCTTCCTCTATCCACAGCAATTAAAATTCTAGTGTCAGAATTTAGCTGAAGGTTTTGATGCTGCACAATAGAGTCCAGTTGCACCCCCATAGCTGTATTGGCTCTGTTGTGCTGAAAAGAGTAAAAATGATTCTTTGTGGTGATAAACAGACACGCAAGGATCACACGTGTATGTTGATTAAGTATGGGTGCTTTCTACATTGTAACTTTCCTGATCAAAACCACAGGTTTTCCATAAAATGTTTTGCAAATATGAAAAGGACGAGAACCAATTAAATAACTCTGGCCCATGGTATGGCTGATTAACTTAGGGAAACAGATGACAAACATGAAATAAGATACCCAAAGACACACATTGGCAGTTAACTTGAAAGTGGGAAGGAATTATTTACAGTATAAAATAATAAAGTGCATCATAATTATTCAAGGAATATATTCTGAATCCCCAAAAAGGAAACTCTAGGTCAGACATTGGGGAAACAAAGAGAGAGTTTAAGACCAGAAGTGACCGTTCTGGTGATCATTTAGACTGACTTCCTGCATAACCCATGCCATAGAACCCATCCAGGAATTCCAGCATCTGTCCCAACAAATGGTGGTTGAATATATCTGTCTAATCCACCTCCATGGCATGTAACAGTCAGGTTTATTAGATAATGAAATAATTGCCATAAAGAATCATTGAGACATCATTGCTAAAAGGGTTCAAAAGCCAATGAGATAAAGCAATGAGGGTTCTATCCTCTTTTCAGATCCACGTATGCAACTCCCATTGACATCAGTGGCGCTAGACGGGAGCATCAAAAAGCAGAAGGTACAGCCCTTAGAACACTAGTGTGCAAGACAAAACTGCGGTAGGGTAAAGTAGCAATCCAGGTAATTGTTAATCACAGACCACACCTGGGGTGGAAATCACCTAACTAATGTTTTCTTTAAAAAAAAGAAATTAGGAGCAGAGAGTTCTAGATAAATCTGTGAAAATTCACATGAGGCAAATAGTTCCATGTTGCTTGAAAAGTTGTAATGGCAAAAAGCAGCATAGTTCTTTAGAATACAAAATAGTGACTGCAATGAAAGGTGATTTGCCAAGAGGAAATGGAATGGGAGTAGATTCAGGCTGGTGTATATAAAAGGAGAATCAAGCCATGGTATATAAGATGAGTGTGTTAAAAATGTGAGCCATAATGTCGCATTGTTACTGTTGCTAAATTTTGGAAGCACGGATACAGTATTTAAGACACATCTAAAGTCACTGGCAAAGCAGGACATGTTAATTATCATTAACGACTCTTTGCACAGACCCCAAAAGTGTGTTAGCTGGTTAATTGGATAAAATACGTGTATTATATCTTAAAGCAAGCTTGCTGATTATCCTGAAGTGACACAAGGCTAAAAGAGATTGAGTGTAGGTTAGCGTAATGTCACTTAAACACCTCCTGATTAATTTATTCCTTTGGCAGATTTGCACTTCATGTTATCATAATGAACTCTGGCAGGATGTTTCTCAGACAGCCCTGAAAATGTGTACTTGGATGTGTACTTTACAACCTACGTGGGATTTTTCTTTTATTACTTTGAGCTTTTTTATTGATGATCTCCACCTGGAGAGGAGTGTGAATTTACCTTGACTCTATTAGTCTGAAGACAGCATTCAAAGAAGCTAATGCCTTCCTAAATTCAATGAGGAGGCATTTTTCATTTTCTGCCTGTGTTTCCTCTGGAGTGGGGAATCTTGTCCATCAATCTCACCAAGCCCATCCTAAAACCCCATTCAAAAGTAAACACATTTGTTATTCGGTGGGTTAGTTATACTGTTCCCACCGCTCAGGAAGACTAATTTTGAGCTAAAATTTACTCTCTCCAGATTTGCACTCTAATTTAATTTTAAATTAAGGCCCTGTCCACCTTGCTTCAATTGCTGTGGGAAACAATTCTCCAGAATGAGTCTGTAATAGAGAATCCTTTCTGAAGCCAGTTGAAACAAATGCATTTCAAGCATGATGTATACCACCTCATGGAGGCTCTGACCCTCAAGAGCTAGCTCGTGGAGAGCCTTGAAGTCAGTGGTACTCCACCCACACAATTTATTGCAGGTTGAGGACCCTGGGTTCGTAACTGTAATGGATGTGGATGACAAATGCTTTTAGATGTATTTGCAAACCCAAGGCCCAAGAGTTTCACATATCCTATATTCAAACTACACACCTAAGGAGTTTTGTTGTCCAATGCACTGGTTTTTAATCAATTTCAGTCAAGAGTAGTGGGCCAAATTCTGCATTTCCTTACTCTAAGAAAGTGAAGTCAGGGTGTAATACCCATTATTTAATGCATATGAATTTGTGTTCAGCACACGTGCAGGACGGAGTCTCTCCATGTCAGCAAACTGATACAGGGCAATATCATGCTTTGCATATATATATACAGCCATCTTTTCATTCAAGCATCTCAAAGCATTTTTAAAAAATTCATAAGTTAAGCCTCACATCTCTCCTCCAGAGTGACTTCTTATCCCCGTTTTACCGAGAGAAAACTGAGGCACCGAGAAGTTTAGTGACTTGGCCAAGGTCAGTGGCAGCTATACAAATCTGGGATTCCTGATTCCCAAGCTCTTACTCTAATCAGCAGGCCACAGTCCTTTAACATGATCAGTTTTTAATAAACTCATTTAAAGAGAACATTTGAGTAAGACAAAACACAGAAATTGCACTTCTTGCTTGTGCTTTGCCTTTGAGCAGCACAAAAGTGTTGTGGGAGAAATACAGCAATCCCACACTGATATTACGTTCAGTAGAAGAAGGTTCTCCACCAGAGCCTTGGCATAAAAAATACTTAGACCAGATATCAGGCTCTCTCTCTCTCCCCACTACTTCAAATGTCAATCACATGCAAGCTCCTGATTTATAGTGAGTTATGCCACTGCCCTTCAGAGATGAAAGTGAAAATGCATGTGTGAAGCCTTGGATGCCAGCAGCAGAATGCAGGACACATGGTGTTAAGTGTTTCTTAACAATGCTACGCGTGCAGTACAAATGAATGACGACACCATCTGTAACAAGGGTAGAATTTGCACTAGGGATGGGCAAACCTCAACAGGTTCAGCTAAGCCCCACAAACATATGATCAGAGATGAGCTTGAGCTGCAAAAATTTGGCTCTGGATCCAAACTTTTCCAAAGCTCAGGAGCGTTCAGGCCTGGGATTATGGTTTGGCCTATTAGCGAGACAGGGACCAATGAAGTTCAGAGGCACATCCAGATGCCATACTTGTGGAATCTTAGGTCCCTGGTTTGGGTTCAGGCTCATCTGTTGTCCAGATACTTATATGAACCATTTCACCCTGGTGCATGACTCTCTTGACATCACGTAGTTCTCCCTTCCTGTGAACCCAGTGGTCACTGGCAAGCTTCTTGGGTGTTTGGGTCCAGGTTTGGGGTTTAAGTTTCTCTTTAGCTAGTACCATAGCAGGAAAATCCTGCTGCATGTAGACTTTTGTATAAAATCCAGATGTTCTTTCCTTGTTCTGCCCTCTAGGATTTTACAGGATACAAACACTGCTGCACTCTTTACATGCCTCATTCTTCTCCTGTTGCTTTTTGCCCCTTTGCTCTACCAACAACGCCAACCTCACTTCCCCTTCATTTCCTTCTCACACTCCCATCTTCATGCCAGACACTAACCCATGCCAATCAAATACCTTGTCCTCCCCAACATTAGATGAGAGAGAGGGAGAGACAAATATATCCCTATAACACCTTGCTTACAGTTTTCTGGTATAAACTGGTTGGAAATTTTCCATCAAAATGTTTTTTCCATGAAAAACAACATTTTCATCTCAATTGACATGTTTAGAAAAACATGTTGACCTGAAGAAATTTCATTTTGAAAAAATGAAATGAAGCATTTCAAAAATGTCAGAACATCCTATTTTGGAACAGACTGTTTCAACTTTTTCTTTTGAAATGACTTTTTGAAACAAAATTTATTGGCGTTCATATTTAAAAAAACATTTTCAAAACAATTTTGAAAAGTTACAATTGGAACAAAAGGTTTTGATTTTACCTAATGAAAGGTTCTGATCAACCTGAAACAAAGCATTACCAGAACTTGGTTTCACAGGTAACATTGAAATAGTTTGATTATGTGCTCTTCTGGAAGGAAAAAAAAAACCCTCAGAATTTCCCATGAAACGGAAAATATCCCCCTCCCCCGCGCAACTTTATCTAGTATGTCTTGTTTTATATTTCTCCCTTTTAAACTGTAACCACCCTGGAATTTGATTTGTACAGTAGCATTTAACAAATAAAAATAATGATGCTAACTACACAGGATTTACTTGGAAAATAAGCACCATAAAGACCACATGTGTGCATGTCTCCATATATTTTTTATTCTAAAAATGTATGCTAAGACTGATTTGGGACACAGAAATAACCATGTCTCCCTATCATTGCTTAAGTTAGCATGTAATTATGATTCCACTATCTGGTACTTAGCATGTAATTAAATGGCAAATAGCAACCACGTTATTACGCTCGCAAGCAAATGGTATTTATGCCCTGAAACCTAAAGCAATACCAATAATTTCTGTTCAAGAAAAGATAATTTAATACAGACATCATTAAACCCACTGAAGAGTAATGTAGGGAAAAATTGCTTTAAAGACACCGTAACAGCAGACAAACCTGAAAAATGAATTCTCTCTAGCTCTCTCTACCATTCCCATTTGCTTGAACTTGTAACTTTCTAGATAGAAATAGGCTTGATGTATGCAGAGTAGAAAAGAGGGAATGTAAGAAATCTGTGATGCTCAGAAACTTGAGAAACTATAGGAGCCCATTCTACCCTTGCAGCCACAAAATCTCTTGAGCATCTATCATAGAATCACAGAAGAATAGGGTTGGAAGGGACCTCAGGAGGTCATCTAAACCAACTACCTGTTCAAACCAGGACAAACCCCAACTAAATCATCTCTCCAAGTTAAACGATTGAGGGGCTTCCTCACCAAATTTCTGTTCCTGCTGCTAGCCAGTGCAGATGTGCTAATGCCTCTGCCACCAGGCACTGTTGGCACTATTTCCCACCCTCCCAACTTCATGGGTACTATTTTGGCCCTATGTGTAAAATCCTCAATCACTATCTCATCAGCGTGATCTTTGCATCTCTCCAGTCCCTTTTACCCAAGAGTCTTGCAGCGCTTCACAAGTTCCAACTTCTTACGCTGCACAATAGGCCTGAGAAGTCGGCAAGAAGCGTAACAGGGAGAACTGCATGCCCCACAAAAACTACACAACAGTCTAAGGCCTCCGCCTAAGCTGATGTAAAGATAGGAAAGCTAATCTAGTGCAGCGGCTCACAAACTTTGTTTGCTGTCCCCCGTTTGGCAATTCATGCCCCATGTGCGCCCCCTTCTTTCTAAGAAACAGTATTTCCACAGGTGCCTGGGGTCCGGGAGCCCAACCTAGCCCACGTGTCCCGCTGCTCCCCAGCCCATTCTCTGCCTGGGACACGCTCCCCAGCAGAACACAGAGCCAGGCTGCACCCCTCCCCTTGTGCCCCCACCCAAGGGTCCTCCGGAACCTCTCATGGGCTGCGGGCTCCTCTGGTGTGATCCCAGCACACGTGCAAAAACCTGTGCAGGCGGGGAGGAACTACCTCCCAACGGGGCACGTGCACATCAGCCTCTGGAGAGACGAGTGAGCTGGAATGCCCCCCCTCCTGTGCAGGGAGAAGCCATGCCTCCTCCCTTCTCCTACCTCCCTGCTCCTTGTTCTTCCAGCCCAGCAGCAGGAGTTGGAACAGGTCCCTGAGTCTCCCTGATACACTCACCATGTCACCAGCAGGGAAGCACAGCCCATAGCTTGAAAACCAATGGTTTAATAGATAAAGCATTGGACTGGGACTCAGGAGGCCTGGATTCAAATCCTTTGTGACCTTGGGAAGTCATTTATTCGTCCTTTTCCTCGGTTCCCCATCCATAAATGGCAATAACAGCACGGCACCATCTCAAAGGGACATTGTGATGATTAAAAACATGCTCATGATTGTGAGGTGCTCGGATACTACCGTGATGAGAGTGGTACAAGTAGATAGATGGTATAATGCACTTGTGGTATATTGGAACATACCACAGTGGTACAATTAAGGATGAATTCATTCCTTTCCGTGGAGTTACATTGACTCTGAATTCTGACAGCTGAGGGCTTAGGACAGCTCTTTAATATTAAAGCAATGAAGATAGTTTTTGTTACTAAATATGATTCTAAGGGTCCACAGGAGTCACGCAAATACTGGCCAAAATTCCCAAAACCGCACAGGAAGAACCAAGAATGTAAACTAGCTGTGCACCTGGGAAGAAATGCATTGTCAGCAAACCACAGCTGTGCACCCCAGGAGCAGGGGTGAAACAGGATTGTTAGTGGGTGATGACAGCTCTGAGTCCCAAATACATTATTTCCAGGGGTCCATTGTGCATCTCTTCTAGGGTTAGGTATTTTCTTTTAGCTAGGGAGATAACTAAAGCAGGTGTGCATCTAAACATACTCCCCCTTACATCAGGCTGATTTTGGCAGCAATGCCACAGAAATCATACAGGCGTATGCTTGGTTGCATGTTGCCAGGCTCACACGTACAAACACGTTGATGTGTACATGGGCAGACACTGAAAGAAACCTATGCACAAAACACAAGCATCCACAGGGGAAAAAGAGATACCCACTGATGTGCACACACACCACACAGATACACATCAGCAAAGCTGCTAAGAGTTCACAAGCGCTCTGGTTTTCTCTTGAGATTCAGAACACATATGTTGGAGGTTTATTAAAATATTTGTAATTTAACGCTGTTTTTAGCAAGCGCTAACACATCTACTCTTTTATTTTGTGAGATTTACTTAATGTGTTGCCTGTACAACATTCGCAAATAATAGCAGTGTTCATGTAATGGTTACATTGTGCCATCTCCTGGTTATAGGTTGTGGACTGCTATTCTAGCTACAGTACTTAATAGGAGTGCTTGTATAAATTCATATATCAACTTGCAGTACACGAGTGTCATCTCCCAAGCTTTAGAGGGGTAAGAGTTGGGAATCAGAAACTGAGCAGTCCTGGCACCTACAATGCTATGAAATGGCATTACCTGAAAAAATGCACCACAGCTAGAGGTAATCATTTGTTAGGTGTATAGGAGCTACCATATTGGATCAGATCATCAATCCATCAAGTCTGCTACCTTGCATCTAGCACAAACCAATACCTGATGCTTCAGAGAGATACTCAAAAGTCCCCCAACAATATACCTAGACAGTCATGGAGTTATGTACAAATGGAGGGTAACAAGATGATTCACAGGACAGTGAAAACTACTAAGGAATTTCATTTAGTAGGATCCATGTAGATAAGGAATTTACATTCTTCTCATCTGAATAGAGACCATAAACATCCCACCATAAATACAGTTGGACACAAGTTCAAAACTGTATTCTAATTCCTGCATCCAAATATGCATGTGGACAATGTGCACAAGAACGAACATGTTCAAAACTCACATTTCCCAGCACAAAACAGATAATACAAGTGCAAATAAGTACCTGCCTGTGTAAACAACTCTAGCTAAAGTAGTAACTGGTTTTAAATAAAAGCACAAATCTGACACATGCAATTAAATTGTGCTAGTGAAAACATGTGAGCAGATGCAGTTAGGACCCATGTTTTTAAACATTGTCCCTGAAAGGGGAATGATTTGAATCATAGTGACAAAGGGCCAATTCTGGTCTCCCTTAGAACAGCATAACTCCAT
The DNA here is from genome assembly GCA_007922155.1 of Mesoclemmys tuberculata. Taxonomy (NCBI): domain Eukaryota; kingdom Metazoa; phylum Chordata; order Testudines; family Chelidae; genus Mesoclemmys; species Mesoclemmys tuberculata. The sequence goes on from ML675624.1 coordinate 78,654,671, forward strand.
CGTGAGTGTTGCCAGGGTAACTTCATTAATGTAGGTGCTCTTTTAGTATGGGGATGGGTGAAGAACCTAGCCAGATATAGACGGGTGGGTGGATGAGACTAAATAAACACAGAATCAGTGGAGACAGTCATGAATGACACCGGTGTGAGTCACGTCAGAATTAAGCCCACAACAGTCACCACTAAGAAGTCAACATCCCCCACAGTTGCTATAGGAAAGCATGGGCACTGCTGCAAATATCTCCTTTTCCAAGAGGAAAATGAGAGCAGTATCTCGGACGCCCCCAAATCATGGCTATTTAAAGGCAACCACTGGGATGTTGTTTAATGTGTTGTCTGCAATGGACTTCACACGTTTGTTACCAGTATTTGGTTCTGGAATTTTTTTTGGCTAATGCTCTCAAGATTACATGGTATATGATTCCCTCCAGCATGATAGCTTACTTGTATATGAATATCTGAAGTAACAGTGTCCTCACTGACAGGCCATTCCACCCCCCCATAGCTCAGCAGAATTAAGAGCCCTCGTCATCCAAAATCTAAGCTTCGGTTTCTGTAGATTGTGGCCATTGTTACTAATCCTGCCATCTTCTGAGAATGAATACTTCCCTTCCTTATTTGCATCATTGCTTGATTTTATTTATGTGTGTGACATGTTTCTCCCAAACCGTCCATCCGCTAGACGTAAATGTAGCAGTCTTCGCCCCTCCTCGTGTATCAGCCTCCAACCCTTGCGCTGTTTTCCTATCATTCTTTATATTTCATCTAGTTTTACTTTTTGTTTCCTGAACTGTATGGACCAAACCTGACCAAAATATTCCAAGTGGGGTTTCTCCAGGGCTATGTAAAGTTATGGGACTAATCAGCCCCTAACTTCATATGGGAACCCCTCGAGAGGCATCCCAGAATAGCACTGCTTTTTATTTTTGACTGCATCATACTGTCAATCCCTATTCAGCGTGTTATTTATTCTGCTCTGCGGGGCTTTCTTGAACTCCTTCCAGAAAGCTGTCCCCTGGTTAGCATCCACCTCTGCTGTTGATTTCCTCTCCACTGATGCTCTAAGATGTCGTTTGGTTCTGTCCTCCTCCCATCGTGGTGTCATGAGCAAATGGCTAAATTAACATCTTCCTCAAGGTCAGTGAACCCACAGGACCCTGAGGATGAGCTTCCTTGTCCTCAGTATAGTGCACTGGGAGGGAGTATACACTTCTGGGGTGTTTTGCACAGTCCTGCCCTCTCGGAGCTCCTCCTCCTTTCCCACAGAATTCTGTCCCCCATTCTCCCCTCTCTCAAAATGAGCCCTCCCGCAGCTCCTGTCGAAGCTGGCAAATGAAGTGCCCTCATTGAGTGCACTACCCTTGCCTTACCTACCTGCTTTCCTCTGCCGTTCTTCAGCCCTTAGTCACTCTGGACTTCTTGCCTGGAGGCTCCTGTCCCCAGTCCCTGCTGCTGCTGCTGCTCTGAGCTACCAATTTCCTTCTGCTCCTTGGGGTGAAGTGAGCCGTGGGGCGCAGCAGCAAGGGGAGGCAGCTCACAACAGATGGGCCAGGAGGAGATGGTGTCAATCAGGACTCACTGCGAGCAAGAGTCCCGGCTCCTGGCTCCTCCATGCAGTGCCACTTGCCCTTTCTTCTCCCTGGCATAATGCCTTCAAATAACTCAGGGAATGAGCTGGTCCCCAGCTGACTAGGAACTTGCCTGTTTTCTAAGGAATGAAATATCACTAGTCTACACGCCTGATCCCTGTGGTGCCCTCCTGTGCCCTACAGAGTTCTTACCAATAATAATTAATCTCTGTTCTCAGCCAGTTTATAGTCCGTGCTATGGTATTTTTGTCCAGTTTCTTCTGGGGCACAATATCAAATGCCCTTCAGAAACCCAAATATACCATAGCTCTGAGGGATCCTCTATATCTCCTAAATTAGAAAGGCAATTTTAGTTTTGTTTGGCATTGCCTATTTTTCATATACGTGTGTTGTTTGTTGGCTATTAGACACCTTTCTCCAAATGTTAAGATACTGACTTGCTTAATAGACTGTTTTGCTTGGATACTTTTCCAGAATATACCCTAAACTGACAAGACAGAAGTTGCCAGGAATTTGCTTCTTAAAGAAAGGTACCACATTTGTCTTGCTCCAGTCATCAGGTACCTTAACTCTGATCATTTATAAAGGTTATTTTCAGAGGTCTGAAAGTCCGTCCTCCCCCCTCCACACACACACTACATGCCTAATCCTGCAGATTTCACATAGTCTGAATTCCCATTGAGCCCACTAAGAATTTGGCCTGAACCCAGGCTACTGGATTAGGCCTCAGTTCTTTCAGCTCTCCTGGATGCATTTTATCTGGTCCCGATGAGTTACACGAGCAAGGGTTAGTTTGCTTTGGCATGGAAACAAAAATGCATGTAGCTTGAGGTGTGGCCTCTCTTGGAGATTGACGGCGAGGGAGAACCAAACCCTGTCTGGGGGGACAGAACCTGGAAGCGCACCCCCACTTGCCGGGAAGCAGAGAGGCAGGACGGGTAATATAAAGGGCAGGCCTTCCAGCTCAGTGAAAGGAAGGCAGCTGGGGGAGAAGGACGTCTCTCCCTTGGTGCTGGGAGCTGATCGTTACACTGAGGAGAGGCTGCCAGAGATGCCAACTCCCTGGGGCCCTAAGGACCTGCTGGAGCTACCTGAACCCTGTGAACCAGAGGAGATCCATGGACCTACTGACCTGGAAGAGACGCCTGAGCTGCCAAAGGCTGCGAACCCAAGGAGGTACCTGGCCCTTGTGACCCGGAAGAGCTGCCCTCCGCAGATGGCTCCGAGGAGTTCCCGGACCTGCTGCCGATCAACAAGGCTGAAGGGTTCTGGAACCTCCCCCGTCAGAGTATCCTGAGGAAACTGGAAGTGACTCGGGGACAAGGGGCTCTACAGAAAGGAGAGAAGGATGGAGCACAGGGGAACCAGACACCCGTCTGGCTGTTATGGCCAATAGCTGAGCCAGCACATTTCGGCTGGAGCCCCGCTGACCCAGTGACAGGACAGCCCATCACTGCCAGGCCCTGGGCTGGGACACAGTGAAGTTGGGTGGGCTTGCGTCCCCCTCCCCCATTCCTACCTCAACCTAGGGGTGACTGTTCCCTTCTGCTTGCCCTGCCCGGCCTGAGGGCATGGGCCATGAACTGTGTGCTTGCCCAGGGAGGGTGCAAAGCCTCCTACCTGGCCTGCCCGGCCCCAACACAGGGTTCCAGCCTCAACCTACTGGATTTCCCCACCTGATGGTTGACGGGGCTGAAGAGACCCAGAACTACTAACTTCCCCCTTTTGGCTAGAACTCCCCATAGAGCACAGGCGCCGGGAGGGGTTCCCTCCCTCGGGGATTGACGGAAAGGAAGGGCCGCCTGCCCCGCCCACGCCAGGGGATGTTTACAATGCACAAATGAAAACGAAAGAGACAGAAGATTCAATGATTATTCCATTATGAAAAGGTACGTCTCACTTCAGAAACAGCAATGCATGGTCAAATCAAATGACAGCGGGTATACAGAATCAGCCAAAATAAATCCCTTTCTCTTAAAAACATCAGCTTTTCATTGCCACCCTGGATCAGATCTGTATGAACAACAAGAGAAAAGTGTGAGAAAGCTGATATGTCTGTTATAATAAAACAAGAAAAAAGTAAATACTATCCTTTGGATGAAAATTATTTACAAGTAACAGTAATGTAATCTCCCAAAGAGGTCAGACTAAGAAAGGAACATCAGGGTTTCTGTATCTTGTAATTTTAAATTTACAAATATAGGCCATGATCCTGCAGAAGTTCACACATGGGCTTAACATTGTACACTGTAAAGTTCATATTGACTGTTGACTTCGGCAGTCAATGGGGACCAATCCCAGCATGTAAAGTTAGGCACAAGGCTAAATCAGGATCAGGACCACAGGTAAAAAATAAGTCGCTAGCACATCACAGATGCTACCATAAACTTTATAAAGAAAGAATGACCCAGTGGTTAGGGCACTAACCTTGGATGTAGAAAACTTGGGCTCAAGTCCCTTCTCTGCTCTAGACTTCTTGTCTGACCACAGGTAAATCACTTAGTCTTGCTATGCCTCAGTTTCCCCTCTGTAAAAAGGGAATAATAGTACTTCCTTACTTCACCAGTAGGATAAAGGTTAAAAGTTGTGAGGTAATGGGGTAAGACTAAAGGCAAAGGTTGTGTTAAAGGTTGTGAGATAATGGGGGCCACAGAAGTTTCTTAGACAGATAAACAAATATTCATAACAGACATATTTTAAGAGTCTTTAAAAAGAAAGAACAAAAATTACTATTAAAACATCCTGAGGTAACGAAATGCAAAATGCAATACAATTTGAAATAAGTTTTTCATGTTGTTTTGATTTCAGAAAACTGTTCATTACAAATCTGAAAAATGTCATGAAAAACGTTCTTACTAGAAAATAAGACCTTTATGAGTCTGAAAATAGGTTCAATTCTACAGAAAACAAAAAACCTCCACCTTTACAAAACTGAGAACTCCTAAATGTTAATTTGAATGAAGACTGTTTTCTCACTGAAGGGTGGGACATTTCTGAACTTCAAGTTTCAGCATAAAGCTCCTATTTCCCTGAAAAACACTGTGACCCGTCCGTGCCCAGGGTAGCCCACTGATAAAGCCAAGGTCAGGGCAGGCTGTAAAAGGAGAGCAGATTCTCCCAGCACTGGTGGGTGACACTGGAGTCAGACTTCCCAACCAGTCACAAACAGTGCTTCTGATTCCCCCACACTGGTTATCAAGAAGCCACTGTGCAAATACACACAGCCCCCTTTACTGCATTTCAGTCTCTGGCTCCCAAACTGACACTAGGTCCAGTAAAGAGACCAGTCATTTAAACTCTATGCTCTTTACTCAAAAGATTCCCTCTGATCCCAAAGGAGCAGCCACAGTACCAGTTCACTGTAAGTTTGGATCTTGCCCAAAATACCACGCTGCCAGCCAATCCTTTAGTAACTAAAACTAAAGGTTTATTATAAAAGAAAACAATGAGAGAAATGTTAGAGGATTAAAGCAATCAAATACATACAAATGATTTGAAAGTCCATATACATCAAGTTTCTAGAAGAATTGTGGCGTTTGCAGGCTTGTATAGTCCCTCTGGTATACATCCAGTACCTGGATGGGTCTAAGTCCTTCAGTTCAGTTGCAAAGTGAATTAATCCAGAGGTGGGTAGGTGTGTGTCTGCAGCTGGACAGGAACAAAGAAGATGGTTTCTGTGGTTTGATCTTATATACCCTCTGCCTCTGGCCATGCTATTTGTGAAATTTTACAGGACCAAAATGGAGTCCAGAGTCACATGGGCCAATCCTGGTAACTCTTCAGGTATGCCTTTAGTTCCTTCCTGGGCCTTTTGCTTCTGTAAAGGTCTTGATGGGCCATTAAGCGGGCTATTGTCCTGTGGCCTCTCTGTCTGGGGTGTGTCTTATACAGCACAGTTTGAAATACAGGGATATCAAAGATTTCCATAACTTTCCTCACACATATCACACATGAACACAAACATTATCATCTTACTCAGCACATTATAACCTTTCTGACAGGACCTGACATGGCATGTCTCACATGAATCACTATGATTTTGACATACTGATGTCAAATAACACAAATGCCCCCTCCACCAATCCAGCCAGTGTGACAAACACAAGAGCTGCAAAGTGCAAAATGAAGCTGCAAAATGTCCCCAAAGGAAGTTGTGCATACTAATTTTAACAAGATTTCTTCTACCATTCGAGAGCAAGGATGGTTCAATGGTTAGGGCCCTAGCCCGGGCTGTCTGGGTTCTTGTGGTGCAATCTTTATAAGGGATCCCCTGCCCAGGTCCTATATCTTGAAATAGTATCTATCGCTGTTGAGTAATCACTTAATTAGTAACACATGAGAGATAATTAATGCATAAACAAACAAGGGTTTGTTTATCAGAACAATTCGATGGTTAATACCCCAAAAGGCATGATGTCTAGACCCCAAACTAGCCAGATGTGGGTCACAAAGGTAAGAAGAAAACCGTTTACTTCACCACTCTTCCACAGAAACCATGAGGAGCCATAAACAAAGCCAGGGACCACAAGACCCAACAGGGTAGAGATCAACAACAGGACCCACAGCGAGGAGAGCAGTGAGAACGAAAGGAACGAGATAAGTGTCAGGAAAAGGTACTATCTGATTTTCTTCTTCTGATCTTCTCTGCTGGACTCGAATGCAAGCATGGGCTGCCACTAGGGTGAACAGCATCCTGTGCACCCTACAGAGCCTTTCAATACCTTTTCTGTCAGGAGGCTGGCTTCCTCCCTCAGGTCACGTGACTCTTCTGCCATTCCTTCTAAGTTTCCAGCCCTTATTCCTGTAGTTGGGCAGATCTTTCCTAAGCGTGCCCAGTCAGAGGAAAGGGGGCGCAGAAGAGCGCGAACAGGACAACAAGGAAGAGAACCAATACAGAGAAGGAAAAAAAACCAAAATGGGAAAATGAGCCTAACACTGGGTTCAATTCCCCGCTCCACAATCACCCCTCAAAGGTATTCGGGCATCTAAGCCCACCATTTAGGTGACACTGACATTTTGCAACCCGCTGTTCAGCTGATCCCACAGGCATCTAAGTCCCCTAGGCGCTTACATTTCTGCCCATCAGCATTCTCAAAGCCGCCGAAGCCCTGCTAGCAAGCATCTCACACCCCGATCTCAAGCCAGGATTTTCATAGCAGACAGGGGAATGCCTGTCTCGCTAGCAGGCCCGACCCTGTAGGTGTGCTCTGAGCTTTCCTAACTCCTGATAGTTGCCGGACCCCTCTGCCGGAGGATAGTCCATTGACTGGTGGGGGAACCGGCATAGGCAACAACACACAGGACAACCGGGAGCACAGGGAAATGTCGGGTGAGGGTGAAAGGTCTGGAGTAGGAAAAGGAGAGCCAGGGAAAGGCTGTTTTTGGCAGCTAGGGCTTTGGCTACCTATGTGGCTGACCAGGTGTTGGTGCCTTACTCTAGCAGAGGGTTTCTGGTTGAAGTCCTATGTCTGTCCCATGCCACCAGCTCAGCTCCTGAGGTGCCTAAGCCCCTCTCCTCTGTATTTCGCTGCTGGTGAGCTTAGATGGCTCCGTGTTCGGTTTGCTGCCCTCTGAGAATGTTTGTCTTAGGTACCCTGTACAGTAAAACTAGGCATGTCTCCACTGCAGTGAAACCCCTGTAGCTGGCCCACGACAGCGGGGCTCAGGCTTCAGGGCTGTTTCATTGCAGTGTAGACTTCTAGGCTTGGGCTGGATGGGACCCTGCGGGGTGGGAGGGTCCCTGGCCATGGCTGTCTAACTGCACTGTGTATGTTCCCTTCAAGTTTAAGTGGTGAAACACTGAGCAGAGCAATTCAAAGTGGGCCTCCGCCCTCGACTCTGTGCCTCAGCTGTACAATGGGGATCCCAGCACTGCCTCGTGAATGCTGGGAGGAGAAATGCATTAGATTGTGAGGTGCTCAGATACTACGGTGAGGAGGGCCAGATAAGCACCTTACGTAGATCTCTCCCCCAACAAAATTTGCCATTTTCTTTCTGACCTATTGTTTAGAATCAGACTGAAATAAGACAGCCTGTATTCTGTGTTAAATCTGATTGTCCATACTTCACTCGGCACATTGAGCCAGATCCTCAGCTGGTGTAAACTGGAATAACTACAGTGAAGTGAATGGAGCTGTTTCGGAATACACCCTTTTCTCCCCTATACTGTGCTTAACAGTGCTATAGAACAAAAGCATGTGTTCCTCTACGTCATGGCCTACATTCAGCCCTGGCCTACTTCCTTGGATTTCACTGGAGTTACACCAAGGGTAATTTTGGCCAGAGACTTGTTGCAAAACACAGACAATGCATTGAGAGTTTGTACAAAGGATACTTTGCATGTATACAATGCCGTAACCTAAAATAAATTAGCAGGGGGGAGAAAATCTCACAGGAGACGTCAGCAAATATTTTTCCTCAAAGGTTATTGTTTATAAATCGGAAATTAAAACAAGTTCACATAAGGAGGGGAAAACAAACAAACAAAAAAACCGGCATCAACCTCCCTGTTTGGGATTCAACTTCTAGGGCCCTGCATGAGAACTTTGCTTCCTCACGAAGCATTTTCGTCTACACATCTCCCGAGCATTTAATTCATAGTCCTTTCTTTTTAATTTCCCTGAGCACCTGAGCCAGAAGGAAGCTAAAGGGAACCTCTTGTTCACTGGGGACCAGTGCCCTATCACAAATGCCTTTCAGCCAAGGATCTCAGAGTACTTCTGAAATATTAATTATGCCACACAACACCACTGTCATCAGAATTATTCTGCCCAATGTACAGATAGGGGACACAGAGACAGATGTTATGTGACTTGCGCAGTGAATCTGTGGCAGAACCAACAGATCTGCTTATTCCCTGCTCTAACATATAGATTACACCCTCTCCATAGTTTATAGCACTGACTCGGATCCTTCCTTGACTTTTACTGTAGATTTGTATATTTTAAGTTCCATTTCTTTCTTTTAGTTGATCTGAGCAATAAAAAAAGAAGAAAGAAAAGAAAAGACATCGGATCAACCCTCTAGGGACCTTTGCATCCTATGTATGAATGAAATCACCTGGGTTTTTACCATTGAGCTAGGATTTTTCAGTCTGCTTAGTGCACATGGACAAACTGTTCCATTCTATTCCAAACACACTATAAAACAAATCCCCAGCAAATAGCTGACATTGGCTCCAAAGGACCTGTTATGCTGTCAGTTGTAGACCATTATATACACTCCCACTGAAATAAATGGCATCTAGAAAGGTGCTGGCTGTGGAATACCTCCTCAACCAACCTGCCCCGAATTATTTTTCCAAGTGCCTGATTTATAAGCAGGAGTGTTAGGAAACCCAGTCCAGCATTTCTAAGATGCACTCCCAGAACTGAACATAGGAGTAGCTCATGCACCTGTGAGTAGAACTGAGCCATTTAGGTTTTATACATCATGGAACTGGTTATTTGATTTGCAACCCTCTCTGCAGCTGAAGCTGCTTGGTATGACTATGGAATGCAGTTTAGATCAAGAGGCTATAGTCTGACTTCATTAACTGCAGATTTATACAAGTGTAACGCTAGTGAATGGAGTTTCTTCGGATTTACGGTAGTAGAACATTACCCACAGTATTTTCATGCACTGGAAAGGATTGTATTACTGTTACAATATATGTATGTTATTTATTATTCTTAAAGCACTGTAAAACTGAGACACATACAATATTCAAGAGTGTGCAGAGAGTTCATCATTAAAAACAAACCAGGGAAAGCCTTGGGTTTCCCAGAGTGATTTGAAGGAGAGGAGAGAAACTGCTGGGGGAACAGGAGGTTCCTCTAGACACAGATCCAGGAAAGCAGATCTAGAGCTGAGACAGAGGCTCACATGGAGTGGCTACGCAAGACTACAGAGAAAAGCGTGAAGAGCAAGAGGTGAGGCGGAAGGAAGGACATCCAGTTGGAGTGGGCAGCCCCCAGCAGTGCAGAATACTAGGATAAACTAACACTACAGTGGCCACAATCAGAGAAGCGACTTGGACCTGGTCATCCCTTCCCCTTTATGGCCTGGAGTCCAGCCTGACCATTTTTTTCTTGTCAGCTGTCAAGGGGCTCTGTAGGTACAGAAGGCAGGCCAGCTGGGGGTGGGGGGCTCACAGGTCAGCAGAGACCACACAGCCGGAGGCTGGTTTTGAGCTCACAGCACACACCACCATCGGAGACCGTTTTAGGTCTAAAAAAGGCCTATCCTTTTGTTAGGTCTACGTATATCTATGGAACCTCGAGGTGCTACTGCTGTGCAGATAATCTTCACGGCCCATGTTCAATGACGAGGATGATTAGAAGAAAGCTCTTATAAGGCAGAAAGGCCTTTAATAGCAGCAGAGGGAAAACAAGGAAATGCTGGACAAGCATCTTGTGTGTAAATGTTCCTTTTCCAGCATTCTGAGAGACCCTCTGATGTTCCACTCACATGATTCACTGAGCACTAAAACACATGATACGTACTGAATCATTACTTATGGAGAGTCTGCCAAGAAAACTGGGGATGACTCAGATTATAGCGTTTGGAAGGGTCGGGGAGAAACAAGAGGTGCGTCATAGTTCGAAATCAGAAAGATTTTCTTCTAAGAGAGGAGAGACAGATCCCAGGAATGGGACAGCAAAATGGACCATCAGCATCTCAGGAAGACGGAGCTCGTAGAACTAAAATGATACTTCTCTGTCTCTCAGGTAACCACGTGTCCACATTAATGCAGACACAGCCAGGGGAGAAACCTTCCTGGGCTGGCAATTCCTTCTGGCAAGAGGGAGGCCAGGATATCAGGCGATTTCTATGCAGTGTCAAGTGATCCACACTTGAGTTAGGATGCTATAGCAAGGATGCTGACAATTCAGAGCCAGCCCAACTCCTTAGAGTTTTGATGCTGTTATTGCCCGGTGGCTGTTCACAGGCCTGTGAGAAACAGGTTTTAAGACCTCACTTCAGTTCCCACTAAACAGGGGTCCACAACACAATCCGTTACTGGCACCGCTGGATGGCAGCCTTAGCAGAAGAGTTAAGGCCTCAGCTATCCTCTCAAGCAGAATCATGGAATCATAGAAGATTAGAGTTGGAAGGGACCTCAGGAGGTCATCTAGGCCAACCCCCTGCCCAAAGCAGGACTATCCTCAGCTAAATCATCCCGGCGAGGGTTTTGTCAAGCCTCAGCTTAAAAACCTCTAAAGATGGAGATGCCACCACCTCCCTATGTAACCCATTCCAGTGCTTCAACACCGTCTTAGTGAAAAACTTTTTCCGAATGTCCAGCCTAGACCTCCCCCACTGCAACTTGAGACCATTGCTCCTTGTTCTGTCATCTGCCACCACTGAGAACAGCCTAGCTCCATCCTCCCTGGAACCCCCTTTCAGGTAGTTAAAGGCTGCTATCAAATCCCGCCTCATTCTTCTCTTCTGCAGACTAAACAGGCCTAGTTCCCTCAGCCTCTCCTCATAAGTCTTGTGCTCCAGCCCCCTAATCATTTTTGTTGCCCTCCGCTGGACTTGCAGAGGACGATGCACCTTGGGCTCAAGCAGTATCCAGAACAGATTGGAGACACCTCAGGCCTGTGCAGCAATCTGACCTGAGTGGGGAGGCACCATTGTAGGTGGGAAGAGAACATGGCGCATCGCTTTTGAAGTCCCCTTTTAAAAACTTACAATCTGGCACGTTCTCTGGATTCATAATCTGCCACCTCTGCAACTTTCTATGGTTGTTCTTGGGAGTTTTGCACAGTGATTGGTAGCAGTGAAGCCCCGTAGATAGGGCACTACGCTGGGAGGCAGACCCAGGGTCTATTCATGGCTCTGCCACTCACAAGCCATGAGACCTTGGGCAGGTCACTTCACCTCAATTTCCTTTGTCTTGTGTATTTCGATTTAAGCTTTTCAAGGCAGGGTCTGTCCCTTACTCTGTGTCCTGCATTGAAGACCCAACCAAGACTTCTAGGTGCAATTGGAACAAAAATATAAATAAATTATAAGAAACCTATGCCCCCATGACATCTTTTTTTGGTACTGCACAAGATAGACATCAGGGTAGAATACATCCCTTGTATCTCCCCATGTATTCACTTTTCCACCACGATTTTAAACATAATTTATGGGGCTTCAAAAAGCCAATGTTTTGTACTTGTTGCTGTTTAACCAGTCATATGAAAAAAACTGTCAGTTCGAGCTCCATTCTATTAACACTGTCCAAGAGAAAGGGAATTAAATGGCATGAAATCTGACTTAAACCTCGAGGAGAATGTGCCAAACAACAGGCAACTGTTGAAAATGGAAAACTTTGTTACAAACACGATGGGTCCCTGTTAGGGAACAGTCTGGAGCTATTAGAGGGACCACTCTTCCCTCTATCAGCCCTCTATTCTCTCAGAGCTGAGGGCCGGAAGGACCCTGCCCTGTTGGGTGATTTGCACCCTCCACCCCACAGGAGAAACTCAACATCTTGCTGGATCAGCCACTCTGTGAACTGCCGCAGATTTCTTAGAAAGAGCATTGAAGGGAACATATATGAACAGACAGTTTTGCCCTGACGCTAATTTAGAATGTGTGCCTGTGCTTATATGACACTTGACATTGCCAAAAGTTGTGTGGAGTGGTACAAAAAACCAAAACACTCTTCTGAATGCCGGGAAAGACCGTGTCCAACTTCTAAAATGGAGGGACAGAGCAACGAATTAAGGGGTAGTGGGTCAGCCTTTAACTTTGAATGCCATTGCTGCTGCTGGTTGGTGCCAAAAACAGAAAGTGAGCCAGATTCCATCCTCAGCTATGCACATGCAACTCCCATGGAGAGGAGTGGCAGCTGGGGGCGTGCAGCTGAGGGCAGCATTGGATGAGAGCATCACATTTACAGATTAGAACTGGACAAAATGTTTTCGACAAATTGTTTTTTTGGTAGAAAAATGCATTTTTTTAGGCCAAAAACTATTTGTTGAATTCAGGTCAAATTCGACAAATAGTTTCCATTGGAAAAAAATAATTTGACAGAGTCAAAATGTTTTGACTTTTTTGTTTTGAAATGTTTCATTTTGGAAAGAGTCGAAAAGTTTCATTTCAATTTTTCAATTCGAATCAGCATATTGATTGCAAATTTGGCCAATTTAGTTAAAAAAACCAAAAAGGTAGAGAAAACCCAAAATAGCTGAATTGAAATGAAAAACTGGGCAAAAAAAATTTCAGTCAACTCAAAACAAATAAAAAAATCTGAAAAAATTGTTTTCAGTCAACTCCAAATGTTTCAGTCAATTCTAAATGAATTTTATTAATTATTAGTATTTTGATTCAACAAAATATTTTTTTAAATGTTGTCAGTTCAACTTGAACCAAAAAGCTTGGTCCGATTTTTCAGTTCTAAAACACAAAATCCATTCTTCGCTCAGCTTTACTATGGGTACGAAATGCAAAGTTTGGCTCTGGTTCCCAGTTTAGCCAAATTCAGTGGCGTTTGGTCCAGAGTTTTGTTCTGACCCATTGTAGAGTCAGTGGCAGCTGTGAAGATCAGGTCTGAATTCAGATGCTGTTCAGAACTTCCCTGAAGTTTGTTACGAGCCTGTCTCTAGTTATATTCCCAGATTAAAGAAGAACAAGGGCTCCTTTCTTCTCTGACATGTGCAGCAATGATAATGCTGTCTAGTGAGCCAGGAGGCATTGTTTGGCTAGGGCAACTGATGATATTTACGTACCTTAATGGTTCACCACATATGCAGGCTGTGCACATCGCTAGCCTATGAAATCCCATGTTCTTATGACTCTGACCCTTGCCCTCACCCTGCTGTTCCCACCTGTCGTCACTCACTGAGCCATGTCATAAGCCAGATTGTTATTAATTGCATGGGCAGAGCTGGGCAAATCATTGATTTTTTGGCTCAGCGGTCGAAATGAAAAACCAAAACAAAAAATGGTTTCAGGTCAAACCCCAAACCAAATGTTTGTTTTCGTTTTGGGGTGTATTTTTACCCATTTTTTAAAGTTAAATATAACCAAGTTTCTATACAAAACATCATTTCAAAACAAAATGTTGAAATGTTTCATTTAGAAAACGTCAGAGGGAAATGTTTTGACTTTTGGAAATCCCCTGTCCCTCTTTTTTTTTTTTGGTTGAAACCGTTCACTGCATTTGACCCGAATTCAAGAGTTTTAGTTGATCTGAGATTGCATTTATCGCCCAGCTCTAAACACGTGCCTTGTTGTAAATTATATCATAGGGTCTTTGAGTCAGGACTTATAGAATCATAGAATATTAGAGTTGGAAGGGACCTCAGGAGGTCATCTAGTCCAACCCCCTGCTCAAAGCAGGACTATCCTTATGTCTTCCTAAGTGTTTGTACAGCACCTAGCATGATAGGTCCCTGATCCTAGTTGGGGACTTTGGAATAAACAACAAAAACATGCAGTTTCCTTTTTCATTTTTTAGATGCACGGCAACCTGCATGCCACCAAACAACTAAGTTTGGACATGTTCTCTCAGATTGATGTTACCATTGAAGTGGCTCCAACCTGAAAATAGAGTGAGCCATTGCATCTCTTTGTGTGGGAGCTTTAATAATATCCCCATCATAGGGACTGACACAACCTTCACAGACCTTGGAGTGAGGAGTCAGCATGATACACCCTATTTATTAACATGTCTATAACACCGACTAATGAACCATGACAATGTTGTTTCACGTCTTGGCCTTGTACTGCACAGGCCTTCAGATTCCTTCATTTCCACCCTGCTGGAGGATGCATCAGTGATATGCTGAGTGACACTGAAGCTGAGTGAAATTCCCCAAGCAGTCTCAAATCACCCAGGCATGGATGGGCTCAGGAGCTGCCCGGAAGCAAAGTGGAATATGTGGTGATAAAACAGCAGGTCTTTGACGGCGCTAGTGGAGTGCTCTTTTTAAGGAAGGAGGGTGACTGCCCAATCATAGAAAAGGAATGCTATTCAAAGAGCTAACTTCAGCTCTTAGCTACACCCATGCAACTCCACTGAATTCAGCAGGCTGCACTAGTGTAAAGTAGAGCATGGTTTGGTCCAAAGACTTCCTTGCAAGATCATTAGGAACTGGATTTAGCGAAAGCACCAGCATTCTGAGCTTATCCTTCCTGGAGCCTATTGTGCGTAGCGGCAGCACACGTACAGCACACCCACCAAAAATTGATCTGAAACGCCTACATTCCTGAAGCCTTAACATTCCCACTGTGCTGCATAAAAGCAGTGTCTTTTTTCCTTCAAGGAATTGAATGTAACTCCCTCCACAGAGGAAGAAATCTCGAAGAACAGGTAGACATAAAATGTTCTTATCCTTAAATGTCCCTGTTAATTTCATGACTAAGTCAGAACCTTGTTCATAGCAGTGAATATTACAGTGAAGGGTTTCCGCTATTACAGTACGTAGCACATAGAGCAACTTTCGTCCAAGGATCTCAAAACACTCTACAAGCATTACTTAATCAAGCCAATGAAGTAATATTACATCTGTCTTACAGAGGAGAAAGCAAAGGAGAAAAGTGAAATGACTTGCCGAAAGAAACACGAGTCCGTAGCTAAGCTGGGAAAAGAACCCAGGATTCCTGACTCCTAGCCCACTGCTCATAGATTTTAAGGTCACAAGGGACCATCGTGATCATCTAGTCTGACCACCTGCACATTGCAGGCCACCGAACATCCCTCTATAAAGAGGGTTAGTTCTCTTATTGAAGTTGCCTTATTCTTATTAAAATGTTGGCTGTGAGAGGGCTTTTTTGCTAACAGCAAATCGTCAGTTCTTAATCTTACAATTGACTGTGATATAGAGAGATCAATTAAATGGAAGTATGTGGTGGAGTCTCCATCATTTTAAGTCTTTGGTCTGGATTATACGGGAGATCTAAGCCTGTTGTCTGAGAATGGAATCACTCCAAGTCAGAAAATAAATAAAGTGATACCGGGGGCATTTCCATAAGGAGGCAAAGGAATTTGAAAGAGGAAGGAGTAACTGGGACCCCAATGAGCAATTTGCATGTATCCTGCTCTCCATAAGTTTTATAAATTATGGAAAAATTGAGTGCATAACTGCAAGCTGCCCCCAGACACCTATAATTTGCATGACCTGCATTTACACACTGATCGCCTCAAATCTAACTAGCATCGGCAGTCTAGCATGGGTCATATTTTTACATGGCTGAACTGTTCTTTAACAATTTCCCCCAATGCATTAGCAGCACATACAGGCTTTTCTTCACTAGCAGCTATTTCTCCTCAGACATGTGCAGTTCATGTAGCCACTTGCAAAAAAAATCTCACCCTCCCCTAATACCAGAGTCCCTAAAAAGCCCTGTTACCATTTCACAAGCCAGGGATGGAGCATGGATTTTTGCTCCTTCCTGTGCTCTATTTTATTTTAGGAGCTGTCCTCTTCAAAACAACCCTTTCTTCCCTTTTTCCCTGCATCCACTCCATTTTGTCTTCCTTCTTTCTTTGTCATTTGCCTGTGATATCCTGTTCTATTTGTCATGAAAATTACTTACATACTGTAGCAGAATCGTGAGACTGTGACTAGCCATGGATACGTACAATTCCCATTGACTGCAATGAGAGTTCCAGGCTCGGTACAATGACGCATAGGCCCATGGAAATGAGAGTTGGGAAAAGCTATTGAATGCATCCCCTGATCAGAGCAGGACGGGTCCTAACAATTAGGTTTTCTACCTTAGACTCATAGACTTTAAGGCCAAAAGGGACCATCATGATCGTCTAGTCTGACCTCCTGCACATCGCAGGCCACAGGACCTCACCCAGCCACTCCTGTAATAACCCTCTAACCTCTGGCTGAGTTACTGCAATCCTCAAATCATGATTTTAAGACTTTACGTTACAGAGGGGAATGTGGGCTAGAAATGGCTTATGAGAGGGACACAGTGAAATCTTCCCTATGCAGCAGCATCCTGTATTGTTTCCCAGCAGGACCCCACACTTCAGCACTTTCCAAACCTCTTGTCCCTAGCACTCCCACGAGATCTAGTCATGGTTTTTTGCCACAAATTCCCACAGTCCCTTGAGGCCGCAAAAGAGTGTGAGTCTGAGGTTACGGCAAGAACTCACAAGTGGATTTGGGGTGCCAAGGAGGAAAGGGCAGGAGAACTGCTCCCCTAGAATATGTATGACAGTGACACTAAGGGAACGTGAGTTTGAGTTTATAGTCCCGAAAAGCATGAGAGAGAAAACTAGTGACAACAGCACCATTTGGAATAACTTTTCTGCTTTGTGCAATTCTAGTGAGAAAGGGGATTATTGTACAGCATGCTGCACTGCATGGATCAAAATCTGCACTGACTTACCCCATCATACTCCACTGATTTCAAATAGGTCGCACAAGATGTATTTGGCCAGGAGCTTTCTTTAATGCTACGTGTTATTGTGCCTTCAGAAACTGAACAAAGCCACCAGCCGACCTAACACATTCTGACGGTGTGTTTGTTGGCACCACTTGTGCGTCTTTCAAGATGATTCATTTACTGAAAACCATTACCCAGCTGATAAGTTTAGTGTGTTCAGCTGTCCATGGCTATACAGCAGCTACAGTCCAATAGCTATCAGATGCAATTAGACTGATTGATCATTCCAGATCAGTAAACTGCGGCTTTGTTTTAAGATAAGGGTCTAATAAGTGCTTTTACTGAACTTAGCACATTTTGTGGCAATGGTGACACTCCATTCATACTCAGGGTCGTAAAACTGAAGGCCCTTTCACATTAATTTTATGACAAAGTGAATCTTAATCTTTGGGATCTCAGGAACATTTAACAGGTGCTCAGCATGGATTGCTCTGTGATACATAAACAGCTTCCATCTGTTACATAGTGAAGCTCTAAGATATTGATTCCAAATGTGCTTCGGTTTAGAAATTTGCTTACTCCTGAGTCTCCCATTTTACTTTTCAGTACTTCTAATCTTTGTTTTAACCACAACCCCTACTCAAAGGGGACCCCATCTTTGAAAGAAATCTTTCCTGAAGCCCTTCTTCTGGCCTTCAAACAATGCCCCACCCTCTCCATGCTTATCAAAAGCAAGCTACCCACACCAACTCAAAGCGGAACCAGACCCTGCCAGAACAACGGATGCCAAACCTGAAGATGTATCTCCACTGTTACAATGATCAGCAACCCGCAACAACACAGCTTTCAAGATCTGTGCGTCCTACACATGCCTATCACAACACGCAGCGTACCTCATCCAATGCACTGAGTGCCACAACAACTATGTGGGTGAAACCAGACAATCACTACACCCTCACATGAACTCACACAGGAAAACGATGAATGACAAAAACACCACGTCACCTGTGGGTGAACACTTTCCACGAAGCAATCACTTTATATCTGACCCAGCAGTTCTCTTCCTCAAAGGAAACCTGCACGACACCTTCAAATGACGAGCCTGGGAGTTAAATGCATAACTTTGCTAGACACTGTCACGCTGGCTGGCTTGGGGGGGGCGTTTATTATATTGTTTGACATCAGTATGTCAGAATCGTAGTAACCCACGTGAGCTATGCCATGTCAGGTCCTGTTCGAAAGGCTATAATGTGCTGAGTAGGATGATAATGTTTGTGTTCATGTGTGAGGGAAGTTATGGATATGGTTGATATCTCTGTATTTCAAGTTGGGCTGTGTCTGGCTAATTCCTCAGACAGCATAGCTGCAGTGATGGCCTGCTTAATGGCCCAGTAAGAGATTCACAGGTGCCAGGGGCCCAGAGGAAGAAGTCAGGGCTATACCTGATGAGGCACCAGGACTTGCTCATGTGACTCTGGACTCCATTTTGGTTCCTGTGAAATTCCACAAGCAGCGTGGCAAGGGCCAGAGGACATAAAAGGCAGGTGCCTGGGATCCATTTTCTCTTTTATCTGTCTTTAGTCTCCAGCATGCCTCTGGATCATCTCATCTACAACTGAACTGAACAGAAGTTGTGAAATAAAGGATTAAGACCCATCCAGGTACTGGATGTACACCACAGGGACTATGCAAGCCTGCAAACTCCACAGTTCTGCTGGAGACCTGATCTATGTGGACTTTCAAATCATTTGTAAGTGTCTGATTGCTTTAATCCTTTAACATTTCTCGTATAGTTTGTTTCTTTTTATAATAAACCTTTAGTTTTATTTACTAAAGGATTGGCTGGCAGCGTGGTATTTTGGGTAAGATCTAAACTTATATTGAACTGGTACTGGGGCTGACCCTTTCCGGTCAGGAGGAACCTTTTTGGTAAAGAGCATAGAGTTTAAATGACTGGTCTCTTTACTGGACCTAGTGGCTGACTGGGAGCCAGACACTGAAATGCAGTAAAGGGGGCTGTGTGTATTTGTGTACTAGCTTCTTGATAACCAGTGTGCGGGAATCAGAAGCACCGTTTGTAGCTGGTTGGGAAGCCTGACTCCAGTGTCACCCACCAGTGCTGGGAGAATCTGCTCTCCTTTTACAGCCTGCCCTCACCTTGGCATTTTCAGGTGGCTATCCTAGGCATGGAAGGGTCACAGACACTAAAAATCATGGACTGAACAGACTCACTGGATTTATGGCTTATTACAATCTATAACCTACTAACAATTTCCCCTCCCCCCTGCAGCTGCTTCCCTCCCTTCCTTTCCTCCTATGACTGGAGAGGTGTTAATGGGCCACTTCACCCTGAATGGTCCCTTGAAGTATGTGTTAACTGCTTACACTAACCAATCTGTTCCACCTAGTATTTAGCTGTAACTCTCCGAGTACAGTTTCCCACACATGAAGACAAGCTTTGTGTAAGCTCCAAAGCTTTTCTCATCAACAGAAGTTGGTTCAGTGAAAGGTATTACCTCATCGATGTTGTCTCTTTAGGGGCTGATCTACACCAGAGAGTTGCTTTTGTCGAAAAAACAGCGGAGGTGTACAGACTGAAATGCTCCTCTGACCAATGTAATTCCCCTTCTATGCTGACATAAAACCGCCTCAACGAGAGGTAGGGTTTATGTTAGCTTAGGCCTGGTCTACACTAGAGAGTTTTGTCGACAAAAGACAGCTTTTGTCAACCAAACAGTGCTGCTGTACATGCTATAGTCACCCCGCTGCCCCCCCCCGCCAACAAAACAAACAACCAGTAAACAACAAAATAAAACACCTCGACATGAGGTGTAGGGCTTTTGACACTGCATCCCCTTAAAGCAGTGGAGGAGCTGTCGTTCTTGTCAATTTCACCTCTCTTTTAGAGCGGTGAAATTGACAAGAAAGCCGGGGTGTGCTCCTGGCTGGGAGCAGGGTGAGAGGCCTCGGTTGCTCCAAGCCCCCCGGCAGCTAGTTCCTGGCTCCAAGCTGCGAGACAGGACTGGGAAGTCACAGGCGGCTGGAGCCCAGGTCTCCGCTGCGAGCTGGGATCGAGCAGGACGCAGCGGCAGGTGGCTGCCGCCCATTGCAAACTGGGATGCGGGCGACTGGAGCCCGGGTCCTGGCTGCAAGCCAGGACCAAGGCGGCTGCCATCCAGCTCCCAGCTGTGAGCTAGGACCAGGTGGGAGTGGAGGCAGGTAGCTGTAGCCGCTCTCCTGGCTGGAACCAAGGAGGGGGGCAGTCCACAGGGAGCCGGGGAGAGAAATGGGTCTCAGCTCCTCTCACACTGCCCCTTTTACATTGGTGGAAGTGTTCCTGGTGAGGACGTATTCCACTGACCCAAGAGCAGTGTAGGCATCAGTGTGACTGGAAGTTGACACAACATGTCAACAAATTTTTCTAGTGTAGACAAGGCCTTAGTTAGGGCCACGCAACGTCAGTGTGGATGCTGCAGCACTTACATTGGCTGAGCGGCTGTCATTCTTGTCAATTAAGAAAGCCCCCCTGAGATCTGAGCAGCTGTTCTCCACTCTCAGCTGGGAGTGGGGTGAGAAGCCCGAGTGCTTCTCCACCCACTCCCTGACGGGAGCCGGGGCAGCCTTGTCAATTTCACAGCTGAGCCATGAACTTGACAAGGCCGCCCAGCTCCTGGAAGGGAGTGGGTGGGGTGAGGGGGAAAGAAGCCAGGGCAGTTGGACCCCACTCCTCAGGGGCAAAAAGCCCAAAGCAGCTTCCCACATTCCTGTTCCCAGGGGGAAGCTGCTTCCCTGGCTCCTGGTGGGGTATGGGGAGGGAGAAGCCCAAGGCTGGCTCCCAGTGGGGAATGGGCAGGGGGGCGGCCCATCAGGAAACCAGGAACCTGAGGGGCTCTCAACTCCCCACACTGCCCCTCTTAGGTTGGTGGAAGTGGTCCTGGTGAGGACTCACAGCACCAACCCAAGGAAGGGAGTGTGGACATCAGCCACTGCAGTAATTACTTCGGTGGCTGTAAGTCAACCTATGTTAGGTCGACTTATTTTTCTAGCATAGATAAGTCCTAGTTCTCTAGCTGCACAGCAGTCATGAAGTGCAAAATGACTACCTAACGATCGCTGCTATTTCAGTGCATAAGGCAGAGAAGTAAAAAAGACACAAAGAGAAGGAAACAAGAACATTATGATCAGGCTGTTAAGTAATTAGGAGAACGTTCTGTAAGTGCATGGTTTGATTTAACAAGGTACAAAATATTAGTTTATTGCTACAGCTCAAGCTTCTTAAATGGCACAGAATTAAGAGGGTACTAAAAAGTGCCAGTTAGGCGACTCAATGAACAAATGCTCATAGGGATTGCTTCAAAAATAACCATGTATAGTAAGTTACATGTCACTCATTTTATATCGTAACTGTAATGAACTAGCAAGTGCTTATGCCCACTGTTGCCTTCTGCTGGATAGAATCAAAACACTGAATTCTGTGTCATAGACTCAGACTTTCCTTTAGCCCAGGTCATGAGGCCAGTGCTTCGAAGCAGGAGGTTCCATATTCCAGCTCTGCTGACACCAGCAAGCTGTGAGCTCTGAGAACTGTGAAATGACCACGAATGACGCTGTCTTAGGTTTATATAGCACCCCCTTCCCTTTTAACCTTTTATCCAGAAGGGTTCCAAAGTTCACAGCAGCATGTATGTGTGTGCTGGGGTCCGAGAAGCATCAGCCTCTTCCTTTTCAACAAAAGGAGGTTTTCCACGTGCCCTTAGCATTTTAAAGCCTGTGGCATAGAACTGTGCAGATCCAATTCCATCCAGGACAGGATAGTGGTAGTATTTTCTTTTATCTGGATGTTGTGCTGTGCTGGAATAGGTGTTGTGCCTTTCATGCTCCTCCCCAAACACCTAATCCAATTTCCATTGCAGTCAACAGCAGTCTAGACCCAAAGCCACAGAAAATGAACAGGTTACTCTAATATAGATTTGCTTTCATACTCTAGTGAGTAATTTTACTGCCCCTCATTACTCCAGGTCCTCGTTTCCACTATAATCTACACTGACAATCTAAACACTGCAGATATTTGAAATCAACAAGTTTTTCTAGGAGATTTCATCTTGAATGACAGCTGTGATTAAGTTTTATTAGATTTCCTTCTCCTGTCTAATTTGACTTTCTCATGCCTGAAATAGAGCAATCAATTTGTCAGCCACAGCATAACATTATGCATTGTTTACCCAGAAATCTCCATGGCCTGGAAAAAAAGACCTCAAATGTAGGCTGGGTACTGAAAGGTCTGGATATGTTAAATTTGAAGCCAGGCTACAACACGGAACAGCTGTACCATGACCTGCTGGAAAGCCTTCAGCCTGAGTGTTAAGAGATCTTTGGTTACATGCTGATTTAAAAGACAGAGGGGAAAAAGGAAAGAAGGAATTACTGATACTGAGAGTAGATACACAACTGACCTATGATATCGGTACTCCATTGCCAAATAAGATCAGATCAAAAACAGACACTGCAGACATTTGCTCTTCGGTTCGGGGAATAGAGAAACTTTGGAACCATTCTTGTAATCTGCGTCTGTTACACTATTTAATAAACAGAACATTTTATTGGAATTAAGAGATGAGCTACCCTGAGCCTCAAATATGAACTTCAAGGGTGCTTCTGATGAAATCTCGGGCTGATTCAGATACAAGCCCATGCATGTGCATTCATCATGGACGCTTGTCTTCTGAGTCAAGATCCCAAACTAGAAATTGCCTATTTTCCACTGGCAGCCAGTTGCAGTGTGGCTTAGGAGGGCAGAATTCATCAATAGTTGATATCTGAAAAGTAGCAAGAGAAAAACTCCAAAAGGTCTGGGGGCTCAGATAAGCATAATTCAGATAACCACATTTCAGACTCTCATCCATAGTTTCTCTTCTTGGGGTTTTATATCTGATGATGAGCTTTCTTACAAGATTTCATAGCCTTCCAGTGGGAGCAGAGAGACCATGAGAACAGACTTCCTTGAGGTATGCACTTCTAGATCCAGACAGAACCAACAAATATATATCTAAATAAAAGAAGTGGAATGAAGGGTACTTCATCTTTTTCAAACCTCAAAAGAAAGTTTGTTTAGAGTTCTGGGAGAAGCTTAGAGTGGTGAGTACTAAAATGAACATGTTCCAAACCGATTCACCCATCCCTAGTGAAAAATCACTGGGTGCAACTGATGTGTGTCAGATTTTAAAAGGAAATGCTGCCAAAACCAGACAAAGAATACGTATCTTTGGACCCATGTAGCTAAGATAAAGCTGTCAGTGATATTTCCATCAACCCCTAGCAAAGTCAGATTCTGAGGTTACTACAGCATCATAGGAAGAAATGTTGAAAGACCATAACAATTATATCAGAGCAAGCTAAAAAGGTTGTGAGGACCAAAGGACACTTTCAGCAGCAACACAAACACAAGAACCAGAAGAAAAAACCCCATTCTGATCTCACACTAGTTTTACAGGGGTGTAACTCTATTGACTTCAGTAGAGCGACTCCTGATTTAAACTGGAGTAAATAGGCCCAAAGACTGGCAAAACAGAATCAAGGTGTGAATGTTTAGTCAAATGCTGATGTCAGTAGAGTTACTCTGGATTTACACTGGTGAAAATAAAGGCAGACACTGGGCCAAAATTTGCAAAGTAAAAAAATTAAAAGCAGCACAGGGGTCATAGAGTTGGGGAGAATATTGAGGGGAAAGGAGAAGAAGCAGCAGCAGCTACTAGGACTGGCAGAAATCAGAAGAAGATAATTCCTGGACTGATTTTCAGAGACTGGGGTTTAGAATGTGTCCTATACGCTCTCCCTTTCCAGCTCTACTCCCTTTAAACAGACACGATGCCAGCAACCCCCTTGTGAGAAAAGAGAGTTATGCTGCCACATACCTCCTCAGCCCGCAGTGTGGCCCTGGACCAGAGGAAATAGTGAAGGTGACGTGAGGAGATCCCGAAGGCTGATAGATTGATCGGTCTGAACTCATGGAGGAGAGACTTCTTACAGGAGTGAACTAGGGAGCAGTGGAATCACTGCCACAAATCCTGCCCTCAGTTACACTGGTGCAACGCCACAGGGCCTAGTGTAAACGTGAGCAACTCTGGCCCAGTGGGTCCTGCAGGGTCATACAGGGAAAGGAGGATGTGGTGGTGTGGACAAAAGCAAGAAGAATATAGCAGTCTGCTCGAGATCCTTCCTCCAAGCTAGTTAGAGCAAAAGTAAGGTTAAGCTGGGGAAAAAAATCCAAACAATTTTAATAGCTTTTTAAGAGTCATATTTAAGAAAAGGCTAGTGGCATGGACTAAACTGCAGTGGAGATTGCTAATGGGATCAAGTGCCTTTCACCATTCAGGCCCTGTCTCAAATCCAGATAAGGTCAGAACTGACCTCTGATGTCTGGCCTGTAGCTTGTATTACATGGAATGAGTTTGATGGTCTCAATCCAGTTCTTAGTCCACCAGAACCACCACCACAACTGGCAACTAGAACTGAGCAGAAATTAGGTTCTTCCTCATTCCCATGGAAAATGTAGACAAAAATTAAGTGGTTTAATTTTAATTTTTGTCAAAAATCTAAATTCCAAAAACCAAAATCTTAAAGATTTCTTTTAAAATACAAATAAATAACCATCCAGCCATTGTGGAAAGCAGACACTCTTTCAGCGAACATCTTCATTTAGTCAAAAACCCATCTTTCCCTTTGGAAAAATTTTCAACAGAAAATTTTGAATCAGTCCTACTGGCAACCTCGTCCAAGAACCGAATAGCTCAATGAGAACTGAATTATACTCACACTCCTAGATATGTTCTCTGAGGGCTGGGGTTGTAGAGAAGCATAGGGAAACACACTGCTGCCTGTGCCACAGCTGGTCAAATTGTACCACTCCCAGAGCTACCAGTCTTCCAACTTTCACAGGCACTGGATTCACACAGCTTTAACAAACAATAAGAAGAATATAGGCCCTGTAAATTATTCCTGCAGCAACTACCTGTAGGATCCCCTGGGTAAGAGAGGCTGTTGGAAGGCAGCACTGAAAGCTGCTTCCTTTTTCTTGTGCAACAATCTCAGAATTTCAGGGTTCCTACACCAAGGAGAATGCACCAGAGGGAAATGATTGAAGTGAATAGGTTAAAGAACCCAGATTGCCAGGTTCCCACTTGGAGGAACAGCTCCTTGTCGTGTATAGTGGCAGTAGGAGTGTAAACACTGCTGAATTATTCATCCAGTCAAGTGAACTGGGAATACAGATGGTGCTAATTAAAACTAATGATAGGCAAATACAAAGCACTGGGGATGACAAATGTTTGAAAATATTTCTACTGAGAGCGCGAGAGGCACCTCACAGTCCTTTCCTGGATAGCACTCGGCAGTGGATGTTTATTTAATCAACACATTCCCCTGCTCACAGCCTCCCTCAACCCCATATCATTTCCTCCCTCAACAGCTGCAACAGTGGCAGATAGAGGAACAGAGGAGACTCACACCTGCCACTTGTTGATCGCCTTGTAACCGGTGCAGGAGCCAAGAGGATGGCTGGTATATCCTCGGGAGAATTAGTATGTCATTTCAGGATCATGCTTCCTCTCCACAGGCCTGGGGACAGAGGGCGGGGGGTGAAAGGGAGGGGCTCTTCAGGCAGGTCAGAAGCAATGGCTCTGCTGTATCAGTTTAATTTACTACAGCTACTGAAGTTCCACAACCGAGCAGGCCTCATGGCCATTGGAATCTAAGCAACGAGGAGACCTCGTATCTCAAAAGCTTCTCTTAGTGGACCAGTTGTCTCCTTCCATGCCGTCGGTGAACAACGTAGGACTCAGTTGTGCCTCCTAGATAGTATCCTGCACTGGGGCGGTACAGGCTCTTCCTGGGAATCACGCCTACTTCTATACGTCTCCCCGGCTGCGACCTCACCTCCTCTCCCATCCGCATTGTGGTAACCTCCAAACGCAGGCCATCCCATGATGTGAGCAGTCCCTGGGCTTGGGGGAACACACACACTGCAATGACTTCTGGCTGCAGCACTGAGGCATGACGTGGCGCTGATGGTTCCAGGACCTACCCCTCCTCCTGCACACCTCTGGAGAAACCAGGCACGATACATTTCAGCCTCTCCATCTGTCAAGTGAGAGGAAAGCTTAACACATCCCTGAGATGTGGGGATGAGAAATTAACTTAGATTGTAAACTGCTCGGGGCAGGGACTTCCTCTTCCAATGCATTTGTGCTGTGCCCATCACACTCTTGATCAGGGCTTCTGAGCACTAATGGAATATAACTACGAGCAATTTGTGAGAACGGATGAACGTTTTGAAGATAAAAAGCTTGTTCCAAGTTTCATTTGATGAGCAAACGTTCCACATACCACCTTAACAAAAATAGCAGCTCATCAATATGAAGCGCACTGAGCTCTCCTCTAACACCCATTTTACACCAGTGTAACTCTGACTTCAAGAGTTAGTTCAGATTTACACCCAGGTAAACAACAAGAGAATCAGGACCTTTGTCTTTATATTGGCACATAGATACAGGACTGATGGGCACACTAGATATTCCTAGGTAGATAAGATAAAAGACAGCACCCACGAAGAAAAAATATGATAATTTTGTATTAGATATGTTATAAAATCTACTTGGTCCTACCACAGGAGTTTATACCAACTTCCATCTCCATAGTGTCCAAGCACCTTCCATATAAAATCCCTAGCAGTAGCAAAGCCTTTAGTGGATTTCATAGAGTTTCCCTTTTCAAAACTCAGCTTGGGATAGGATCTGGTGCCATTTTTTGTGTGGGTTGCTGGGGGGGCGGTTTTTGGTTGGTAACAGTTTAGATGTAGAACCAGATGTCAATGTAATGAGAGTCATTCTTATGATGTTAAGGCTTTTTCTATAGTATGGTTACCACCTTTGGCATTTGAACAAAATAAACAAACACAGATAATAAGAGGTAAAAAAATGCAGGTTAAGAATAAAGTAGGTAAATATTTGTGTAGAAAGTTCATGTATGTCAATAATGATAAAATTAAATGTTTAAAAAGTTCACCACTGTGTAACCTAGCTCCCCCTCTCCTGATTTCAGAGCTCTTGTGTGGGGATTAGGAACCCCTGGGAGACGTTTACATTATCCCTAATTTTGTCCTGTTTAGCTCAACCATGTACATGGCACAACGTGGCTGCCTCTCTTGCTGTCCTGTTTACATAGGATTGAACTGTTCTTTTAGTAACCTGGCTTTGTTTTCTTTTAACAAGACAAATTTTGTATTGTGTAATCACTTTTTGGATTTAAATGTAAATCTGTATTTTGATGTGGTAGGCTGATTGGGTCTGTGCAAATACATTAAAAGGAAAAAAGTTCCACCACTCAGTATTGTCAAAGCAATACCACAGATTCACAATCAAATCTGATCCTACATAGATTTTTTTTTTAAATGGCACCACTGTAATATTAACTTGGTTCCAAACACTACCATGGCTCAGTAAAACTGAATTACAATGCCGGGATGGGATTACATTGACTGGTTGTGACACGCTACACCCATGTACACCCTTACAGTGTGATTGTGTATCATCCATGTCCACCATTGTAGTGAAACTGTGTATTGTTTAATGAAAAGTATGTTGTAAGGTGTTTTTGTAATGCTCATGACATACTGAAAATTATAGTTATAGTAGTATGTTTCTTGAAATGTCATACGTATGGTTATGAAGCTCTGCTATGTAATGTACTCAAATATGTATCTCACATGTTTTGAAGCAGATCTAGGCAGATACTAGAAGCAGCAGGTAGTTCATGCCTCACTAAGGCATGCATAAAACAACCCAGCTCTTATAGGAACAATGGACTGGCCTAAGCACCTGATGAAGGGATGCTAATGTGACTCAGGACATGGAGGGGTCCAGGAAGGGATACTGATCATCACCTCATCCTGAAGGGGGCAGAGGACAGAGGAATATGTTAAAAGGGGAGACATTTTGCCTGCTAGAGCTCTCTCTAGCAATCCATCTACAAGATAACATCAAGCAATTGAAAGACTGTCCACGGTTGGGGGGACGGAGGCTGGCTGGCTGAAGGAGTCAGCCAGCCTGTGGTGAGCATTATCTGAGACTGTAAAGTTACTGAAGTGTTAAGCTTAGTTTAGAAAGTGATTTGCCTTTTATTTCATCCTGATCAAATCTGA
Organism: Mesoclemmys tuberculata; assembly: GCA_007922155.1. Lineage (NCBI taxonomy): Eukaryota > Metazoa > Chordata > Testudines > Chelidae > Mesoclemmys > Mesoclemmys tuberculata. The sequence continues at coordinate 78,682,777 of ML675624.1, forward strand.
TTTATATTCCTCTGGCTTATAATCACTTAAGATCTTTCTGTATTTAATAAACTTAATCGTTTGTTTTATCTAAAGCAATCATGTGGTTTGGATGTGTGTAGAGACTCCATTTAAAGTGGCAGAGCTGGTGCATATCAATTTCTTTGATAAACTGATGAACTATGAGCTTGCAGAGTCCAGCGGGCAGCACTGAACTCTGTAAAATGGCAGTTCCTATGGTCGCATCTGGGACTGGGGGTGTTTGCTGGGTCATTCTATTGCATAATCTGATGAGTGGCTGACCAGAATCACTCACTCACTAAATTAAGGCCCGCTTGCTTGCAAGAGGCTGTGTGTGGGCTGACCCAGAAGTGGGGAGTTCACACAGTGGGGGCAAGTGCAAGATGGGCCCCAGGAGTGAGGGATTGGGGTGACACAGTTATACACCAGTCCAGATTGCAGAGGGGAATATCACACCTGTTTCTTCTAAGTCAGAAACCACTTTTCAAATGGGGAAACTCTAGGGCCATTAGATCTCATTAAGGAGCAATCATCAGGAATGTAGAGCTAAAGAAACACAAGCAACCCAGGGTTCTATCCATGTCACCTACACAAGCAGATCACTAGAGGGTGATAACACCCGCAATATTAAAGGAAATTCTTCTGATCTTCTAACTGGAAGAAGAAAAAGCACAGCTAATTACAATTTGCATGAAACTTTGCATTCACATAGATCTCGGCAGGAACCTGAAAAGGACAGCAGTGATCATAATTACAGATATGGAAGAGATTCCATAGCAGAGATTATAAAAACTAGGACTATTTAGTTTGGAAAGGAAACAAGTAAGGGGAGAAATGGTGAAGGCACATTGTAGAAGAATTAGTAATGGGTATTGAGAAGGCCAGTTCCATGCTCCTACTTACCCTCTCTCATAAGTTATAACACAAGAAAAAGAGGGCATGTGATGAGGTTAAAATTTACACCTGATGTCACCAAAATTGTTGTGCAACCACTTTTTTGGTTTTGTTTTTTTAACATAAGGTACAATTAACCTTTGGAACTCACCACTACCAGATGTTAGTGATGCAAATAGCTCTGTAAGCTTACAGGGAGGAGGAGACATTTATAGCCAAGATTTTCAAAAGTGACTAATGATTTTGTATGTTTCCATTTTTCTCAGTGCTCAAATAGAGATGTCCTAAAGGGGCCTGATTTTCAGAGGTGGGTGCACAGCACTGCCAGAAAACCATATCAGCTTGAAAGCCATTCGAGACAGTATACTGGACAAGATGGACCACTGCTCTTTCTGCTCTGCAATAGCAATTATTATGCTCTTACATACCCCATGCTTACAGCTGAATAAGCTATAACACACACATTAAAAGACCCTCAGCTACGCAAGTCTCCCAGCTTTCAGAGGTGCTGACCATCTGCACTTCCTGTTGAAGTCAGGCAACTTATTTAGATGCCGAAATACGGATTTCACGCTTTGAATCACCAGTAGAAAACCCTTTGTGATTGAAACTCTGCATAGTCAGAGCTGAAACTGTGGGGTCACATTTCAGTCCTGTCCCTCTCCACTGAACACTTCACCTAGGGGGTGTCAGGATCCTGGATGAAGGCAAGCAAGACCAACGGCAGGTGTTTGGGAGCCAGGAATTGAAGCCAAGGATCAGAGCCAGTGTCAGGGCTAAGAGTCGAGCTGGAATCAGAGTTAGAAGTCAAGCTGAGGGCCAGAGATAGAGTTAGGCCAAGGGTCAACACCAGGCCACGTCTTGGGTTTCCAGGGGTCAATTGTGAATCAGAGTCCAAATCAGAGCTGAGGTCAATACCGAGAGTTCAGAAACAGAGAAGCAGAACAGTGTTGCAGCTGGCTAGGGATCCACATTGTTGCTTGTGCACTTTCTGGTACACCTCACGTGCTTGCGATCAAGAAGCCAATCACGGATCCTTAAGATCTCTAAATCAGATCACTCGAGGCAGAACTTCCCAGGGTGTACAACCTCTACCGATTGTGAGTCACAGGGAGCAGGCGGGTCTTAGCTGTTGCCAAGTGAGGATGTTGGTTACATGGTAGCCCTGTGGGCCTACACTCCAGTTCCACTGATCCTTACATCATGCCAGAAAATGTGGAAGGTAATGGTGAGTCCACTGATGTGGACATCTGTCTATTAGGAAATGGAACTAAGACCATCAACTTGTTTCAGTAAGTCACTGAACAGCTGTTACATGGTAACAAGTGTCAGCCACAAAGAGTTTTCTACTGGTTGGTCAAAGTGTGAACAGCCAAAAGCAGACCCCCAACCATTCGCACTAATGGAGTATCCCCAACAGCAAATAATGGGGATGGGAACACTTATGGCATTTCTCTTTTCAGTCCTTCAGCCACTCAGAGCAAGATCATGACCAAAGCAGGAGTGATGTACAATGAGGTAATAGGAGCAGTAAGGCACGGTTTAGAACAGAAAAGCCCAACACATCTATACTTCAGTTCTGCTCACACTCCCAAATTTTTGTTCTCCCCATATCGTAATCCAGACACAGCTCCCTCTACTAAAATAAGCCACCAATGAGGAGAACACTAGCTACGCTGTCGTATGTTTAGACTGTACGTGGGTTGGTAATAAATGAATGCCAGACCCGATATTTTGGTCAGCCATTTCCCAGGCTTCACATGGATGTTAAGTACTGTTCAGGTATCTATAAAATAAAATTCCAGGATTGTCACTCTAAAGCCTAGAATGTCTGTTGAGTCAGTGTGAAGTGATGGAAACAGCTACAAGTATGGTTGAGAGCTCCTTTTGTTCAGAATATCACCAGGTTGAATCATCACTGGGATTTGCGGTCTGTTACCATCCAATTTCTAAATTCTCAGACATTTTAGCTATGAATTACACCCATATGATAGCATCAGAGATAATTCAACCAATTACCACACTTACAGCCAATGGAATTGTTGCATGCAAATTATCTGTGGCGTATGAGGGTGGCTCCACGGATGGTGGATTACTTGACCCAGCTGCCACAGTTCTTCAAAATTACTCACCCAACACCACAACCAACTGCAAACATTCAATAACCCCAAACACAGAGAGCCCCTCACCTCAGCACACACCCCTCATTCATTACCTACACAAATCAACACAAGCCTCTCTCAGCGCAACCCCCGGACACAAACCAACACAACCACCCACCCAAACAAAACCAGCACACAGAATCCCAAACACACACCCACATCCAGCCTCACTCATACTTCCTCTAAACCATTTACTCGCATGACAAAACCACAGGTGATCACTATTTGATTATGAATTTATGAGCCTCAGGACTAACGTCACTGAACAAAACATCTGGAAACTGGAGAACAAGAAAAGACCTATCTAAGACACTTATGTGACATACGTTATTGCAGTATCTGAGCACCTCACAACCATTAGCATTCATCCTCACAACGCACGAGGAAGGGCAGTGCTGTTATCTCCCTTTTGCAGAGGAGGAACAGAAATGCAGAGAGACTTAAGGGACTTACCCGAGGTTTCAGTGCCAGAGCTGGAATTTGAATCCAGGTCTCTGAAGCCTCAGGCTAGTGCCCTCACCACTAAGCTCTTCTTCTCTGGGGATTTGGCTCTCCTAACATCTCTGTGAAGGAGGGAAATGCCATTCCTATTTTACAGTGGGGGAGCTAAGGCACAAAGAGATGAATTGACTTACCCAATGTCCCACTGGGAGTCTGTGGCTGAGCTTGGAAATTAAGCCTGGTCGCCTAAGTTCCAGTCCTGTTTCCAACCTGCAATGAGAAGAAAATTTCTGAAGGGGGTTGCTCTTTCTAAAATTAGCCCCCTCACATCGTACACATGGCATTGTAGAAGAGACGGTAACAATGGCAGGACCTGAGGTGGATTCAAATCGCCGCGGCATTCTGCTGAAAGCTCACAGTGTGCTGCTGTCAGGGCTCAGCTCAGGATATGTTTTCCACAATCCTGGCCCATTGGATAGTACGGTGTAAAGCACAGCTTTGATCAGGAATCTCAATCTAAATATTGTTTCAGCTTGTGCAGAGGGGAAAATCTTTAGGGAAGTTGACTAAGGCCACTTCTAATCTTCGTTGCTAACCTCAGTGAGGGGAACACAGAGGGAGCCGTTTTCTCTGGCACACTGGTGGTGCTGCTGTGCAAAAATGCTTACTGCTGCTGGCCCATATGTTTGCAGCGAAGCTAAAATCACCGCTGAAAATCATGAGGCTCTGGTATAGTTCACATGTTGCAATCAGGAAAAGAAAGTGCAGACTGTCGCGTGAATGACAGGGAAAGAACGCACAAACAGAAATCAGTGATCTTTTATGTATCCCTCTCTGTTTGTTGTATCCACCCGTCATCTCACCTCTATACCTTTGTAGCTCTTCAACTAGGGTGTGTCTTTATTATGTGTGCGCACAGTGCCTGGCACAATAGGGTGCTGATTCTTAAATGGGGGACCTGCAGGCACAACTCAATACAAATAAACAACTTGACCAGACAGCAGGGTTGCTTTCTTTCTCTTGCTGGGTAGGAAAGCAAGCAGGTTTTGCATTCAGTTGGAAAAGAAAGTATGTCCTGATGTCAGAAACATAAGCTGCAATCGATGATATTAATTCAGTGATCCCATCATCACTACGGCAGCGAGGCACTGCTTACGCAAATGAAAATGGTATCAGTTGCACTGAAAAGGAACATGTTCTCCACTCCTGAGTGATTTGAGATCTTTGTTTTTAACCTTCATTCACAGTTCATGTAGCTGATGCATCTGGATGCTGGCTTCACAGCAAAACGAACCACCATGGCGATGTGCCCCATTCCAAGGCGTCCCCACACCAGAGAATGTCTGCCACTGCTTGAGCAGCGTTGCTGACCTTAGAATGAGAAAGTGAGGGTCTTGCCTGCACCACACTTTTTAAAAAGCAGATTAACCTTGATTGTCTTGGCTAACTCTCTGGAATTTCCTTCCCTGCCCTGGAGACAGAGCATTCTGTGGAGATGAAAATTAATGCTGACACAGCTTGAGTTTGCGGTGTGTTTTCAATTAGTATTATTTTTGTAGAACAAGGAAAGTGAAAATTCAGTGTGGCTTCTATAAATGAGCCTGTTTTAATAATAAACCTATTTGCAGGATGCAGTTGCCCAGAGTCCCTCCCCTCGTTACCTTTCCGAGTTATATGTAAAGTGAAATGAGTAAAACAACATGCATTTGGCAGGAGACCCCATTTCATTTTTGCTAAGTTTAAAAGATGGGTTGGAAAGTCATCAAATCCCAAATGGTTTTTTGTTTTGTTTTTCCATTCGGGTCCTTAGCAGGAATGGAAAGAATGAATGGAAATGGCGAAATGTTAGAACATTAAAAGGGCACCCGGCAATAGTCCAACCTATAGAACCACGAGCATTTATCAACACAGGAAGGCATACAATCTTCAGGAAACCCAGTACAGCTCAACCTACATTTAACACCTCTCCAGGAATTTGCATCAGTTATGACCCTTCAAGAACAGAGCCTGGTCTGTTAACCCCACCCGCACACCCCCAGCTCACTCACACATGCCTACATAGTGCACAGGAGAACAGAACACAAGCTATTGTATTAAAGCAACCCCTGCCTGACTAAAAATGAGGATCCATTGTTGCCCCCATCTGGTGGTAGGAAGTTCAACAGATCAGACCTGAAGTGGGATGTATGGGAGGGACGGAGACTCTCTCTTCAACATGCTCCCTTGATCCTGCAGAAAATTCTTTGCAGGTGCACCACCATCTCAAGGGGGCTTTGAGGGAAACCACTGGCACACACCAGATGCTCTTGTCACCAAGTGGCCTACCTGCCCTTGGGGAGTCACTCTGATATTCAAGTCATTTCTAGGGTCGCCAACACTCCAGGATTGTCCCAAAGTCACCAGGAATTAAAGAGTCATCTTTAATTACAGACTATGTCATGTGATGAAACCTCCAGGAACACATCCAACCAACATTCGCCACCCCCGTTATTTCTGAGATGGCGATGTCTAGAAGAGATCTCGAGAGGTGTTTTGGATGAAGAAATTATGGGGGGACAGCAACTGGAATGGGAGGATCCATTTTGCCAAATTAAGAACAAGAGCTAGACAAACGATGTGAACATTTTTCCCATAAACCTTTGGGTCATTTAGTAAATGAACTCATTTTACTCATACTCACATCCACTTTGCAATCCTTTGCTACTAAATATTAGAATGATCACATTTTACTCCCATAAATATCCATTAAGAGCAAATTTCAAAGTCACGTATGTTGGCCCCTGCCAAATTTACAGTCTATTTTGGTCAATTTCACGGTCATAGAATTTTAAAATAATACATTTTACAGTGGCAGATATTTAAATCTGAAATTTCACTGTGTGGGAACTATGGGGGTCCTGAGCCAAAAGAGGGGAAGGGAAGATGGGGGTTGCAAGGTTATTGTAGATGGGTTGTGGTATGGCCACCCTTACTTCTGCACGGCTGCTGGCGATGGCGTTGCTGCCAGCCACTGCACAGCTTCCGGCAGCTGGGGGAGGTTCCCGGAGGTGCATCTAATCCTGCCCTGAGAGTGGCCTCTGCAGGGGAAGAGGGAGTTCCCTTCCCACCCCACCCCAGCCAGGATGAGTAGCAGAGGCTTGATAGCAGCCCCCAGCCCTGCCTCTCCCCTACACTAGCCAGATTTCATTGGGGAGATGTAGCCTGTAGGGCTAGCTCACCTTTATTATAGATACCACTTTCCATCATACTCAGCAGTAATACAAGGAATCTACAAGCCTCTGTCCAGTCAGACATTAGCTTCAGCAAGTTAGCATAGGGCTGAAGCCTATGAACTTTGAACAGATAAACGGCTCAATGGAAAAGCCCAAGTACTGGGGAGCTTGGAATACAGTGTTTGAGAAGAATTTCTAATCACAGGCAAAAGATGCAACCACAAGAGCGTCATGGCAATGAATCAACAGACGTAACAGGTGCACGAGCTACATCCACAGACACCTAACCACAAGAGCGCCCTAGCAACGAATTGATGTATATGATAAGTTGAAATCACAGATATACTAACCTACCGGAGAACACCACTCCAACATCAGTAAAGTGAGAACAGGCAAATAAGGAAAAGGGGAAAATCCCCTATTGAATACGCATCAAACATAGTGGTGGCGGTGTATCATATTATAAGTTACATCCCAGGCTTGGGTCAGTAGGAGAAAGATGTATTCCTGGGGAGGTGCCAGAATGATGGCCAGTGATGATGAGGGGGAAAGTGATGGCTGACATTTCAGGTTGTTCTACAAGGGATGGTGAGGCTATATGGACGAGCAGATGTACATTCTATAGTATCTATTTATTTTACAGAGTTGGGGTGTATGTGACTATGCTAGCTGTATTAATAAACTATTTGCAATTATAGAAGAGTTCCTATAGTGTGGGTGCTGTAACTGGGCACATCAGGGTTCCCAGCTATATAATAATTTGAACAATACGGGGCCTGATTTTGGGACAAGAACTGTCAACCCTCAGAGTGTTGACTGGGGATCCTTCAGTAATGAATATAAGCTGTAGATCAGGTGACAGCACTCAGAGTTTATGGGCTGGGATGCATTTTTGTCAGCCGTGAATTTGCTAGGGCCCTACACAGACGCAAGTGAAATTACTGCCATCTTGGCCCTCACCAAGGACTGAACCCAATACATCAGCAGCTCGGAGCCTGAGGCTCTAGCAGCTTGAACGAAGGGATAGAGCTACGCTGTAAATGAAGGTGTGGTCGTCGTGCAGGCAGGCACACTTCTACTAGCTTTAATCTAGCTAGCGCAGGTCACAAAAGCCATGAAGACCCGGTGACAGGGACTTCAGAGCAAGCGAGCAATCCGAGTACTTACCCAAGGTCCCTGGCAGGCTTGTGTGGGGCAGATAGCCCGCACTGAAGTCTGTGCTGCCACATCTTCACTACTGTTGGGACCTGCGCTAGCTGGATTAAAGCTAGCATGGGTATACCTATTTCCCATTGAAAAATTTGAAATTTTTCAGCCAGCTCTATCCAATGCAGGCTGAACAGTGGGTTACATGAATATCAGTGGAAATCAAGTTTTAAATTTGTGCATGCAAGAATTCACATGGCTGTGCTTGTGTGTTTATCCAATCAAGGAACAGAAACACCATGTGATTTATCTAACCAATCACAGCTCACATGTAGAATATTTGTGATCAGTCCATTTGGCACATGTTTCTCACTGACGTGGTTTATTTTATTGAAAAAAATAGTGCTTTCAGAGCACAAGCGCCTGTTACTTAGTTTTCAAAACTGACTTTTAAAAACAGCTTAAAGTAAAAGATTTAGTGAGCAAGCCTGAAATATTTCTCAAAACTTAACATTCTAGAGGTTGTGTGAAATCCTGATGTTTCCTGAACTGCCCCATTTCTAGTCATATCTAAGAAACATATATGCCTCACTTACAGAATATCTGAGAGCCTCACAGTAATGTATTTATCCTCACCACACCTCTCTGTAGTAAGGAACTACTATTATCCCAGTTTTATAGACAGAGAACCAAGGTACAGAGCACCCAGATCCTCAAATATATCAGTGAGAGTTAAGTGCCTAAATAGCTTTGAAGATCTGGACATAAGTGACTTGCCCAAGGTTACACAGCAAGCCTGTAGCAGAGCAGGTATTTGAACCCAAGTCTGCAAAATTTTAGGCTGGTGTCCAAGCCACTGGGCTATCCTCAGTCTCCATTATAGGAAGTAGAAAGGCAGGATGTAACAGAGACAGCTATAAAGAATTCTAGTGGGAGATGAGACTGAAGTAGAAAAGGTGATTCTGTAGGCAAGCGTCTTGAGCCTAGAAGACCTTTCTAAGAAAGATCAATGCCCATTTAAAGAAGATTACTAAAGGCTATTTTAGAAGGTCTGGGGGCAAGATGGAGCTGATCTCGCCATCTTGGAGCCAACCTTGCCATATTTGGGAAAGGTTTCCTCTTTCTCACTAGCTGGGGTTGCAGCTGTGTGTATACATTTCAGTGGGGCAGAGGGAATGGAAAGAGAAAGAGGCTTTGGTGGAGATTCTGCCTGGAGCCTGGTCTGTGGAGAGGCAACAAGCAAAGCTAAGCGAGGGCTCAGGCTGCGTTAAAGAATCATGGGATTTTACTGTATTGTCAACTCTTGCAATCTGATGATGGGTCTGGTGATGGTATTTGGTGGTTTCGCTGAAAGCCCCTGCTCTCGGACTCAGGTGATTATACAAGAATCTCAGGTTTCATTTTTTTAAATTGCAAGTTTCCAACCTTGTGATTGCAGGCAACACCTGACACCGTGAATCCTAAAGGGTGAAAGCAGCACAGGTGAAAAAAAAAGAGAACCCAACATTTATTATTTTTAAAATCTCATGAATTTTAAGCAAATCTCATACTTTTGAGGGGCCTGATTTGTGAAGGCTTGGAGTCAGCAACATTATTTTAAAACCCTATGGGGTCTCACTCCCTTCTTTTGGGTACCCCGGATGCTACCTGTTGGCAACCTGCAATCCCTTCATCATGAGCCAGGAGAACGTGGGCGGCTCACTCTACAGGATGAACCTAGAGTGAGGCTAACTCCGCTAAAATCCGTAACCGGTTTTGGAGCCTCTTCCAAAAAGAGCATCATGAACAGCTCCAGAGTCTTCCTCCACGTGTCCTCTTTCACTATGACTGCTTGTTCCTGCGGATTTGGCTGATTTCTGGGCTGGTAACTCAGATATCTACACACACATCTACTTACATCTGTATGCAGTTGACTTCTTGCCCACCATCTAGATCTGCAGGTCTGTTTGCCTTTCTCCTACGTCTTTTCTTTTTTCTCTGATATATCAACTCCAGCTTGACATAACTGCAGACAACCTCTTTATCAGAGCATATCAGCAGCTCTTTATTAGCAAATATGAATAAATCTTCCCCTCAACCAAACCAGATGCATGTTCTCCCTAAATTGCCTCAGAATTAGGCTACCTATCCAAACCTTTAGTGTCTTGATCAGAAGGATCCAGTCATCCTGTCTTCATCTATCCTTAGTTTTTTTTCCCCCCCTTTGCAATTCTTTGCTTGTATTGGGATTGGGACAGGAGATTCATCAGGATAGACAGAGATTGCATGGGAATCCTCTTTACTAACTGCATATTACGTCAATCAAAAATAAAAGTCTTCAAAATTCCAAGATGAGATTATAATACTAAACTCCATTTGTCCCTCTAGTGGACATCTTTGCTAAACACTAGTGTTTAGGTGGAGAAGAATTTTTTTTTAAATTCATTCCCCAGGTTTTTAAAAAAATTAATTTGCAAATGAAACCATTAAAATTCTCTCTCCAACCAAAGAGATTGGCATGTCTGTCTCTTCTTCAACCCAAGCTTATCAAACCTTAAGGCACAGGTGGACATCATGTAGAGACTATTATGTTTTTTACACAGTGTTCTGAGCATTGAAAGCTAACAGACAATCTGAGGATAATAGTTTCCTTTGTTGAGTAACAACACAGAAAAAAATGCTAAGTGTATTTTTCATTTACAAGAGAGAAAAGGATGGAAAGGGCATTGTTACGGATCACCTGTCACATACAGGAAAATGCAATAAAAGGGAGACGTGATAAACTTTTTGCTTGAAGCGGAACAAGATGTTTTAGCTGCAAGGAATTCCTTGACCTAATCTTATTTATTTCTAAGGTCTTAAGAAGGGCTCAGGTCTGGATCAACATCTTGATTATTCCTATGAGCAGCGCTGCAGGAAGGTACTGTTAAAACAATACATTTTTAAATGGGAAAAAATAAATCAAGAGGACAGAGGCATTGGTACAAAGATTTCCTGAACAAGAACCTCACAGCTTGTGCCAGGGATATCAAGAGGTGGGGGACACACAAAAATCAGTCTGGCAAGTTAAAGTTACATGTCCAGAAATCTTCAAAGTCAGTGCTACTGGTCAATAACATAAAAGGCTTCATGCTCAGAGGGCAAACCTCCTAGGAAAAAGCACAGGGGAGAAAGGTGGCATCAGCAGGCCAAGCCAGGCAGAATTAAATCAACAGGGAGCATGGAGCTGGAGAAATCAGCAATTGACACATCATCACTTTTTGATCCTGCTTAAAGACCTTCCTCTGAAAAAGCCATAACCAGAATGGCATTCAAAACAAGGGTCTCCCCTCAGCTCCTCTGCCCGACCTCAACATAAAAAACTTCCCCAAGCAAAGCATCCCTTAAAAGAGAAGAGCCAAAGAAAGTTCAGCAGGGCCCCTGTTATGCCAGTGTAATTAACCTGGGAAGTGCTGAGATCGTACACTGTTGGCTGCTATTAAAAAATCCTACCATAGACACAATTACCTCTCCTCCAGCAGCTCAGTGACTAACACTCTGCTGTGATATGACTCCACTGCCGACTTAACAGGAAGAGCATCATGTCTTGAATCACTAGCATTCCCTTGTTCTGCAGCACCCTGGGTTTTCCCTTGGACCTAACCCATGCAACTACTAATTGGTCCCAGTGCTGTTTGCTGTATGGAATCCAAGGTCATAGAACTGAAGATGCAAATAGCTGAAATGCACGAACTTCCCATTCAGATCCGAGGGGCGACAAATGTGCCATTTGCAAATTAACTCCTTCTCCAGGTTCCTTCTCATTAGATCAAAAGAGCTTCCTTTCCACTCTTTACTAATTTGCCAACCTAAATCCTATGGCATCTGTTCAGGGGAAAACAAGCCCATTTGCCTCATCCATCATTTTAAGGACTAGGACCATCCTTGATGCTTTATCGGCTAAATCCAGTGGGCTTTGTAGGCAGCCTTTATATTTGCCTGCCAAATAACTGTGCAGAAAGAATAATTTCATCCTTCTGGGCACCTGAGATATATTTTAAGTATTTAAATTTAAATGACCTTAGAGCAGGTAGAGATTGATGATGATTGTTCAACCATTTGGTTAAATAAGGAAAGGTTTCTGCCTGTTCAGCAGGATTGTCTGATGGCTACAAAGGGTTGATGTTTAAAGCCCCTCATTACCCTTTGTGACCATGACAGCTGGGCAAGCAGTCTTTAGCTTGCAAGGTGGCATAGCTACTGCACAGTGCTTTATAGAGAGAAAAAAACCCCTTCTCAGTGCTGAAGCTCATTGCCAAAAGTGACCATACTCAGTATTACTGAATTGCTGGGCTCTGCCACGCTGGTCATTTAGCCTTGGAAAGCATACGGGTTTCCTGGTCTTTAAGCGTCTTTCCACTCAGTGATCTTTGGCTTCCAATTCCCTAGTCTCTTTCAACAATAGTGCCATTCACAAAGCAAAACCCTGAGACCGGTCTGCGACAACGCACGGGGGCCTCATTACTTTGCATTGAGAATAAATACTATAAAAGTTCTCAGAGGGCTCTACCAAATCTTTGGTGTGATAGTGGTAAGGACTGTTCGCTCACTCATATGCATGAAACCTAAGTTCCTGGCTAACTCAGCAATAGAAAAAAAAATATGTTTTCACGGCCAAACCCTATAAATAGCTCAGACATGTGGAGTATGTTGTTGTGCATCTGGGTATTTCCTGGGTAAAATGAGAGATGCTTAAATTCCAATGTCTATAAATCAAGTGGATATTTTTGCTCTCTAGTCACTGGATGTTTTAACATACAATTGGATTCCTACAGTTCTCCAGAGTCTTGTTTCAAGGAAAATACGAACTAGCGACCCTGACTGTTCTGTCCCGGGTGACTGGCAGATCACTAAATCAATGCATTGAGACTTGGTGGTACAGAATTGTGAGCTGTACTGCCTTATGGAAATCACTAGGATCTCTCCAGATTTGTGCACAACTTCATGGAATACATTAGAAAGGCTGCCATTTCCTATTCAGTTCTGTATGGTATTGAAAGTGATTTCTCTAGAGCTGTAATGGCCACTTCCCTATAAAATAATCATGCCTGCACTGGTGCAAGCATCCATCCAGCTCTGACCCAGCATGCACTGCTCTCAGCTTAAAACCTGGAATGGATTGTCTGGGTCCAGTCTCTTCTTTGGCGGTTCCAAAATCCTGGTCAAGAGCATAGAAAGGATTGTTCTCAGGACATTACCAGTCATGGTCATTAAAGGTCACCTTCTTCCAATGCTGCAGAGCTGGGTCAGACGTGAAGAGCGTTCATAGCAGACTCTGCCCCATCCTTCACTCCCAGTGCTGCTCCGGGGGAGGAAGAGACCTCACATTGGCTTCCAAACATTAACTAAAATGCTCTGTGTTAGACTATCACTTCCTCTAATGTTGGTATAATTTATGTCGCTCAGCAATGTGAAAAACACCCCACCCCCCGACCAACTTAAGATACACTGACGTAAGCGCCCGGGTGGACAGCACCATGTTGGTGGGAGAGCTTCTCCTGCTGACACTGCAACTGACACTTGTTGGGGGTGGTTTAGGCATAGATCAGCTACACGAGAGATCTTACAGCGGCGCAGCTACATCGGTACAGCCGTGCTGCTATAAGCTCCCTAGTGCAAACATGGCCTTGGTGCAGGAGGAATTCATACTGTGTTTTCATGTTTCAGAATAAAGGACAAACATTCTGGCTCTTTTCCCCCTGTAGACATTTTGACTTTTTGTTGAAAAAACCAAAAACCAAAACACAGAAGATTAGGGTTGGAAGGGACCTCAGGAGGTCATCTAGCCCAACCCCCTGCTCAAAGCAGGACCAACCCCAACTAAATCATCCTCGCCAGATGATGTCAAGCTGGGTCTTAAAAACCTTTAAGAACGGAGATTCCAGATAAAAATTTTCAGCTGCCCCCCTGCCCCATTTTTATCAGAAACCCCCAAACCCAAAATATTTCAGCCAAAACCCACCAAGAACCACATTTTCAGTTTTGAGTTTTCAAGTTTTCCAGGGAAGTCAACATTTTTCTAGAGAAGTAGAGACTTTCCACACAAAAAAAATTAGTGGGGTTGAAAACCTAATTTTCTTAGAACAGAAAGATTTGAAGGAAAGGTTTCCACCAGCCCAAAGTCTGCGCGTGTTTTTCAGGTAAAGCAGCAGGAACATATCCACTTGCTATTGAACTGGGTAAAAAAAGGAGGGAGTGAGAGTATAGGCAACAGCTGAGCTGTGCGGGGCTATGGGGAATAAAGCAAAGGGAAAAGACTGCATGGCACTGTGGTTAGGCGCTGGCCTCCTAGGGTATGTCTGTATAACAACTAGATACCCGCAGCTGGCCCATGCCAGCTGACTTAGGCTTGTGTGATGTTTCACTGCTGTGTAGATGTCTGGCCTTGGGCTGGAGCCCGGGAAGTAAGACCCTGAGGGTAGGAGGGTACCAGAGCTCCAGCCTACATAGCAGTGAAAGCCTGGTGGCCCGAATCAGTTGGCACAGGCCAGCTACAGGTTTTTCTGTGCTGTGCAGACATACCTGTGGAGACGGAATCGCGTAGTGGCGTCCGCAGTGCCACGAGCCCCACATGCCCCCCATGCGGATAAAGAAGCAGCCTGGGGAGGGTTGCCTCAGCGGCATGAACCGCACGACCCACACGTACCTGACACCTTCTAAGGGGACGAAGCAACGTCGCCTTGCCAGCGCATCAGCAGCAGCTGCCCGGCAAAGTGAAAGCACCTGGTTGGTTGAAAGCCAAGACACAACTTTAAAAGCTCATGCGGCATGGAACAGCCAATGGGGCTGGGCTTCTGCTACCGGCGGGAAATTATAAAAGTTAAAACTCAGGTAGCAGGAGCCAGAGAGGAATCGGAATGCCCCGCCATGCCACGAACTCCCTGGTCATGTTGGAGTCAGCGGGCTGACGCATCCTCCCCGGCCTGCTTTGCTGCGAGCTGATCACTCGGAGCGGCTCTCTCCCATCTGCTGGAATTAAGGCAAACTGAATTTGGCCAACATGATGTATTTTTACCTAGTTTCTTTTTTAAGTATTAATTAATTGGTTTTTGTTGTGTCTGTGCTGTAACTCCTTCGGGGAACTCCCAAACAGGGCACCCTGGCGTCACAAGCTGGCAGCCATGCGTTGATCTGGGGAGATCATGAATGCAAAAGTCCTGGATGGCGCACTTTGTCCTTTCGCGCACGGAGTTCCCCTGCCTTTTGCTATCTTTGTTTACCGTAGAGCTGTTTACCGGAGAGCGGTTTATTGTACAACAAAAAGTTTATTGGTTAAGCAAAATCCCAAGTATTGTCACTGCCTTCCCGATCCCCTCCCTCCCCCCCCATATCTTGAACCTAAACTTACCTGAAAAATTTACTCTCTCTTTCAACAATACCCATGAACAGGAAACCAGGGGGCTAGCCTTAGCTGTTATATGGACACCATGTGACTTTGGGGGAGTCATTAAACATCTATGCCTCAGTTTCCCCTTCTTAGAAATAGGGGTCATAAGAGATAACAGCGTTCAAAACTGAGTTTAAATGATTATTAAAGAACAAGGGAGTTTAGCTGTGAGATTGCAATAAGAATCTGAACAGAATGAATGCATTCGGATAGTACTGTTACACGTGACAATGCATAACCTTAGTGTGTTGTATGGTATCATCCCTCCATACTTCCAAGGTTGCTAGTTTGCATTAGGAGAATAGATAAATGCATGGCATGCTTCTGGCTTTGAGGTTCACAGCTTGACTCCTGAGCAGCAGCTGGGATGCCTCAGCAACTGCAATTCAACCTTTCTGCACCACAAGCTATTAAAACAAACAGCTGAATACATTTCTATTCCATAATTGACCAAAGGCTCACAGGTGTTCTACAGTAAAATACATTTCAAATCATTTAATGAAACTAGCTGAGGAACTTGCTCTTTCTTGCTTTCTGTGGCATCACCAATAAAAAGACTCTTTACTCAATTCAGGTGGCAATTTAGGTGAGGCAAAATACAATTCAGCTCCCTCTCCCATTACTATATGGGCTGTACAACATGAATAGGACTAAAACTGTTTTGTAAGGAGTCAGTAGAAATGGCTCTGATTAGCAAGAAAGATACTTTCTTTCCATCATGTAAAGGACCATTACAACCACCTTTTAAATGTCAGAACAGATGCAGACTTGGAGAGTAAGTTTCACCATCAGGGATCATAATTAGGCAACGTTCTCATTTTCTCCAGGACATGCAGATGAGAACTAATTACAGGCCTTGAAATATCTGCCATTATGATGCAGCCTTGAACACGTCATACTCAACCCATTTGTTCATTAATATCCTGGCATCACACTGAGCTTTTAAAAATATCTAATTAATGAAAGGGCTGATCACAGCTGCATTGTGTCAGTTTGGTCACACTGGGAGAGTACATTCCTCTGCTTTTTTTTGTCTGTCTTGATCAAATGTCAGATTCAAACCAACCAAACATTTGGAGGGGAAACATTCACATTTGAGTTATCAGAGTTGTTAGGGCACCAGATAATTAGCAGTGGAGGCATCTTGAATTTAGTACGCTGAATGATAGGAATATGATGCTTTAGAAGAATAAACCCAGGGGATAACTGAACTGGTTCTCCAAATTTCCAACAATTCACACAAACCTCTAGAGCTAGAACAGCTAAACATCACCACCTGGTGAAACATTTTATGTATGCTCTTATTTTGTTCTGAACACGTCACCCCAGGAATATGAACAGCAGCACAGCAGAACTACCACATAACGATAAAAGCCACATCACAGAAGGAGAGGCTGGGGGTTGATGGCTATTTTCTTGTGGACAATTGTCCATATTACCAAAACCATCCCATTTGGCATCCAGCCAAGAAGCCAAGGATTAAATATGCCCAGAGACTGAACATTCAGCCCCAAAAGTGACCCCATCTGAAGGACTGAGATACATCCATAGGGCAAAGTACTGGGAAGCTTTAACTGCTGCTGCCTGGTTTGTAGCTTAATAGAAGCCTTTTTCCTCTAGGGTTGTCAATCCACCAGGATTAAATTCACACCCACCAGAAATCTGAGGTAATGACTTCCAGCAAAAATTGTCAGGAGGCAAATTGGCAACTGATGTAAACTAAAGTGATGGTAGCATCATGTAATTGATGGATAAAGTGAAAAATACCTTTGCTAAAATAATGCTACAGGCAGAAGTGACTCAAGCCAATATCCAAGGTCACAGAGGACCATGTTTCATGAGCAGCAAAAGGGATTCAAATGACTGACAGTAATAAACAGCCCCATTCAAACAATTTCATAGCAGTGTTAAAAAATTAAGTACCTCAGCATTTGTATTAAAGGAATTGTTGGCAGAAGCCATGCATGAGAATTAAGGAAATAGTAGACGTTCTTTCCACTAATTCTGCAGCTCTGTAGATTTCTAAGTCTTTCTACATCTCCATTTCCAGCATGTTTAAAGTGCTTAATTAAAGATCTTTCCAGAATTTGCAGACAAAACATTAGCCGTAAAAAACGTGTGGGTTTCATTACACTTAAGCAAGCATAATTACACAGTTCCGTACTGGTGTTCAATCAATTAAGCATGCTGTGGGAGTGGGGAGGGGGGAAGAGGAGCAGTGGAACTAAAACTAATGTTCTAGTGGGAGCTAAATCATTGGGTTTATTGGGAATGAAAGTCTATTTAAAGACACTGAGGCTAAATTTATTTATGCTCACAAACAGCTTTCTGCTATAGCCTGTAACCTGTTCAAGGAATCTATGAACTCCTGCTACACTGCTCCTACAAAAAATAAATTAAACTGCTAAATCACTAGAGGTGACTACATTCTTTTTGTTAATTCTGTTCCAAAATTACAGGAGATTTATACATATAAGCAAGCAGCAAATTCTATGGAAATGAAAGCTTTAGAAGAAAGATTTGCTAAGTAGCAGTAGCTACTTTATAAGGACAAGTAAATGTCCTTTTAAAAGGAAAAATCATCCAATTAAAGATTATGGGCCAGATTCTTAGCTGGGATAAATCATTTGCATTATTGGCTTCAATGGAACTATGTTAATTAACATCAGCTGAGAATCTATCACTTTTTTAAAAAGGTAAATGTATCTCCTTGCCTGTTATTATAATTAACTCCTGAGGATAGGGAAGCTAAAAGAACTTTTAACATCTAACTTACTTTCACAGTTTATGAAATTTGTTTACTCTTTTGCCTTTCAATCAGCTTTGACAGCAACAGACTAGATTGCTTCTCATTTGCTTCAATTTCTGGCTCTCTTGCACTAGCGCAATGTTTGGGATGTACAGTCTGAGAATTTTATTTTTTTGTTTGGGTGTAAACAAGGTTTCATGCAAACTTTTAAAAAGAATCAGCAGAAACATTTCTATTGTTCTGTGTCTCAGGTCTAGATCAAACTGACAGTGCTTCTTTGCATAACAGGATATTATTTCTAGATGTGGTCAAAAAACAGGGTGGGGAGGTGTTCCACATGGAAGCGTTGCTACATGGAGTTTGTAGTTCAGTTGCCTCATGCACATGAATCTCCTATATAGGCTAATCTCCATAGTTCAACTTCCATGATGCACCAGTCTTGGAAAGGGAAAGCAGTGCATCATGGGAGATGTAGTCCAGCCAAGGAGCCCAGCTCAGAGAGAACAAGGCTGTGAGGCAACCAAACTATAATTCCCCGAGACAGCCCGGCAACATTTCCAAATCAAAACATTTTGGTTTTCAGTCTTTTTTTAATGAAAAAAATCTAAATTTTCTGCAGTGAGCAGACACTTTTCATTAAAAATTTCTTTTAGTCAAGAACCCCCTTTTGTCCTACAAAAAGCCAGTTTTGACCAAAAATTTTAAACCAGCGCTAATTATTTCAAGAATAATATCCCTCTGGTTTTTTTAAATCTGCAGTTTGGAGGGAGATTTACTGGGTTTTACCAGGGAATAAAGAGAACATTGGATCCATAACTAAGTGTCCACTCGCAGTAGCAGTGTATTCAGATAGAACTAGTATTTGCACAGGGAGCCAAGACTTTCAAACCTGGGTGTCTAACGTTAAAATCCATTGAAGTCAAGGTGAGTTTTGTCCTTGGCTTCAGTAGGGCCTGGATTTCAGCCCTAATTCCTTGTTTAGGTTCCTAAATAAGTGACCTGATCTTCAAGAATGCTGAGACCTCTGCAGCTCCTAGTGAAGTCAATGGGAGCTTAGCATTGCTGAAGATGAGACCACCTATTTAAAATGCCTCAATATGGAGCTGAAAGCCCAGCTTTAGGTTCCCATTTTTGTAAATCTTGGCCTTGGTCACAATTCCCCAGAGTGTGCTGCAGTATCTAGTCACTGCTCCCTGCAGAAGCATTTCGAAGGGCCAAAGAGGGTGACCAGATGTCCCAATTTTATAGGGACAGTCCTGATATTTGTGGTTTTTTCTTGTGTAGGCACGTATTACTCCCCAACCCACGTCCTGATTTTTCATGCTTGCTATCTGCTCACCTTAGGGCTATATCCTAAGGAAAGGCCGAGCATGAACTGGGGATAGTGGCTGCTTAGTGCACATTAGCTTCTGCTAAGTGTTGACACAGCCCAGACAGGCAGCAGGTTAGTTCCAATATCCTGAGAGCCCCCAGGGTCTTCTACATGTTTCACAAACTCAACCTGCTTTTTGGCTTGGGGAAAGTCCAAGTTTCCCTTGACACCTCTTGTCTCTGCCCTTCCATCAGAGGTACCAGAGTCGTCCTCCTCCAAAAACACAAGACAGCCCTCTTCTTGCCTTCCTGTTCCTCACCAACAGGCCCAGTTCCCTCCCTCCTTCCTCAGCTGCAAGAACTGGAAATATCACACTACAGCCCCCACCCGCCTCTGTATCTTTGCAGAGGACTCTGGGAAAGAGGTATCCCTGAGAGCAGCCACAGCAGACCGAGATTTCACTATGCTGCACTGCTCCCCGCACCCACTGTCCCTTACCCCAAACTAGCGATGTGGGTGGAAGAGGAGAGTGGCCCAGTGAGGAGGGGAATGGAGCTGTATCCTAGTAGTAGCTTTACACTGAGGTACTCTGGCTGGGGATGAAGAGCTCTTTGCACGTTACTCCATGAGGTTCTTGAGAAGTCTGCAGCCCTCACTCACTACTTACAGCCCCAGCAATTAGCCAGCCAGCTCATCTCCTCTCCACTCCACCCCCATTGCCCTCTCTACCCATTTCTCAGGGGAGAAGGGACAATGGGGAAAATACTCAGCAGAGGGAGCAAGAGGCTGCGAATCAGCTGTTCGTTCTTCTGAGCCATGCTGCTCCGCTGATTTCTTCCCCATCTTACACCCTTCACGAGGCTCCCACCCAGCCTCCCCCTTCACACCCTGCTCTCACTTTCCCTCTTCATGCCTTCCTCTATGCGGCCCCTTAGGCTTGGCCCAGTCTCACGTTTCCATGGTGGCCCACTCCATTCCCAAAGCCTGCCAACACGAGACACCCCCGAAAGACAATGAAGAGATTAGAAACATGAAACAGGAACCATATAAAGTGAAATACTGCACGAGACTGGCTGAACACAGAAAACAGCCTCCCTCAAGAGCAGCTCTTCCTTCGCCCCATCACCCTGCACCCCACGCAACAGTCATTGACACCAGCACAATGTGGGTGTGAAATGACACCAATACACATTTTCAGCTGTGAGGGCAGAAAAAGAAGGAGCTAATCAGGCCTTAATTATTTTATTTTTGTGTCCATTTATCTAACCACATCCTCATTACAGTTTCACTTTTCTGGTCCAGGGCTGTTTGGGGTCCAGTCCCATAAAAGGCCATACCTTGATAGTAGAGGCAGGGCACTGGTTAGCGTTTAGCACAGAAGGTCAGAGGACCAAAAGCCTTGGTTTCATTTTGCATTTGCCCATAAGGCACCTTGCATGCCTGTGGCTCTTTTCAGTCACTCAAGGTATGGAAAACTTACATCAAGCTTCTTTGGTCTCCTCCTAGAGGCATTTGGTTTACCCAAGAGAAGGTGAAGAGGTGATTTGATCACTGCCTATAAGTACTTACAGGGGGAGATGTCTCACAGGAGCCAGCTCTGTATTTTTGGTGTCTCACATTGGGCACAGTGACAGGGCATATCCAGATGCTGCTGCCTCAGTTTCCCTTTCTTCCACAGGGAAGAAGACTTCGCACTGTAGGTGATTTCTCAGTAACTCCCTCCTTCTGAGAGTCTGGTTTATTAACAAAGTCCAAAACACCACAAGGACCCCTGCCTCCCTGGCTAGCTCGCTCACAATCGTTGGGGCAGGGTTCTTGGTCTTGTCCCCGCTGAGGCTTTCTGCCAACCTGCTTGTGCCTCTCACAGCAGCCATCCTAGTAAATGCTCACTGACTACGCGTCCAGCCCAAACACACTACCTGCAAACCCCACATGCTCTGTCTGTTTGAAATCAGCCATTCCCCCGCCCCTTAAGTTCCTTCAGCAGTCCTGATTCTGAGTCACGTGACCTCTAGCCTCCTTCCCTTCACCTGGGGAGGCAGGCTACACCTGGCACCAGTGAGGCTAAGCGCCAGCCCTCTTAAAGAGGCAGCTCACCCTGTAACATGTAACAAAGACTCTGGGGATTGAAGCTGGGAACCTCTAGATCTAATGGTACAAGCCTCTGTCGGTTACCGTAAAGAACCAGCTCTGTTAGCTGAGCAGCGGTAAAACAGGTGTAAGCCTTTCTTTTGTCTAGCCAAGGGGGAAAGAGATACACTTGGCCAGTGTTTTTACACGTACAAATGAGAGGGTTATAATCAGCCTGCCTATGTCAACTGCATGTATATAGTAGAGCAAACACTGCACCCTACAGCTTCGGTAAGAGCATCAAGGAAGGTGTGATTGGGAAATCTTTTGGTTTTAAATGGATTTAGCTTGTACATTTGGGCTCAAATTGCAGGCTTGCAAACTATTCACTGAGTTATAGACACACAATTCAGAAATGCTGGACCTGTATATCCAAAGCAGTGCTCTGCACTTTCTCTGCCTATAACTTAATCCCCTTGTCTACTGGGTCTCATCCAGCCCATTTCCCTTCCTGCAGTGCAGGGCTGATGGTCATTTTGTGGTGCTTTCTGTGTAAATTAGATTGTAAGCTTTTCAGGGCAGGCACTACATTGTGATCTTGTTCACCTGTAAAGTGCCATGCACACCTATTGCACTGTTAATCTTGAACCACTTTTTGCATATGAATAAAGTATTTGCTTTCACTCTGAATGAAGAACATCCCACCTGAGCGGGGGCAGTGAAAACACTTGTTTTAAAAATATGGTTACATTTAACCCCATTATCCCTATGGGAGCAAAGGTCATCAGATCTGAACACAGATGTCAGGGCAAAAATATATTCCTAAACTGGTCATCTTCTGGAATTAACAAAAACAAACAAGAAAAACCCACCCGTTCTCATGACTGTTCCATCCACTAAAATTCACTGACTAAACCTCTGCAGAAAGCTTGGTTTGGATGTCTACAATTCCTTTCCCCCTCCCTTGATTTCAATATTAGCCAAAGAGCTTTGCTGGGAGGAGCTCCAACTGGAAGAAGGAAGTGAGATGGAAATTGTTAACAAGAGGGGGAAAGCAGTTCAAGGAGGCTGATCCTGCTAAGAATGGTGACACTTTACACCCTAGAATTCTGTGACCATTGCCTATTGAGAACAAAAACTGTAGTCACTAAGAATAAACCCAAAGCATCTGTCAATTTTTAAAGAAATTCTTCAAATATATTACTATTATTAATTATTATTTTATTTATTGCGGTTGCATCAAGGAACCCCAGTCATGGGCCTGGCCCCCATTGTGTTAGATGCTGTACAAATGTAGAACAAAAAAATGGTCCAAGAACTAACAATCTATGTATAAAATGAGAGATAGCAAGTAGATACATGCAGACAGGGGAGCCCAGGGAAACAATGTGCCTATGCTAGTAAGCATGATAGGTAGTGTTTGGAGCATTTTATTTTTTTAGGATCTATGTTTTGTCCCATTGCTATATAAGGGAGCATTGTCTATTCCCTCTACTAGAGGCTGAAATATGTGGGCAGGAATCACAAGGTTTAAGGACAAATCAAAGCGAACCATGGGATAGAAACAAAACTAATCCTAGAATCATAGAGATGGAAGAGACTTTGAGAAGCCATCAAATCCAGCTCCCTGCACTGTAGAAGGACCAAATAAATCTAGACCATCTCTGACAGGTGTTTGTCCTACTTGTTTTTAAAAGCTTCCACTGATAGGGACTCTACAACCACCCTTAAAAGGAACCAGTGCTGCTGAGAATTGAACCCAGGGCCTCATACAGGTGATGCATGCACACAGTTACTGAACAATAGCCCCACCATCTGCTGAACTACAGCCAAACCCTCCTAGGCAAGGGCTTCTTGCCAGGTACTGCACACCACTAATTCCCACTGACAACAATGGCACGAGGCAGTGTTCAGTGCTCTGAATGGTCAGGCCCTCTGAGATGAAGACCAATTTAAATATTCTGGTGGAGCAAGTGTATGTACGCATAGGCATCCTTTCCTAGAGGGGCCAGCTCTGAATTTAACTGGGCGCGTTCGAGTTGGGAAGGTTCTGTGCGCGGCAATCCAGCCTTGGAAACCACAACTCTCATGATGCCTTGGGTGGGGAGAGTGAGAGAGAGATGCCATAGAATCAAAGACGATGAGGGTTGGAAGGCACCTCAGGAGGTCATCTTGTCCAACCCCCTGCTCAACGCAGGACCACCCCCAACTAAATCATCCCAGCCAGGGCTTTGTCAAGCCGCACCGTAAAGGCCTCTAGGGATGGAGATTCCACCGTCTCCCTAGGTAACCCATTCCAGTGCTTCACCACCCTCCTAGTGAAAAAGTGTTTCCTAATATCCAACCTAGACCTCCCCCACTGCAACTTGAGACCATTGCTCCTAGTTCTGTCATCTGCCACCACTGAAAACAGCTTAGCTCCATCCTTCCTTGAACCCCCTTTCAGGTAGTTAAAGGCTGCTATCAAATCCCCCCTCATTCTTCTCTTCTGCAGACTAAACAAGCCTAGTTCCCTCAGCCTCTCCTCCTAGGTCAGGTGCTCCAGCCCCCTGATCATTTTTGTTGCCCTCTGATGGACTCTCTCCAATTTGTCCACATCCTTCC
The DNA here is from genome assembly GCA_007922155.1 of Mesoclemmys tuberculata. NCBI lineage: Eukaryota > Metazoa > Chordata > Testudines > Chelidae > Mesoclemmys > Mesoclemmys tuberculata. The sequence continues at coordinate 78,706,772 of ML675624.1, forward strand.
TGTAGTGGAGGAGCCCAAAATTAGACACAAAACTCCACGTGGCCTCACCAGTGTCTTCCTTGTTCTTCCTGTGCTGGAGGTGGGCTGCATTTTGGGAGAGGTGAAGCTGAGTTGTTTTTGTGGAGTTCTGTCCATACCAGGAGCTGCTGATAAATGCTGCAAGGAAGCCAGAAGCTGCTACTGAGAGCCTGCTGGGCTTTGATTGAGCAGGGAGCCTCAGAGGTGGTTGGTGGTTTCACTGGAGCCAGGGCAGAGATTGTTGGTGTGCCCAGAGCTGACTGATGTGAAGGTGGTGTGAATAACCACCACCCTGGTTTGGGAATGTACTTGCAAGGGGAGGGGCACAGCAAAGAGACTTTAAGGGGTAGTCTGAGAAGACGCAGCATGGTCTTCTCATCGAACCAGGAGCCAGGGTTGCTGACATTTGGTTAAAACAACTCCTGTCTTCAGAGAGGATGTGCCCCTTGTTACCCTAGTACCAGAGCGCTGGACTGATTCACCAGACCAACAGAGTGCTGCCTCCAGCTTCAAGATTTTCAAACATGTCCATGCACACATGTAGCACGCTGAAATCCAGAGGCATGTACGCTCTGGGGTGGGATAGATGGTGGCAGTCTAAATGCACGTTAGATAAGTTTCATTTACTACTGTAAATGATCTTTGTTAATTGATATTGAATTAATATTGTTATTGAACTGCCTCTTGCAGATTTGGTGACCGTTAATCTCCATCGATTATATCATGTTTTCTTAAGTTGGTAAGGAAAGGTGTGTGGACTTTAATCTAAATGTATATTGTTTTATAATTGGTATTTTTGAGTTAGACCCCAGGCACAGATTATTTTAGATTTATTCCTGGAGGTTCCCAAGGCACTCCATTGAGTATGTACAGGCCCAGCCAGGTCGAGACACAGCCCATTTTAATTTCCTTTACAAGTGGCAGGACTGCAGTAGAGGGGTGACTAAAGGATTCCCACCTATCCAACACCACCACTGGGATACTCAGGATCTCCTTCACGGTCAACAGCATCAGGCACCTGTGCACACAGGTGTGTGTTGCCTGCTTCCGAGTAATCCTGGGAGGAAAGAAGGGGTTATATATGTATATAACGCACCAGGTAAGTGCATTATGCCCCCCTCTCAGTGACTGCCCTTGCAAAGGATAGTTACCTGTTACTAGTCCCAGCTAACATATATGCACCCTTTAGCTCAAGGGGTAGCGATCTGTGCTGGAAAATCACAAGTCCTGGCTTTGATTCCTGCCTGCAGCCTAGCCAGCTGGTTGCTATATATACATAGGATGCTCCAGTTAATGCTGAACATTCGCCTTACTTTGACTTTAACAAGCTGTGCATAGCACTCCTGCAATTCAAAAGTGATACATCAAAGGACTGTGATCAAAAGAACCCATCTACCCAGCAGTAGCGATATTTATTGCTTTCTTGTTATTTGAATAGTTGTACATTGTCACTGATATGGGAAGATACAAAATCAGCTACTGTACAGCTCCCATTGCATTCCAAATCTATGTCTTGGCACCTTTATGTCCTGTAACTGAAATTATAAAAAGAAGAAACGGAAAACGCCAGGGAGGAAAAAGCCCAGGAACAGCTAAGTTAGAGTGATGCTAGGGAAGCAATTAAACTGATAAAGCAGGCTTCACAAACCAGGGAATGCTGATGAACCAGATCAAGACAGTATGTGACTTGATATAATTGAACCCCTCCTCCTGGTTACCATCCCAGTATGAGGCTGTGCGAGATAGGATGAGTCTGCCTTGTGGCTTTTTACACAACTCTGGAAACTGGGCCTAAGGCTCTTCATGAATTGTGTGCCAGTGTGCATTCACCTCAGGCCCGACCCACTCAGACAAACCGCCAGGAACAAATTTTATTCGGTAAGGAAACACAGAAGAGGATTACAGTCTGGCAGCCTGCTCTTTGCTTTCTTGCCTGTTGTTCTCAGCTTCAGTCAATGCTAAAATGTCCTGCTGGGAGAGTGGAGGGTCCTTGTTGGCAGGAACCAGGAAGTGCTCCTAACATGCCGCAGTTTGTAGTCCACGGCTTGTAGTTCCCATCGCTGCTGGCGAAGCAGACTGAACTTTGGGCTATATGATTTTCACACTTTTCAATGCTTAGCCCCTTCCTGCTCTAGTGAACTCAGCTTTTCATCTCTGTTCCAAAAACAGCCTTCCTTCTGATTGTCAATGGAAAGCTCCCACCCCATCCCCTCTGAGAATGTTGCTGTTGAATGGCAGTATGCTATACTCCGGACAGTAACATTTTATTAAGCTATCTCCCAAGGTAAAGTGTGAATGCCCCATCACCTGGGGACACTGAAAACTAAAATGGACAAGATGCTAGTTAGGGTCATACAATGGGGAACAGTCTTATATTGGAGCAAAGAGATGACCTAAGAGATCAGAGAGACCTTTTCCATCACTAGGTTCTAAGATTCTATATAGTTACCAGGGAAGCGATCAGGACTTGCTTGTCCATGCATTTAAATCTACCCTCTACCTATTGTGGCAACCTGCCAGCTTCCCCCTGGTGGGTCTTGTGCTTTTACCTCTCTTCCTGGGCCAGGGCACCCACAGCTACTCCATCTCCTCTGGCTGCAGAGTAGCTTTGTGTCCTGGTTTGGAAGGGAAGCTTCTCCTACAGCTGCCACAGGCCTTCTGGCAGCTTCCTCCTTATTTGTTCCCTCCCCTCCACCTTTGGGAGAGGCAGGGATTAAGTACATGTGGGGTAGCCCTTCATTGGGTCCAGGTGGCTCTAATTGCCCTGCTGTAATCTCTCCTCTGCCTGCAAGACAAAGGGCCTTTAACCCTTTAGGGCCCACATATTGGGCCTGGTATATGCTTTGGTAGCCTTCTGGCCTGACTTTACCACACTATATAATTTCAACATGCATTTCTAACATGATACTTGTTTTGCTGGTGTCTCCATTTCAGAATTAACCAAAACCCTCACCGGTATCTCAGGGATATGTGTGGACATTTTCTAGATATCTTTCCTCAAAGGAGAAGCTGGCCTGATAAATGATACTGTATAGGAACAATGTAAATATGCATGTCAGGAGCATAAGATGAATATTGGGTCACACAGTCTGCGACAAACCAACACAGACTTTCACTATGGACTCAGGCAAAATGTCAAATGTATCATAGGAGCAGAATATTTAACTGATACTGGGGGCAAGGGCTCTTGTACTCCTCAGACTGGGCTGGGACTCAATGGCTTTGGTTCATAGACAATTAGGCAATTCTTTTCTTATTACTGGTTTGGCTGGGTCCAACATCCCGAGCTTTGTTTTGGGTTTCAGAATCAAAGTGAAATTCAGCAAAGTCGCTGATCTTTTCTGGTCTCCAGTAAAAAAAAAAAAAAACAAAGAAAACCGCTTGAACTTGGCACAATTTCCATCTGGAACAATGAAGGGTGAGCATTTGCTCAAAACGTAGTCCAGTTTTGCCCTGAATTCCCTCTTCTGCCATGCTGCCTACAGCAAATCTACTGACCAAATAAAAAGCCAGGTAAGGGCAAGAAAAACATAGGCCTTTGTACCTCCTGCATGAACAACAAACTCGCCAGCTAAGCCCTGACTGCAGGATCTTTAGTACTTGTGAGGGGCAAAAGGAACGCAGCATTGCTTGTCCAGGTGGACGTTCATCAAAGGGGTTGTCTGGGTGAGTCAGGTCAGAATTTAGCCCTGACGATACAGAGTTACTCTGTAACTCATAGACTCATAGGTCAGAAGGGACCAATATGATCATCTAGTCTGACCTCCTGCACAAGGCAGGCCACAAAACCCTACCCATACACATTTATAACAACCCCGAACCCATGACTGAGTTATTGAAATCCTCAAAAGTGAGATTTGAAGACCTCAAACTGCAGGGAATCCATCAGCAAGCGACCCATGCCCCACGCTGCGGAGGAAGGCGAAAAACCTCCTCTGACTAGAATAACCTGACTGAGCAGACATCGCTGTGTACGAATTAGTTCAGTCAGAACCCCAGGAGAGGTGTTGAAATAGTGCTCTACATATGTAAATAGTTAACAGTGAAGGTGGCAGCAGAGGCTGCTAAAGCATGCAAAGCATGGGTCCTGAGTTTTGTAGGACCAATAAGGCTTGCTGTGCATAGCAAATGGCTTCCTCTTTTGACACGGGGCTCTTAACAGCACCTTCCTTTACCGTGTACTTACCCAAATCCACATCTTCTCTGCCACAGCTGCAACAGGTGTCTCATGGGAAGAGGCAGGGTTAAAATCTTGTTCCCTTTTCCATCCCATTACATGTAATCATGTGTCACCTTTAGCCAGAGCATGCCTACAGATTTTTTTTATTAGTCCAGCTTTCCCACACTATTGTTGCTGCCTTTTCCTATCTAATTAGAAACTCATTTCCTGAGGGATACTGATCTCTCAGAGGCCAGAGGGGAAACAATAAGGAACATTTGGGAATCACTCGCCTGTGCTATAAATTCATTGTAAGGCTATATTCTGTGGGTGTTCGTGAGAGTTTTGGTTTATTTATTGTTGTGGCAGAAGAAATCAGAACATCTTTCACCTCTAGGTCACTGGTTTAAATCCAGCATTGGTCACTAATGACTATAAATTGTTTATAACTGATGGGTCCTCAGAGGCCTATGTGAAATGATTTCAGGGGGCTCTGTCTAGTTCCTACTCAGCAGATGTCCATCTCACCAGAAAACCGCACCATAATCAGCACTAACTGGTGACCTTTTCTGCACTCTCAGCAAAAGCCAGTGATTGTGTATGCAAGGAAGCCAAAAAGTGCCTTATATATTTACAGTGCTGTGAATTATTGCTAATAATCCCAACCGCACTCAGAGAGGTTGAGTCCCTTAGATTAAGACCTTCATGGGGAAACTGGTACAGCTACTGTCCAGACTGCACTTGCCCTACAGCAGTAGTTCCCAAACTTTTTAGGTCCCGCCCTGCCCTTACTCCTGTCTATGCACCCTCCTGGCCCCCACAGGTCGGACTGGGAGCAGGGCCCTGGTGTAGGCCGAGGGCTGCGGCTGGGAGCAGGACTGCAGTGGCCAAGGGCTGAGTCAGGAACAGTGGCTAGAGGCCAAGGCGGGGCCACAACCAAGGTCTGGGGGTCCAAGGCTGGGAGCAGAGCCAGGGGCCAAGTCGGGAACCACGGCCAGCAGCCAGGGCCATGGGGCGGGGCCAGGAGCTGAGGCCAGAGCTATGGTTGGGGGCCAGGGCTGGAGCAGAGCGGAGCAGCACTGCCTCCCCACCTTCCATGGGGTAGGGTGACAAGATAGCAAGTGTAAAAAAATCAGGATGGGGTGGGCAGTAATAGGTGCCTATATAAGAAAAAAAGCCCCAAATATCGGGATTGTCCCTATAAAATTGGGGGACTGGGCCCAGGCCCTCCTGCACCCCCTTAATGTTCCTCTGTGCCCCCCTAGGGGGGCCTGCCCCTCAGTTTGAAGACCAGTGCCCTACAGGTAAAGAGGACTTTTATCTCCAGAGGTAACATAGGTCTTTTCATTGGCTGTAAATAATTCATGAAAAAAAAAATTCAGAAAAGGTGAAAGTGAGAGATTTGCAAAAGCACCATAGGGATTTAGGAGCCCAAATCCTATTGAAAACCATTGGGAGTTGTGTTTCTAAATCCCTTCGGTGAATTTGAAAATCTCCTCCATAATAATTTAAGCAAATTCTGCAGAGCTTTAATTTTCAAACATAGTCATTGATTTTGGGCTTTTGGATGCCCAATATAAGACTTCGAGGGCCTTATTTTCAGGGATTCTTAACACCCACAGTTCCGGATAAAGTCAATGGGACCTGTGGTTTCTTGGCAACTTGGAAAATCAGACCCAAGGTGTCTTAAGTTGAACATTCAAAATCAGTGGCCACTTCTGAAAATCTTAGCTGTAGGTCGATATTCAAACTGCACGAGGAGTCACATTTGGACAGTTATGCTCCAATATCCAAAGTGGTGACAAGTACAGCAGGAAAACGTTGATCAATGGATAAATTTGCTTGAAGAACTAGAATTTCTTTTGTGGTTCAGGGAGGGGCTGGGGGGAGGCAAAACGGGAACTCTGTGCAATCTACATGTACTGTGTGGAGCCTGGGACAATCCTGGGAGCTGTAAATGTAGAGCAGTACATACCTAGTGCGTGCAAGGGGCACGTTTACAATAGGAAGAACCCCAAACAAATACCCATTGCTTAATACTAGAAGATTGCACACTTTGTTGCTTCTATAGGCTGAGTACATTGCTCACACCATGGGCTTTTTGCATTCCTCCATCCTCCCTCCCTCTAAGCTCACCACGTGTCACCCTCCCCTCTCCCTCTGTTTCAGGGATTCCCTGCATTCCCCCATCCACTCCCTTATGCCAGGAGCTCTCAGTATCCCCCATGGTCCCTGGTCCCATGTCAGGGGCTGTGTGTGCCTTTGGTCCCTCTCCCCTCTCCATATCAGGGTTCCCCATTCCCCTCCAAGCTGGGGATCTGTTTGGACCCTCATGCCCCCTCCAGTTCTCTCCCCTTCTCTTCCATCTTTCTTATTTTCTTTCCTTTCTGTCTGGGAGATGAGTCATTCAGGGTGTCTGCCCATTAAACTGTGTTGGGAGGATCAGCAGAGAAGAGCTGGGGGTGTTGTTATGATGGAAAGTGTTCATGGCTGCCATCAACCACTAGCTGATCTATACACTGAGCTGAGCTAATTTGTGTGCTGACCAAATACAAGGAGCGCCACCTGTCCCCCATTTCGCCCTTCTAATTTCCCAATTTTCACCAAAAATCAATAGGATTCTGTCTATTGGTGCCTAGAACATTCCCTGAAATTTTGGATTTGTTCAGATGTGACATTCCAGAGTTATCATGTTACATCCAGACAAATGCTGACAAGTGACGTGTAAGACCTCACTTCATTTGGCTGGCTACAAATGGATCTGAACCCAAACGTTGGCGCACTCCTGAACTTTTAAATGTTAAAAATCTAGATTCTAATTTTTCATTTTGACTCTATCTCTGCTTAAATATTTTATGTTTTAAAATGTTTCTCAATGAATATAGCACAGCAAGACAGCTTTCAGAGAAAGCCATGGTGTTCATTGCAGAAAGCACATTGCAGAAAGCACATTGTGGCAGAAAGCACATTGTGGCAGGCCCACTTCCAATGTATATGTAGAGAAGGTGTTACAGTCTAATAGCCAGATTCTACTCTAAGTTACACGGGGGTGAGTTCAGGGTATCTCCATTGAAGTCAATGGCATAACTACATATTTACACCATGTGTAATTGAAATCAGAAGCCGGCCCAGCATTTGAAGACGATGTTAAAGTAGATCCTGGCTCAGAGGCAATTATGCTGGATCTGCTACCTGGCAGGCTTAACGGGTGTGCCTGCCTCTTGGGGAACAGCTTTCATTCCTGAATGAAAGGTGTCTTGTCAGAGTCTGATATACCTCTCATTTTGGTCTGGCTCAGATTGGTTTCCTGAGCATGCTCAAAGGCCCAGCTGAGCTTAAAGGAAGTTAAACCTAGCAGACCTAAGGTTTATGAATAAGCAAAACATAAAGACAAAGACAAATACTTATAGGATTTCTATCAAGCATTCTTAAAACTACAATACCCATCTAGGGAAGTGAAGAAATAGACTGACAGAGCCAGATGGGTACCCAGAAGTCACCTACTACAGGACAGACCCAATAAGGAAAACAACAGAACGCCACTGGCCATCATCTACTGCCCCCAGCTAAAACCTCTCCAACACATCATCAAGGATCTACCACCTATCCTGGAAGATGATCCCTCGCTCTCACAAACCTTGGGAGGCAGGCCAGTCCTCGCTTATAGACAGCCCCCCAACCTGAAGCAAATACCAGCAACTGCACAACATACAACAGAAACACTAAGCCAGGAATGTATCCTTGCAACAAACCCTGTTGCCAACTCTGCCCACATATCTACTTACCATCTACTACACCGTTATAGGTCCTAGCCACATCAGCCACACCATCAGGAGCTCATTCACCTGCACGTCTATTAATGTGATATACACCATCACGTGCCACCCACCAATGCCCTTCTGCCATGTACATTGGCCAAACCAGACCGTGTCCACACAAAAGAATAAATGGACACAAATCAGATATCAAGAACAGTAACATTCCACTAGAAGAGCACTTCAAGCTCCCTGGACGCTCAGTAACAGGCATGAAAGTTGCCGTACTTCAACAAAAAAACTTCAAAAAGAAACTTCAGTACGAAACTGCAGAGCTGCAACTCATGCAAACTTGACACTATCAGTCTAGGTCTGAATAGGAACTGGGAGTGGCTAGCCCACTACAAAAACAATGTTCCCTGTTTTGGCATTCACACCTTCTCATCAACTGTTGTGAATGGGACTCATCCACCCGGATTGAATTACTTCGTTAACACTTGCCCTCCTCACTGTGATGTAACTCACCCATCCTCACATGTGTATATGTTTCCACTTCATGCATCTGACGAAGTGGGGTTCTGCCCATGAAAGCTCATGCCCAAATAAATTTGTTAATCTTTAAGGTGCCGCAGGACTCTTGTTTTGCTCAAAACATAAAAGTGCCTCTGATTTTGACACCTTGTTTTTCCAAACAAACCCTGCATATGCATTTTAGTGAGTCTATAAAACCCGACATACATTTATGGAACTATAGAGCTAAATTATGCTCTTTTTCTCACACCTGTTCTTTAACAGATTAACAGAACTCATGTGAAATTGGATCAAATTATTTCTCACTCTTCATTAATTTGTGATAAAAATATTCCAGGTAACTGCCAGTTTCTATTCTGTGAAAAGTGTTTGAGCTTTTGCTGAAATATTAAACTAACGAACCAAATCTTCAGCCTTTTGGAAGGTTTCTTTGACAGGCAGAAATGTACAGCTTTGACACTGAGCTATCACATTCACATACTCTACTCTCGCTTTTGGTAAACTCAGTCTGACAGCCAAATTTGGAGCTGATGTAAGGCAGGCGAAAGCAGACTGAAGTCAATGTAGTTGTACCTGCTTACACCAGGCCAAAAAACTGAGGTCCAGATAACATGCATTACAGCGAGAGATTCAAGGAGTTCAGTCTATTGAGCTGGTCAAAGGCAAGGTTTAAATGTAATTTGACCATAGACTACAAATACCTATGCAAAGGGAGGATTTCTGATACCAGCAGGCTCTTTAAACTAAGAGATAACGGTATAACAAAATCAATAGCTGGAAGCTGAAGTCAGTAAAAATTAAACTTTGAATTTAGATGTACATTTTGAAGGAAGGGAAGTTAACCATTTGAACAGATTACCAAAGAATGTAGTGGATTCTGTGTCACATGGAGTCTTTAAATCAAGACTGGATGTCTTTCTTACAGGTATGCTATATTTCTACTGCAATTATTTGGACTTGATACAGGATTCACCAAGTAAATTCTGTGGAATTTCTTGTGCAGGAAGTCACACTACATGATCACCAGAGTCCCTTATGGCCCTAAAATCCATGAACTCTAAAAAAATATTTGGCCCTTCATCTTTAAAATACCACATGACCCAACTACTGCAGTAAAGAGCAATCCCGGTATTATTAAACAGATGGGTAAGAATTTGTTCACGTCCCGCCACATTGTGGCTATCAGATGCCACAAGGGTCACTTTCTTTTCAGGCAAGCATAAGCCACTCCCCTGTCTCTACCTACAGGTTCAAGCTGGTTAACAAGTGTTATGTGTGGGGTGGGACTGGGGGAGTGAATGTCAACAAAAATTATATGTTTGCAAACAGTTAATGGGAATGAAAACTACTAATTCCTTTTTGATGGTCTGCACGCCCTCCTTTTATTTAGTTCCTGGCTGGGTGAATAATTGTTGTTGCAGTTCTCAGGAATATTTATGGAGAGTGCAAGTGTAGTGACTATTTGTGAGAATATGTATCTGGGTGAATGTGCGTGCCACTAGTAACTTCCCGCCTCTCTATAAACATTTCAAACATCTAATAACTTGAACAATACCATGTTACTAATTAGCATATTGCTTTGACTGTCCGCTCTCTGGGATAGGGACCAACTTTTTGTTCTGTTTTGGTACAGGACCTAGCACAGCAGAGTGGTGGTCCATGACTGTGATACCAAAGATATTTCCCAGACTCCAATTTGTAGTCCTAACCTCCGTCGTGTGTCTCTGGCTTCCCTCTTGAATAAGCAAGAGTCACATCACCAAATGAAAGCTGCAGGTCACCATTGGATTATGTGGGTCACATGACCAGAGCTGAGACCTCTACGCTGAGCATGCCCAGTAGTAAAAACTACCTGAAGGGGGATTCCAGGAAGGATGGAGCGAGGCTGTTCTCAGTGGTGGCAGATGAAAGAAAAGGAGAAATGTTCTCAAGTTGCAGTGGGGGAGGTCTAGGCTGGATATTAGGAAAAACTTTTCACTAAGAGGTGGTGAAGCACTGGAATGGGTTACCTAGGGAGGTGGTGGAATCTCCATCCTTAGAGATCTTTAAGGCCCACCTTGATAAATCCCTGACTGAGATGATGTAACTGGGGTTGGCCTGCTTTGAGTGTGGGATTGGACTAAATGACCTCCTGAGGTCCCTTCCAAGCCTAATATTCTATGGTTCTATGATGTTGGTGTAAGAGTGTGCTAGAGAGAGGTTGATGGATGGGTGGTGATTGCTGAATTTGTGTGAAAGTCTATGATGGAGTTTAGGTTGTCTGTCCAGAGGATGAAAATATCATTAATGTATCTCAGGAATATCACAGGTGTCGTGGTGCATTTGTCCAAAAATTATCCTCAAAGGGGCCCATGAAGAGTTTAGCATACTGAGGAGCCATCCTAGTACCCATGGTTCCCATGGTTTGGACAAAGTATTTATTGCTGAATGTAAAATTGTTATGGGTGAGGATGAAATGGATGAGCTTGGGGATGCATTTGGGGTAGGTATCTGTGTGTTGTCCATTGTTTTGTAGATATTTGAGGCAGGAGACGATGCTGTCATGGTGAGGGATGTTGGTGTTTAGGAAGGAGAGATCCATGGTGGCAAGACAACTGATTGAAAAACCATACTCAAAGAGTAGTTATCAATGGTTTCTGGGCAAATAGGGAGGATTTCTCTAGCGGAGTCCTGTCTGTGTCAGTTCTGGGTCCAGTACTATTCAATATTTTCATTAATGAGTTGGATAATGGAATGGAGAGTATGCTTATAAAATTTGTGGATAACACCAGACTGGAAGGCATTGTAAGCACTTTGGAGGACAGTATTAGAATTCAAAAGGACCTTGACAAATTGGAGAATTGGTCTGAAATCTGTAAGATGAAAGTCAATAAAGACAAGTGCAAAGTACTACACTTAGGAAGGAAAAATCAAATACAAGATGGGGCATAACTGGCTAAAAAGTAATACTGCAGAAAAGGATCTGGGCATTATAATGTATCAGATATTGAATGTGAGCCAACAACGTGACGCAATTGTGAAAAAGGCAAATATCCTGGGGGTGTTAATAGGAGAGTCTTAGGTGAGACATAGGAGGCAATTGTCCTGCTCTACTCAGCACTGGTGAGGCCTCAGCTGGAGTATTATGACCAGTTTTGGGTGCCATACTTTAAGAAAGATGTGGACAAATTGGAGAGAGTCCAAAGAAAAGTAACAAAAAAGATAAGAAGTTTAGAAAACCTGACCTGTAAGGAAACACTAAAAAAACTGGGTCTCGAGAAAAGACTCAGGGGGGATCAGAGAACAGTCGTCTAATATATTAAGAGCTTTTATAAGGTCAATGGTGATCAGTTGTTCTCCCCATCCATTGAAAGTAGGAGAAGAAGAAATGGGCTTAATCTGCAGCAAGGTTAGATATTAGGAAAATCTTGCGAACCAGAAGGCCAGCTAAGTGCTGGAACAGGTTACCAAGGAAGGTTGTAGGATCCCTGTCAGTGGATTTTAAGAACAGGTTAGTTATATGTATATTTGGTCCTGCCACGCACGCGTGCGTGTATATATATATATATATAGAATGGACTAAACCACCTCTCGAGGTCCCTTCCAGCCCTACATTTCTATTATTCTCATCAAGACCATGTTAACATGCAAATTTATACCTTCAGAGTTATCCAGATTTTATCAACTGAACAATAAATAAAAATGAAATATTCTGGACTTTTATCTGGGGGAAATCATGATTTCAAAGACAGTTACGTGGCATTGTAAACTGGAAGCACCCACTGTAAGTTCAAGTCCCTTTGCTCAGGACTCACTTCATTAATACAGAAAGGTCCAAACGGAGAACGAAGCAGCCCAAACACACTGGGTAACACACCTCCAGAGGCTTTTGCAGCCTTCAGCAAGCTGGAAGGGTGAGGACATTTCTTTCCTTCTGGCAGCCTCCCTTCACACCGCTTGCCCCTTTTCTTTTATAGTCCTGCCGCAAGTCAGCCATGGGACAGGCAGGGGAACCTCGTCACCCCAACGCGACATTTTTCACTGGCACAAATCTCCATGATTTGATATTGTTGGTATAGCAGAGTGCAGTTTTATTAACCCCTTGAGGTCTCAAGTGCTTTATGAAAGGGGCTTATATCAGCTAATTTAGGTTCAGAATTAGATCTTATTGCACAAACGTGTTACAATGTGGAAGGTAGAGAGTAGCAGCCAGATTTTTCAATATGTTTAAAACCAGCATTCTGGCACCTATCATAAGCAAAAGGAAACTAATGCAGCCTCTGTTGATCCTTGACCCTGCCGAGGTTTTACTTTGATGTTGCAGAGACAAACAGCCAGTAGAGGGAGCTGACATTAACTGACCCAAATCCCCACAGCAAAATTGATTTTACAGATGATCCTCACAATTATGGCACAAGGAAATAAACAAGAAACAAAGCCATGTGGGCTGGGGCTCCATAGGAAACAGAGGGACAAAAAAGCTATGTTTGCCAAATGAATAAGGAAAAAACTGGCAAGAACAATTTTGTGCTAGGTTTCCGAGGATTTGTAACAAACAATGGAGTATAGAAGAAAGTAAAAGGTAAAAGTAGTTTTAAAAATAGTGTAGTGCTGAAGATTAATTAAAATGGAGTTTGAATCAGTGATAGTCATCTCCTCCATTGCTTGGATTTTTTTATTCAAAATTAATTTACCGGGTCCATTTCCAGATTAAGTCGTTTGCAGGATTCTCATTATAGGGAACTGGCCAAACTATCTTTTCATCTGCTCTTGCTAGTTGCAATAAATGAAGCTAACAGAAAAATACTGTCTTTTGAGTTCCCTACCTCCCTACTGTGTTTTGAGTTCCAAACAAACTCTTGCTCTTCTTCGTTCAGGCCTCAGTTCAACGAAATACTTAAGCACAAGTCTGTGTAACCTTAGATTTCTGCTTAAGTCCCATTGACTTCACTAGAATTTAAGGCCATGCTCAATTGCTTTGCTTAACTGGGGCTTAAAATATAAGAAAGAGCTAGGTGAAAAGTCCAACATTTCAAACCCAAGGCCTACCTCAGAGAAGACCTTATGCTGTAGGCCTGGTGGGGCATGCGGGCCAACCTCCAAATAAAACAAAAGAAGAGCTCAACTCCTAAGGCCCAAAGTCCTCCCTTATCCTCGTGGCAGCTTTGACTGCCTGATAGGTTATTGGGGGTCCAGCTACATTCTGTTGTCCCTGTCAGTCTGCCCAGGATGGACTTAAAGGGAGAGAGGAAGGATTGTCCACTGGTTAGGGCACTAGCCCAGAGTTGGGTTCAAGTCCCTGCTCTGCCATAGACTTCCTGTGTGACCTTGGGCAAGTCACTTGGCCTTTTTGTGCCTCAGGTCCCCAACTGTAAAATGGGGACAATTGCAATTGCCTACCTCATAAGCGTGTTGTGAGGATAAATGCATTAAAGGTTGTGAGGTGCTCAGACCGTATGGAAACTGGCCCCATATAAGTACCTAAATTAGATAGACTTGACTTCATATTCATATAAAGCTTTTGAAGAAGGCAGTCCCAGTGCAACTGGGAGTTGTAGTGAAAACCAACAAGAAACAAACTACCAAAAGCCTCAGTTGTAAACCTGATCCAATCTTTTTTTCTACCCAAGCATTTAAAAATCATTTTAATGAACATTTTCTGTTTTGTTTTGTATAAAGAAAACAGAAACCAAAATTTGGATTTCTTTAGGAAACATTTTCAAGAAACTTTTTGGTTTTAGAAAACAGAACATTTTTAATGAAACCAAAAAAATATATTTTTTATACAAAAAAAATTGGATTTTCAGTTTTTCACCAAGAGACAAAGAAATGTTCACAGAAAATTCTGAATAAGAGAATTTTTTAAAAATGTCCTGTAAAAAATAACTGGCTTTTCTTTACAAGTTCTACTCAATAATCTAAAGATTTACATGCCTTTTTCAGGCCATGATCGGACCTGAGGGAAGCTTAATCACCTATCTATAGTGAAGTATTGTTTTCATATTTTTTTTCTGTAAGGGCTGAGTGAGTTATTTCTGATATATGGTGAAATTTGTTGCTGGCTTTGGCTTTTTTTTATTGCAATGTGTTTTAAAGACATGTCAGGGGGCCCACGGTTCTTGGTATCTGTGGTGAAGCAGAGGCCTCACGCCAGCAGAGAAGGGGTTAAAGAGAGCTTATGGACCCAGCTAGCCCCACCCTGCTATACCCACAGCCAATGCCAAGCCTGGAGGGAGAATAAAAGGACAGAACCTGACTCAGTTCAAGGCTGATTGGAGAGGATGCCGGATGGAGCTCTGCCACTCTGTGCAAAGGGAACTTTACTAATGGAAAAACAGGTCTGACAGCCAGGGCAGCCATTGGGGGGAAGCACTTAGACACCAGGGGACATCGATGCTCAACTAAGAAACTGCTTAGGAGATTGGGGATGACCAACTAGTGAATTGACTTTACTTGTTGCTTGGGAACATTTTGGGGCTAAATCCTTCCAACCCCCCAAAGGGGTTAAGTCTGTAGGAATGCCCTGTGGACACAGGGGACAGAGACTTCCTCCCTCCCTGAGGAGACCTGTGGCTGTTTCAGGACATGATGAAGGTCCACAAGGAGGCACTACTCCAGCCACGTCATTACCATATCCTCTCTCTTTTCTTATAAATCACAATAATTCAATAGAATTAAAACAGGCTTTGGAGAACATTTTCTTAGGGCTTCCATGGAAAAGGGCTACCCATCATGCTAGGTCCCATCTGAGATGATAGGCGTGTACTTGGGGCAGCTAGCTTGTCCCACCACATGCTATTTTTAGCATGCTAGCTCAATAAGAGCTAGTGCAGGTGTCTTGTTGAGCTGGAAATTATACTTTTCAGTTCCAGCGCAGACATACCCATTTTTTAGGTTTTATTTTAAAGGTGCAATTTCACACATGAGCACCATACTGTGGTTAAAAATAATTATGGGTATTTTTGTATGGAAATGGCATTTCTTTCAATTAGACAAATTTGTCTAAATTCTTATGAAAAAAAATTATTGCATATGAGAGCAACCTATGAAATTCAAATCCAGATGTGAATCTGAACACTACCAAAGTTGTCCAGGATGTTCTGAGCTGGTGCTATGATTTACCCAGTACAGACATGAAATAGGAAATTCAGATCTGAATCTGAATTTTCCAAAGTTTGGGGAAGCATATGGCTTTGAAGATGCCATTTGGGTGTATATCCAACAATAGTACACTAAAGGATCCCAAAACCTTTACAAGAACCACTTCACCCATCAGTGCAATGCAACCCTTTCCTGTTTGGAAGGTGGCAGCTGTTTAACAACACACATTACTACACAGAACTTTATGACAGGAAATGAACAAGAATACAGTGTCCAGTAGAAATACCCACTGTGCCTTGCAAATGCTCAGGGGAGGCGAAAACTACTAGTTTGGTTCGTTGTTTAGTTTCTTGGCCTGTGGAAAGTAATTTTATAGAGAAAAATCCCCATAAAGAGACAATTCAGCCCAGCCTACCTCTAATGTTTATAAGCAACTGGCTCTTAGCTTTTGTCGATAAGTCAAACACAGTGGGTAAATCACCATAACATCATCATCTCACATTTATGAATAGGGCACTTGTCTAGATCTTTAGGGGAGAAATGGAGGAGAGGGCCTTTGGGAAAGGGCACATGACATTTTACAAGCAGTCTGGTTTAAAATGTCTCTAATAAGAACTTAATTTTCCCTCAAATTGTAAAATATTGCTTTACAAACCACCCCTTGATTTGCCAACCCATTACACCACATCTTAATTAAGAAGACACTTGCATTGATGATGTAGCTCAATAACCCCTTATAAAATGTACAAATCTGTTGCAACAGTTGCAAATGAGCAATTAAATTTATTGTCAGTTCCACTGACTTCTACACCCAACATAAAATTTTGTAGGCCATTGGCCACATGTTTTATTTTACTTTTGTGTTTGGCATATAAATCAGGTAGTGACCAAGATTCCTCCCCTCTCCTTTAAACAGATGAAGCAAATATTTTTCAAGCAACATATAACTTGCTGGAATACAATATAAAGTACAGAAAATATTGTGCTGAAGATTTGTTAATTATGCTTTAACCAGTCCTGGGTGTGAAAGTCTAACATGCAAAGCAGGGATGAAAGTAGTTAGTTTAAGAAGGGAAAAACTATCTGGGTCACTATGGAAAAACCTTTTACGAAAACAAGTTGTTTTACTACACTAAGAGCTCAGTTTGTTTTTAGCTTTTGCAAACATGCTACAATGATCCCAACCTTCTACTGAAACAAATTTGCCATTAACCCCACAGTGATCCAGATGCACAGAACAGTCAAATGAATGGTGTGTAATGACCATGAACAGAATGTAACAGAAAAAGAAACTAAGCAATCAATCAATCAATCTCTTTGGGGTTACTTCTTACACTGAAATGTGACCCCATCATCCACAGAGGATATTTGTGACAGCAGCTCTCTTCATTGGATTTTAAACATTAGCTCTGGAGATCCAGGGTCAAGCCAAGATGATGGCCCTTATATTAACACTACCCAACTTTATGGCAGGGATAGTTTAGCCCATACTGTTGACTTGGGTGGAGATGAAAAGACATTGCACCACCCCAGCAGGCTACTGTTGAGGCTCGCTAGGAGTCCCCAGGAACTTTTCCATACACACCGCTTCAGTCCCCCATAGTTTCTTCAAATCCAAGCCCCCAAAGTGATGCTAGACAATTTCCTGTGGATAAAAAAGATGCATTGGGAGAACTATGCTCTGCAGTCTGGGGCCCGGTATACACTTACCTTTGGGATTCAGCGGCAGTTGACGGGAGATACGCAAGTGATGTAAATCACTTGTGTATCTCCTGTCAACTTCGCTGCATCTGCTCTGTGTGCCATCCACACTGCACTGCGCTGAGGGGAACAGCATTCCCTTCGACGCAGCGCTACGCCACTTACTGGGGTGGTTTTTTTACATCAGTTGCTGGATTGACTGAGTGGGTCTACACAGACCGCTCAGTCAATTCAGAGCAATCGATCTGACGACGGCGAATTTGCTGCCATCAGCCTGCTAATGGCTGTGATGTCTTTCAAGGTTCTCCTACTTTGGGCTCTAGCTGCTCCATCACACTCCCCATGAATCAGATCCAAAACCCAGGAAAGACTCCCTGTGACTTGAAAGGTCTTTGGATTGTGACATCATTGTGACTGTGACATCATTGTGATTGAACTTTTTCAGATAAAATAAAAACAAGCCAACTGGTTACACACAGCCAGATTTTCAAACTTGGGTGTCTAAAGTGAGGTACCTAAGTACCTGTTTTAGGTACCTAAATGTCCATTTTAATCAATGAAATGTTGCTTTAGTTGCCTAAATGTGGATTTAGTTGCTTGGCTTTCGGTGCCCAAGTTTGAAAATTGGGCTCATAGAGACAAGAAGGTGTAGACAGGTTACATATAGAAATTACGTGTAATGTGAGTATTATATAATATCCTGAAGGTAGGATTTGTTTAAATCCAGGGGTACACATCTGCAACACACTCATGCAAAAACACCAATTAGCTTTGTCATCACTGGAATAAGTCTAGTTAGAAGTTTTCGGATTATGCCAGTGAATGTGAGCTTTTCCACACCAGAGGTGTTAGCCCTCTCTGGAAGCTTTTCCCTGTGAATCAGGCATGCACTGCTTTCCTGTTTTCTCAGAGGAACCCGTGAAATATTCTTGAGGCAATAGCAAGCCATCTTCATTCATCATCATCATGAATGGGCAAACTGAAGTGCTGAAAATCTACAGCTCCCATGCAAGTCAAAAGCAGCTTCAGGCTCTCAGAGCCTGTGGAAAAACCAGGCAAAGCCCATTATGCACAAATGGGCAAAGCCCTTTTTATTTGATAAATGAACCTCTGAACCGTTCTCATTTCTGTTGTTTCCTACAATGGGGGAGGAGGGAAAGGTTCTATATTTTTGAGACTCAGAGCGAGCTCAATTTCTCTATCACAACATCAGCCAAACAGTGCCTATTAGACCTAGATGAAGATCATAGAAGTGTAGGACTGGAAGAGACCTCAATAGGTCATCTGGCCCGGTCCTCTGCACTAGAGGCAGAGCTGAGTAATAACTAGACGTTTCTGGACAGGTGTCTGTCTAGCCTCTTGTTAAAAATGTCCAATGACGGAGATCCCACAACTTCCCTAGGCAATTTGTTCCAGTGCTTAACTACCCTGACAATTAGGAAGATTTTCCTAAAGTCCAACCTAAATCAGCCCTGCTGCAGTTTAAGCCCATTGCTTCTTGTCTGATCCTCAGAGGTTGACGAGACTAATTTTTCACTCTCCTCCTTGCAGCAACTTTTATGTACTTGAAAACTGTTATGTCTAGGGTGACCATATAGCAAGTGTGAAAAATGAGAACAGGGGTGAGGGATAATAGGCACTCATATAAGAAAAAGCCCTGAATGTCGGGACTGTCTCTATAAAATCAGGATATCTAGTCACTCTAGTTATGTAATTCCTCAGTCTTTACTTCTCCAAACCAAAAAACCCAATTTTTCCATCTTCTCTCATAGATCATGTTTTCTAGACCTTTAATCATTTTTGTTGCTCTCCCCTGGACTTTCTCCAGATTGTCCACATCTTTTCTGAAATGTCTTTCCTGATGAGGCCCTTATCAGCTCGGAGTAGAGTGGAAGAATTAGTTCTTGTGTCTTGCTTACAACACTCCTGCTAATACATCCCAAAATTATGTTTGCTTTTCTTGCAACAGTGTTGACTCATATTTAGCTTGTGATCCACTATAATCCCCAGATCCCGTTCCTCGGGACTCCTTCCTAGGCAGTCGTTTGCCATTTTCTATGTGAGCAGTTGATTGGTCCTTCCTAAGTGGAGTCCTTTGCATTTGTCCTTATTGAATTTCATCCCAGTTACTTTAGCCCGTTCCTCCAGTTTGTCCTGTACATCTTAGAGAACGTGCTTTAATGACAATGCTACATTCAAAAGAGCTCTCGTACACCCTTGGAAACAGCCATAAACCTCCCACTCCTTCATTCATCAGAAGTGACACCTGGATAAATTAGTTCTTCCCTGCGTGCTTCAGTTAGAAAATATAGACAAGGCCCATGCTCTGTATGGCAAGCTTGAGCTAGATTCTGCACCACTCCAGCATGGAGTGGATCCAGAGGCACAAAGAAGGAAAGTGACTTCTCCCAGGTCACACAGCAGATCACTGGCAGAGCTGGGAATTGAACCCACATCAACTAGTCCAGTGCCCTACCTAGACCATGCTACCTCTCAAATATAAATATTATATGACTGTGCTAATTGTGGGCTGAATCCCATTGCCCTTCTGCCAACTAGCACCTTGGTCTTTGAATACGTCTATTTGGACTTCTTGAAGAGCAAGCCCCACTCAACATGAGGGTGACAGAATCTGGCCTCGTATTACTTAGTTTAGCATTAGGTTCAGTTTATTTTTACAAAAGCCAAATTTGGGACCCTTCTTGACCTGAGAGTGTTCTTTTAAATTAACTGAGCAAACCCAATCTGTAAACAAGCACTCCTCCCAGGACCATGACTATTATCTCAAGGGGAATTCTCTGTCCGGAGAACCAAACAGAAAAGGGGAATTTCTGAATTATACACCCGGGAGGCAGAGATGAGAGTCTGGCTGCTTAGTGACTTTTCCTGCAAGCATGTTTTCCATTACATTTACATGGGTAGTGTCACAAGTAATACACTCTCATGCAACGTAAAGTCAGTCCGTAATTTTTTTCACTCCCTTGGAGAGGTTCTGGTGAGATGAACAATGTTCTTCGACTTGACTTTCTATCTTAGTAATGTCACCCGAAACTCTATAAAATTATTACAGTTAGTACTGACTGAACTGGTAGATCAGATTCTAACAAGAGCCACAACAGAAGGAGACAGAAGAGAGAATCCTGGAGGGCATTACATTTTGTTCTAGCCTCTATCTGCCTGCAAAAATATTCAACCTACATTGCTTTTGTGGGTAGGTTTCTATAGTGTACCCCTTCAGCATGCTTGGAGCATACGTACATCATTTAAAACCCAAATCCAGCACTATTGATCAATGGCAGCATCAGAAAAATGGTCAGAAGTAAATAGGATGAAATTCAATAAGGACAAATGCAAAGTATTCCACTTAGGAAGGAAGGGTCAGTTGCACACGTACAAAATGGGAAATGACTCCCTCTAAAAAGTACTGCAGAAAGGGATCTGAGTGTCATAGTGGATCACAAGCTAAAGATGAGTTAAGAGTGTAATACTGTTGCAAAGGAAGCAAACACTATTCTGGGATGTATTAGCAGGAGTGTTGTAAGCAAGACACGAGAAGTAATTCTTCCACTCTATTCTGCATTGATTAGGCTTCAACTAGAGTATTGTGTCCAGTTTTGGGCACCACATTTCAGGAAAGATGTGGACAAATTGGAGAAAGTCCAGAGAAGAGCAAGAAAAATGGTTAAAGATCTAGAAAATATGATCGATGAGGGAAGATTGAAAAAATTGGGTGTGTTTAGTCTTGAAAAGAGAAAACAGAGGACGTGATAAAAGTTTCAAATACATAAAAGTTGTTACAAGGGACAGGGAGAAAAATTGTGCTCCTTAACCTCTGAGGATAGGACAAGAACCAATAAGCTTAAACTGCAGCAAGGCCGGTTTAGAATGGACATCAGGAAAACTTCCTAACTGTCAGGGTAGTTAAGCACTGGACTAAATTGCTTAAGGAGGCTTTTGAATCTCAGTTATTGTAGATTTTTAAGAGCAGGTTAGACAAAGACCCATCAGGGATAATCTAGATAACACTTAGTCCTGCCTTGAGTGCAGAGGACTGGATTAGATGACCTTATGAGGTCCCTTCCAAACCTAGAATTCAAAGATTCTATAAACTCCTCCCCAAATATAGTCCATATATTTCCTACCACTACCCCCCATCTGTCTCTAGCACCAAAGGCCTCAATGACAACAACTATACAGACAGACACATCAGTTCAGACAACAAAGCTTAATTCTCCACTTTGGAGTTTCTTCTCCCTTCATGTGAAGCAAATGACACTGGATACTGAACTAGAGAGACCACTAGGCTGACCTGTTATGGCAAATTCTGTATTCTGATTTGGTTTCCTGTCTACTAGACTACGATAATTGTAGCTATGTGAGCCTGGAATGGCTTCAGCCAGAGGGATGCAGTCCAGTGATCAGCTCCCTACTAGAAACATGCCTTTTCCCGTGTGCAAATTCTGCCATGCGGATTTGCTACTGCCCTCGGAACTCACCATCATTTGCCCACCACAAGTATGATCCCAACATGTTTCATCCAACCGGAAATCAGTGGGCCATTTCAGCTCTGATTGTAAGACACTGGAGTCAGCTGAACCACACCAAGAGTTAGCTGGCCTACTGTTTTTAACCCAGTTATATCTCAAGAGGATTTATGGCAGAAATCTCCTTTCAGATGCACACAGCAGATTTTGAGCCTGAATATTCTTGTCCATCTACATGTACAAAACTCTTCCCATGGACATCAACTGGTCAGATTAAAATATCAGCATAAAAAACCATCAGGTAAATCTGAGTGGAGAAGTTTACCCTTAATCCTATCAGTAGAACAACAACTTGAGGGCAATGTCTATTAGCTCAGTAACCATATCTTCCTACTCTGGAGTTTCAGTAGCCCAGAATAAAGTTAATACTTTGTAAACAGGAAGCACCTTTAGTTTATCATCTCAGAGCACAATTTTCAATCCTGGGTGTCTAAAAAGCTAGGCTTCTAAATTAGTTTAGTTGGAACCCAAATGTCTATTTAAATGATTAAAATGGTTACACAGATATAGGTATCTACGTTTAAAAATTGGGGTCTCTAAGTATCAACTGATTGTAAACCTTATTAATTTAGGATTAAAAGCTACATATTAAATATATATCTTTATGTCCCATGATATTAGGCAGATGGAAAAGACCTAGTAGATAATTCAGTTAATCTGCTGTTCAGTGCAGGACTGCTTCCAGCATAACATCTTCAAGTGGTTTTTAGAAACGGCCATTAAAGTAAGGGGCTGAGGATTACACAGTAATTAAGCAGAGCTGTGCACATCTTTGTAGTCCTAGTTCACAGGGTCTACACGAATCATTTGTTTGCATGGGTTTGTGCTGTAATTCTTTCTTTGAATGATGGGTTTGAATGACTCCGAAATCTGAAAGAAAAGCGTAGGCTTTGCAACTGAAGCTCTCTTTTGGATTGAAACCACATGACACCTCAATGAGGCTGATATAACTTCCACCCAAAGCCATAAATTCCATCCTGGCATCTGAAACTTAGCCCCAGAATCATAAATGGTCTCACTTGTCGAACAATCTGACCCATAGCAAAACAGCCTGCCTCCTGTGTGTCTTTTATTGGGTCAACTTCTGTTTGTGAGAGAGACCAGATTTTGAGTATACACAGAGCTCTTCTTCAGGTCTCCTGTGCAGTTATCTGTCCACAATCTCTGCAATTCAATAATCAGTTCACATACAACAGTCTAGCCTCCCATCAATTGTTGGAGAAATTAGCTATGTACCAGCCACTCCTCTACTGACACATTGCTAACAAATGGGGCAAATCCTGCAGTCTTTCCTTAGGTATAACTCTCATCAACATCAAGGGAACTTTGCCAAGGAAGGACCATTTAAAAACTGAGGAAGGGCAAGTGAAACTGGAGGGACTCCTGTAGGAGAGTGAGGGAGAGAAAGCATGCATGCACACAGAACATCAAACTCTAACTGCCATGGGAAATTCAGATCCAAATTCTAGATCTGAACGTTATGACTCAGGCCCAGGTGTGCCTGAAACAAAGTTATGTTAGATAGTGTAATTTTACCTAATCTTGCTTTTAAAAGCCTGGCTAGAAGAAACACCAAGCATACATTTCCACAAAAATACATGACGTGCTCTATTATCCAGATTTGACAAAATTTAATGCCTACTATTTTGTGTAATATTTTCCAAAAGAATGGATTCATCATGTAGCAATTCAGCACCACAGGGCTTGACTTTGCCTAAGGAATTACATTAAATGATGATAAAACCTCAGACTATAAACTCTTCTTTTTTAAAAAGAAGTTGGCCCTTTAAACGCTAGATGGGGCTACAGAATGCTTTTAGTATCAGTTCATTGAGCAAAGATACCATTGATTTTTGTAGGCTAAAACAATTTCTGAAGCTGACAGCATAATGTGGATCCAATATCTATTCTCTAAGCAGCATTTTAAATCACCTGCATATGTTACTGATTATTTCTTCAATTAATTTGATGAGAAGAATTCAGCCAACCCCAAGCATTCAACAATCACGAGTCAGGCCCCCATAGATATAAAGTTATTTTTATTTGTTTTCTAATTACTGAGCCTGTCGGGTGCATTCACGTCACATTATCAAACTATGGCCTGGTCTACACTTACCTTTGCGATTTGGCGGCAGTCGACGGGAGATACGCAAGTGACGTAAATCACTTGTGTATCTCCTGTTGACTTCGCGGCATCTCCTCCGTGCAGCGTCCATGCTGCGTGGAGTCCAACTTCGTTCCCTTCGATGCAGCGCTACGCCACTTATTGGGGTGGTTTTCCTGCGTCGCTTGCTGGATCGACTGAGCGGGTCTACACAGACCGCTCATTTGATCCAGAGCAATCTATCTCATGGCGGCGAATTTACTACTGTCAGTGTAGACTCAGCCTTTGTCCCCTCACAACCATGGGGGCTAGAAACTTCCTCTCTTTAAAATATAAAAGCTGAGATTCTTAAATAATTTGATGACTCTAGGAGCCGCAGCTTTAAGAAAAACACCAAATATCACCAGACTCATGATAAAATGTTGAGAGTTGGCACCATTGAGTATTCGATTGGAAGGGGAATTAGGAAGGTCTGCAATTTATTTAAGAATACATTGTGCATAAAGTCAATATAGTATGTCATTTTTGTCCTGAAGTCATCCCTCTGGATCGCAATCAGGGATCAAAGCCCCATTATGCTAGGCACTGACAAAAAGACGATCTCTACCCCCAAAAAGTTACAATCCAATAAGGTCAGTTCTAACCTGTGTGTTGATCTGAGGGCAGCTGGTACCCCTTGGTCTCTTCCTAGGGTGAGAGGGATTCTGCAGGAGAGGAGAATATGGTACCCCTGGAAAGAGCAAGAGGCAAAAAAAATCAAAAACATAACTGTCTGTGTTTACTGGTGATATAGACAGGGCTATTATTAAAGTTGCCTGAGACTTCCTATTATAAGACCCTGTTTTCTGTTGCTTAGAACTTTGCCAGACTTTTAGTCCCTTGTTCTGAAGTTTTTGATGCCAGGCGTCAGGCTGATTTAAAAAAAAAAAAAAAAATTTCAAGCCAAAATGTTTCACCCATTTCTGAGAATGAGGCCTACATTAAAAACACGTGGCCACCTTTTCTGTGGACTGATGACGTGTCCCTGCTCAAAGAATGGGGCCTCGAAATGTGGAGGAACCTACCTGATTCAAATGCTCAGGGGCTTGTGAGCTTTGTATCAGGGATGTGCCTTTTACAATCCCTATGAAAGTCCAAATTTGGCCAAGTTATAAGCCTTTGAAAAATAGCTGTTCCTGTGCTCAATAGAGACTTGCTAGAGCTGTGCAGCTAAATTCCCCAGAGACTCCATCTGCACTGAGCGTAGTGTATGCTGGGCCTATAAGAGATTGAGCAGGACTTTCCCTGCAATCAGAGCTCTAGGCTGCTGAGGGCTGGGGCTGGGCACTGGAACAGATATCAGGGAACCTGTCTCTCCTCTCCGATCAACGCTTTCCCACCCTTACTGGCACCCAAGCAGCATGGATGTAGCTATCTGATTCAAATGCAGAGGGAACAAGAGCCAGACCTGGGGTGGAGGTCACTGATTGGGACATGATGCCAGGGAAGGAAGAAGCTCGGACTTGGTGTTGGAACAGGGTCACGATTGGGACTAGCTGGACAAGGAGATTGAGAATGGGTCTTGAGGGGAGGAAGAAATTGAGACTGGCTGGACAAGGAGAGTAGGACTGGCAACCAAACAGAGAGCTGGAACGGGATTGGCAAGAAGCCTGGATTTGGAACGGGAGGGGGTGGGAACTATTCAGTTGTGGGAAGACTAAGATTAGGTGACAACCTGAGGGAGACCTTAACTGGCCACCACTGAAGGAGGGAAGGAGTTGAGGAGACACATTTGACAAGGATGGGGATGGGGAAAATTGAGACTGGCTGGGTAAAGAGACTGAGAAGAGAAGCCAGGGGGCAGAGGGACTGGGCCGACCGGATGAGGAGCCTGGGGAGGGGAGACTGGACTGGGAACCAGTGAAGATAAAGATCATGGATGGGGGCCAACTAGTGGCTAGAGGGGAGGGAAGGAGAGAGACAGATCAGAGACGGAGTCAGAGGGAGGGAACTAGGACTGAGTGGGCAACAAACCTGGGATCAAGAATCTGGAGGGGGGAGGGGAACGAGGACTGGCTGGGCAGGGAGGCTGGTACTGGGAGAAGTGGGGGAGAAGACTGGGATGAGGAGTCCAGAGGGAGAGACTAGGGCTGCCTGGGTAAAGAGCCTGAGATGAGATGCATGAGGCCTGGGTAGACAGGGAGAATGGGAGCGGGGTGAGGAGCTAGCGGTAGGGAAGAGACAGGACTGGGCCAGAGGTGGCACAGAAAGGATCGAGCTTGGGGAAAGCAGGCGGAAAGGTCTGTGACTCCTCATGCACACGCCACTCCAGAGCCTGGAATCAAACAAGATCCCTGCATCTTACTGGTCTTCTCCTGCCAGCAAATATCTGTGAAACCCACTGACAAAGTGTGTCTCATCCCCTTCTCGTGCTGGGCCGCAGAGAGGGTGACAACCCACTACTGCTGTCAGTAAGTCCATTAGCTCAGCTGGCAGAGTTCGGTGAGGAGCATCTAAAGGTTCCAACTCTGCTGATGAACCATCCGGGTGTCAATATGATGCCACAGGGTGGATTTTCCATTTTTCAGCTCCCTTTTTTTTAAAAAAAAAGTCTTATTTTTATTACAGGCAAGTTCTGTCACCAGGAGTAGGGTGAGCAGTTAGCTGTTGTATCTAGCCTGGTAAAATGTGCATGATCACCTCACAAGGCTGTAATATCTATACTATTACTTATAATAATAGCGATGTGGGGCTAGATTTTGGTTCGCTGTGCATGGCTCGCCATTGGGAGAGGATGTAAGAAGCATGGCCC
This sequence comes from Mesoclemmys tuberculata, assembly GCA_007922155.1. Classification (NCBI taxonomy): domain Eukaryota; kingdom Metazoa; phylum Chordata; order Testudines; family Chelidae; genus Mesoclemmys; species Mesoclemmys tuberculata. Next base: position 78,733,455 of record ML675624.1, read on the forward strand.
ACATTCCCTGCACATCGAGGCAGCCGTAGTCACAGTCATTGCACACCTGGCATGTGAGGAATGGGGGTAGTGAGTACCAACAGTGGTGCGAGGCAGCCCAAAACAGATAGGGCAGAGTCTTGACTTTATCTCACTTCTTGCCAGCTGGCAAAGGTGGGGACTGCACGCTGCGCCCCAAGCGTGTCTCAGGTGAAGCTCGTGCTCCCTGCTCCATGCGCTCATGGAGGCAGACAGTCGGAGGCAGCCAGCGTGCCCTTGAGGACTGCTGCTGGAGAGGAGCACCTCAGCACATACGCACGCCTGACACACATGCACAGAGCCAGGTCTGGCACTAAAAGCAGGATCGACTGCAGAATGCAAACAGTAGTTATAACAATAGGAGTTCCAGTGAAAAATAACCTTGGGAGGGAACCAGCTCTTCTCAAAGCCCAGCTCTCGGAGCTGAGATGGGGGTTACAGACACTGCACTCGCTGTGCAAAACAAGCTTGAAAGAATTTAAAAGGGAAAAAAGTGCTGCAGACATTTCTCTCAACAGAAGACCAGAACAATCAGTATTTGTGGCTCTTTTAATCTCCATTTCCTTGGTGAGACATGATCCCACTCTATTTCAGCATTTAATCCCGATGGAACCTGTTTGAAGAATTCAGACATGACATCATGGAATCATGACATCACTGCTGAAACAACCAATCAAATAACAGCTAATTAATTACTTTCCCGGGGAACTGTCATTTATCTGTTAAATGTTTGGTGCAATGAAGAATCAAGTCAATTTAGGCCCATAATTAAGGATTTTTAAAAACAAAGACCTATGGAAATGCTGCCATGATTTCTCTTTTCATTTAAATGAAACCGTTTGTTTGAATGTAAATGTAGCATTCAGAGAGAGCCAGGAAGTGGAACTGATTGTAAACCAAAACAAAACTGACTAGTTTGTGTTCATCATCCAAGCTGAGTGAAGTGCCTAAGGTTGGCAATCAGCACTAATAAAGAAAAACAAAGTGGAGCCTTAAAACTATATAATATTCAATCATCTACATTCCTCTAACAAGAACACATGTGGGGAAATTTGTGTATAAATCTGATTGTTAACCTGACATTGTCCTTTCAAGTGTCTTTATAAACCTTTGCTTTACATTAATAAGTGATTGTTTAAAATCAACAGATTAATTGCCTTCAAACTTAGTTCGCTACACAAACGTTCAAAACATATATCTCAAGTCCTTGGGTTTGCTGTCATCATTCTTCATCACTCCTAGCCCCTCTGTGTTCTGCTACTTGCCAGAACCACATGAGTGTTGTCCCTTTGCGGTTAAACTGTTGCTTCGGAATTAGAACCGATTCATTTGGACCCTGAGTAAAAACCAACGAAAGGTCCAAGGGAGAACCAGCGGTCTTTGAATTTCTGACTTCTGGAAACTTTCCTGCACCAGTGTCCGTGGCTGTTATCCAGCCCCATAAGAACTCACACTGGAAAATACCTTCCTTTATTATCCAATAAATCAGCAAGCCAGTAAGAGATCAATTACTTGTACATCTCCAAACACTCAGCTAGTGCTCCCCCTTGACAAGGAGAAAACCCTTCTCCTTAGAGACAATTCTGCCTCCCAGGTAAGTTCCCTAACTTCCCCTTACATTTTTTTATTGGTAGGGTTTTTATCCCCTATCCTGTGCAGCATGAAAGGAAGAATATGAGCTAGAAAGGTGGGCAATGGTGGAGCTGTTGATTATGCAGTAGCAGACCTCATGCTGCGTGGCTGCCTCAAGCCCTTCTGGAGCCTTTATATGGGAGCTCCGCTCTGTGTGGCCAGGAGCTTAGTTAGGGAGAGAGGAAAGGTCAGGGAACAGCCGCTCAACCTACGTTCCCCACTCAAAGCAGGGTCACTTACAATGCAAAATGCACAGCAAGTTGCTGCATCTCTGAACAGTATTTCCCACACCACATGGACAGGACACGGGTACAGCTGAGAAAGGGATACGCTGAGTCACACATGATCCTAATGCATAACCTGGGCATGCCAAGGCCTTCACTTCCATTTCACACAGATCTCCAAGGAATTGCAACCCACCACTGGTCTGCTAGTCCACAAGGAGGATATACAAAAACCTGGCTGCTTTACCCAAACAGCAGCACTTGCGAGGGCCATGCTGTCTTCTACCCATTGAAAACATGGCCCCAATATCTGGTATTACTGCGGACTAAGTCCCTAACACTTTAGCTACAATGAAGCTCCCCTAGCTGGTTGCTGTAGCCGATGCCTAGCTTTTGTAGACCAGCCACTAGGGGGAAGATATTTAACACACAGTGAACAAAGTTTTGCTGTAGGATTTGGTTCTCAACACTGTCTTCTCTTTAAATAAATAAATCAAATACAATAAATCAAGCCAGCCCTGCAACAAACACAGTGCAAACATTACAATTATTCAAGGCCATCATTATCTTAAATCTTCAAGGCTAGATCAGAGCTCGGTTGCATCAGAGACTGCGTCTCTGTCTATGACCCACCAAGACAGTTTGTTCCACCTGCACTCACAAAGCCTTGGATGAAACTAGCAAGACCTAAACAGAGGGTTGTTTTTTGTTGTGTGTGTGTGCTCAGTTATGGAATGATCTACTGAAAGAGATCAGAGAGACTCCAAAACCTGGCTGTCCCCGGGGAATGCTGAGAGATCCACGTGTTCTCCAAAGCCTTCCCTCAGCAATTCATTCCACCCATCCTTGCCTCCATTTCCTCATCTGTAAAACTAAGAAAATGACACTCGTCTCTTTTGTAAAACACTTTGAGATCGAGGAAGGAAAAGCGCTGCATAAGATCGAGTTATTATTTCTTCCATAACAGGAAAGGGAGAGAGAGAGATGTGTGAATATACAAAAGAAAACCACACAAGCAGAACCTCACACATCATCTTGGAGAAACAAACAGCTAGATCACTACATAGTCTCCTTGGAGCATCCCATGCAAAAATATACTGTCATATTCAGGTCCTAGTGCTACAGTGAGGGATACTGTAACAGACAGTCAAAACGAAAATATTTAACGCCATCTCTGAAAGGTGCCTTGCACAGAAGAGAGGCTGCTGTGTTTTGGGCCTTGTCTACACTAGGAGATACGCTAGGCTATAATTACTGTGGTGGCTGATGTCCACACTCCCCTCCTTGGGTCGGAGGAATGCGTCCTCACCAGGAGCACTTCCACCAACCTAAGGGTCAGTGTGGGAGGAGCTGAGAGACCCATTTCTCAGTTCCCTGGTGGCTGCTCACCCCCACCCCCACTCCCGGTCCCAGCAGGGCAGCCACACGAGGACTTCTCCCCTCCCAGTCACAGCCAGGAGCCAGCTGCAGCCCCCGGCATCCTGCCTGGTTCCAGCTGGGAGGCGGGCAGCAGCCACCCTTGTTCTGGGAAGCAGCGTGGCAGCTGCCCGCGACCCACCAGGTGCCAGCTGTGAGCTCGGAGGCAGGTGGCAGCTTATTGCTTCGTCCCAGGGTTGCAGAAGCTGCCCCCCAGCTCACAGTCATGCTCACGGCAGGGCGGCAGCTGCCTGTGCCCCGGCTTGCAGACAGGGAACAGCTTCCCACACCGCAGCACAGAGCCTAGCAGCAGCCTCCTGCACCAACAACAGCCGCCCACCTGCCGGGCTTGCAGCCTGGGGGCAGCTGCCCAAGTCCTGGGCATGCAGCAGGGCGGCAGCTGCCCGTGCCATGGCTTAGAGTCCCGGCACCGGGCTTGCAGCCAGCAGCACCCTCCCGCGCCCAGGGCTCGGAGCCCGGTGGCAGCCCCCGGCACCCCACAAGCTGAATAGCAGCCTCCTGTGCCTGGGCTCACAGCTGGGCAGACACCCTTGTCCCGAGCCCAGTGGCTTACCCAACCCAGCAAGCCACTTACTTGTCAATTTCACTGTTCTAATAGAGCAGTGAAATTGACAAAGCATGACAGCCCTCCACAGCTCAAGGAGAGGCAGTGTCTTCACTGACACCGTGTCGCCCTAGCTCTGCCAATAAAACCCCTACGGCTCTCGTCAAGGTGGTTTCATTTTGTCAAAAACAGGGCAGTTCTATTGGCGGGGAGGTGACTGTAGTGTGTACACCAGCACTGTTTTGTCGACAAAAGCTGATTTCTGTCAACAAAACTCTCTAGTGTAGACCGGGCCTTAGCGTCATTGCAATTGTCAATTGCCCACTCCCACTTTTGGCATGACACAGACTTGAAGCAGAGAGGTCAGGACTGAAATGGTTTTTAGAACTTAAAATAAATGTGTCAAATGTAACAGGAAAAGCTGTTCAAATTTTAGGAGAAAATAGGAAGTTGGTCAAGCCAAAGGAATTTAAAAACACCCAAACCACTCCCCCCACCCCCACTCAAAACTCTCCGTGCCTTTCTGCAAATATTTGGTTGTTTTAATTTACCTAGGGATGGGGCTGAACCAAAACCCCAGATCCCAGCCCCATGACCACCAAGTGGTTTGAAATCCAGATTTGCTGCTCATCTCTAACAAGTTATTTCAGTCCTACCCTTCGGCAAGCTGTTCGTTAAGAGGAGGATCAGCTCTTCAAACCCTGCGTATCCGCACAACAGCTCTGGTCCCATCACTGTAGCAGCTGGTGCTACAGTCACAAATGCCTTTAGCCGCACAGCGCCCCTGAGAAGTAGGAATTAGCATCCCCCATTTTACAGACAGGAACAGAGACATGGAGAGGCCCAAGGTCCCACAAGATGTCTTGGCGGAGCAGGAACCGAACCCAGGTCTATGACAGCCCCAGCTTGTGCTCTAACCACTAGACCATCCTGTGCCTTTCCTGCCAGCCAGCTTGCAGGCAGTGGGATGCGTTCTAAGAGGAAACCAGCAGTGCTGTGCTGTAAGTCAGCTACCGAGAAACACTTTTGACCCTTCTTGGGGAGACCTGTTGCCCTGTATCACCTCAGCTGGCCTGGGTAGCAGCACCAGCGCATTCCTCAACCTGGATCTGTCTGTCATACCCAGCAACACGGAGCCAATACTGTCACCTCCCTTCCTCCAGCTAGCAAGGACTTTGTGTTCTAAAAGCTCATTCTTTCCATGGTGTGAAAAATAAACCAACATGTGCTTCTCACAAACGCAACTAGTCTCCACAGCTGGGTTCGGGGGGGCGTTTTTTGTTTGATTCTTTGATACTTGAAGTAAACAGCAAAAGAATATAATGGGCCTAATTCTACCAGGCACTGAGCATCTCCACTTCCCACTGAATTCACTGGGAGCTCCGACTCCAGCCTTATATTTGCATCCATGTCCTCGCCTGTCTCTGTCTTTCTCTCTCTGCTTCTCGCCTCAAGGGAGTAATTATCTGTGAATGAGAGCAGAATAACTCTTTTAGCAGAAGGTTTCCAAATCTCTCACACCAGGAGCATTCTGAATGGATTTATCATGCTCGCTAAAAAGAAAGGGGGGGGAAGAAAACTTCAACAGCAGCAGCAGCTCCTCCTTTCAGTGGCTCCATGCACCAGGGGAAAAAAAATTGATATAGTAACACTTTAAGGGAAGCATGAATCGGTTCTTCAGAAAAACAAGGCAGTGGTGCCAACTGGAAATGTTTGCTTTGGGGGTGAGCTAGAAGGTTGGCGTCAGTCAGGGCAAAAGACATGCCAGTGGAATGTAATACTGGGAGGAAACAGCAGGTCACTCAATCGCTGGCAACATGCCCAGCCCGGGAGCAACTGGATGCCTTCGGATTTTTTTTTAATTTTTTTTTAAGGCAAAGAGAACACTGGCAGTTTGGAGCTGGGGAGGACGAGAATGGTGTTTGGAAAGGCATGCTCCTGCAGGGATCACCCCGTGATCTAGTCACAGCATCTGCCAGAGAACAGGCCCAGATTCTGATCTCAGCCACTTTGGTGTAAATCCAGAAGTCAGAGGGGCACAAGTGCCACGGGCCAGTTTGCCAAGAAGTGGGCAGCCAGGGGGAGAAGGCAGAACTGAGGGCAAGGGGAAATCGGAATGGGCTGTATGGCTGCCTGTGAAAACACTTCCTGGGGATTAGATACTTTTTTCCATCCCGTGTGCTAATTACCATCAACAAGATGTGGGCACTTAAGAGGTGACTTTGGTTTTTATTTTTAGGAGGAAGAAGAGAAGGATGTTGTTGCAAAACAGTGAGAAATGGGCAGCAGAAAAAACATGGATTTTTTTTTCCTGGTGAGCACAGCCTCCTAATTAGACTATAGGGAAGGTAAAAGACCTGATGGACGTTTTTGTTTCCTCATGTGCATTGTTGAATGGATGGGCTGCTCTTTGTGAAAAGTAACACCCTACTAGCCACAGAACACGCACTGTATGAACAGGCACACTTCTCACCCCTGCTCCAGTCCTCACCTGGAGAGACAACCTTTGGGTTGGGGGTGGGGTGAGATGCTCATTCAGTCCATTGACTCATAGCTAGTGAAAACTCTGCTTTCTCAGTGGCTGAAAACTGTTATCCTGGTCACCAAAACACGAGCTAGCTACATATTTCACAGCCCTCTTCACCTTAGGATCTGAGCACGTTTCAACAGTTAAAAATAATAATTTCCCTCTTTCTCGCTCCCCTTTTCTCCACCAGTACGGATGGATGAAAGCTGAAATAGCAAGTAGAATGTATGTGTGTGGGTGTGGGCGAAAGCCAGATCCAAGTAAGGAGTTGTGTTTTTAGCTCTGAACATAGGGGTTTCCGTGATCATTAAGAGACAGTTCCATAGTCTAGGTGCAGCTCCTATGAAACCTGTCTCCCGAATCTCACAGGTCTGCTGCCTATTGGCCTACAGTTTCATCATTCCAGTGGCACAAAGCTGCTGAGGGACTTCATGATTGTAGATGGAGATGCAATCTCTGAACACCAATCCCATGAAGCTCTTTGACTGCCAGGACAGAAACCTCAGATTGGACTGTGTACTCAATAGCAAGCCAGATCCTGAGAAATACTTTAGCGTGATCCAAAAGTCATTCTAGAATGTCCACTCTTGGCCATACGTTTACTACTTTCCCTTTACGGCTCTCTTTCCTTTTTTTAGATCCTGCTCCTGACACAGGCTCCATCCACCTGCATGGATCCCTGACAGCACTGCAGCCTTTGACTGAACCTCCTTATCTGTGTCTGTTTCAATTTTTAAAGGGTGGTATTTTGGGCAGAAGGGTGGTCTTACAGTTAAAGCACTGGACTAGGACTTGGATTGAATTCCCAGCTCTACGAAAGGCTTCTTGTGACACCCTGAAAAAAAAAAATCTCTGTGCCACCCTTCCCCATCTGTAAAATGGGGATAACAACTTTTCTTTCTGCCAATCGCTGACAGTCTTGTCTATTTAGAACATTTGCTTTCAAGGGCAGAGGCTATCTCATACAGTGTGTATATATATAGAGCAGCCAACACAAGAATCCTGACTGGGCTGTCTACGTGCTCCTGGAATACAAACCAGTTATTGTAATGTATTTGTTTTCATTGAAAAGCATCATGAACAGTATGCCAGGAGGACGCTAATATAAACATCATTTTAAAATATATATATTTACATACTAAAGTAGCCAAGGTTCTGACAACATGCTCAGGGGAAAATGTTTTCTCAGTCTTCCCAATCTCTCTCTTTTCTTTTTTTTTTTTTTTTACTTTGTGCTTGTGAATAAGAATTATCCCACCTGGGCATCAATCCCAGCCAAGGCCCAAGATGCTTGAAATTATCCAATCATTTACAACTCCTCATCACATTTAAAACCCCACTTGTCTTCCCTCCCAAAAGCAGCTTCAGTGTGAATGGTTATGAGAAGCTAAGGTATGGCAGGAAAGGATGGTCTAACTTTTGGGGACAAACTCTATCATCCAACAGTGTTAAAGTTACAAGGAGTTACCTAGACACTAGGCATCTTGAGTGATACAGTGAAAACAGCTATTGTGTAACAGGGAGACAAGGGGGCCTAGTTGTGGATAGGGTGCTGGACTCTAATGCCGGAAACATGGCTGTGCCATAAGCCCACCAGATGACCTTGTGAAAGTCATTTTTCCTCCTGTACCTCACTTTCTCCATCCGTAAAATGGAGAATGATTCTTGCCTCATTTGTAAAGTGCCTGGAGAGTATGAAAGAAAAGCTCTATATAAGTGGGAGGAATTGTTATTGTGAGGAACTAGGTCCTGCTCTAAGAGTGATGATCCTCACCTGAGGAGACCCAGGCTACATCATCAGCAAATCATTCTGTCCAAGCTTCTAAGCCATCAAGACAGGGTTAGGCCTTTTAGAGTCAGTTTGTTCCTTTCTGAGAGTGAAAGGAGTGGACGTAGCATTCATATAGTGCAGCAACTATAAATGGCACATTTCAGGCTAACAAAGATGAATTGCCTGCCCAGAGGAGCTTACCATCTAAAGCCCCAGTCTTGCAAGCTGCTGTGTGCAGATGGATGCCTATACCCACACAGAGACCCATTACATACACCGGGGCCCTACGTGGGCTTGGAGAGTGGCCTGCAGGACCAAGGCTTAAGTTAAGACAGAAGACCACAAGTGCTGAATAGTGGAAGCAGAAGCAAGGAGAAGACAGGTAGATGAGAGTGACAACTATAAAATTAGGTGCAAGCTAAGTAAAGCACTTCTTAGAAATGACGCTACATATTTTTCGATGTAAAGGAAAGGTCTACAGTTTAACAGTGAGAGTAACTAACCATTGGAACAACTTACGGACAGACGGGGGAGGAAGGGATGCTTTTTCACTTGGAGTCTTTAAATCAAAACCGAATGTCTTTCTAAAAGACACATTTGAGCGCCGCCACCAGATCCAGGCTGATACGGGAATTACCAGTCTGCATGGTGAAGGAGGTCAGATTAGATAATTGGAATGGGCCTTTCGGGCCTTGAAAAATCCATAAATCTATGAATTGACATGCATTCTCGGAGAAAAAGGGAAGAGACATGAAGGAGGAGAGGGAAGAGGCATTGTGACCAAAGCCTGGGAGAGGGTTCCAGGCATATGAAGAGGAACACGTGGAACAAGGGATGGAGACAAGCTGAAAAGGAGAGCGACCTGGGTGGCTCCTGCTGAAAGCAAGAGGTGAGGGGGGAGAGGAAAGAGCTGGGAGCTGAGAAGTCACCTGTGGAAGGCCGTAAGGGCAAGGATGAGAGGGGCTGTAGAAAGAAGTATTACAGCGCCAAATTAATGCCTGGTGTCACTCCATTCCAATCACTGTGGTATATATTTTGTAAATACTAACGGCCTTAGTGATAGTTGGAGACGCTGGCTGTGCCGAGCCCGTGCACCAGGCTCCAGGCAGGGAGAACACCAGATGCCAGGGCTGTTTGCTCAGCTGCGTCTGCTGCTCGGAATCACATGGTGTGTAATGTGCACCTGTGCGACCCTGAGCCTCCTGACTATTAACAGCCGGCGGCAGAACGCTGCTGTCATCCCACTGACCTCTCAGTTACTGACCAAAGTAATAAATTAGACAGTCTGCTGACAGCACGGGGCTCTTCTGCAGTGATTTCCGTGCAAATGCTAATATGCCTAATATTCATCAAGGCTTATTCTGGGACTGGAGTCAGCCAAGCTGGCGCAGGGAGATGTAAATTGCACCCGCCCACACCAGCTGATGTCTCCCTCCCTGCCCGTGTCCCATGGGTGATGTGAAGGGAGACAGTGCTGCCTCCGCCTCCCCGCCTTCAGCGTTCCTGTTCCATGGGAGGCCTGATGGGGGAATCTGCTCAAGAGATGCACTGAATCAATACATCTCCAGGCCACGTCTCCATCTCCCCAGCCGTCGCTCGGGCTGGGTTAGCCCCTTGAGGGCCTGCGGACAGAGGGGAGGCCACAACCAACTCCTTCCGTTGCAGCATCCCTGTGGGCTGTTTGCCTCCTTAGGTCCACACCAGTTGTCAACGTTTGGAACCAGTGCCGGTCTGTGAGTGCTCATTCCCAGGACAAACTGAGCGGCTCAGTACAGAGGGTTCAAATGGGATGTGAAGGCACAGCCCTGGACATGGGGCAGTGCAGTGACACCGACCCCCGTGGCAGCTCTAGCCGGCATTGAGCATCATGAGGTTGAATGCCTCCTTGTACTTGTGGGAGAGCAACCATTGTGCCACCCTAAGAGGGTGCGATGGGAAAGGCAGCTGTCTGTTCCCTGCTCCCACCTGGCTCACTTCCCACTGTGTGTGTTTCCTGAGCCCCAGGACTGCAATCATGCCCAGCCCCTGTGTGAGGGACACAAGGAGGTGAGTGCAGAGGTTTCAGACACCCTCTCTCCCTCCCTTGCATACCCACATAGGGGGTGGGCACAATCTAGCTAGTTAAAAGGGCGAGTTGACATCAGGACAGTACCCGTGAACTATCCTAAACTCACTGCAAAACTCAGCCTAGGTTTTTAATACCTTGGGATTCACACAGGTAACTAACTCCCCAGGCATTGCATCTGTAGTAGCAGAGACCAACCTCTGTGACTGTTTCTCTTTTTCCCATCACTTGTTGGTTCATGCAGGATTTTCAGTGCTAAACCATTGTGCGTCTTGCCTCTTTATTTCAGGCCAGAGGCTCACCGCATTCTGGACCAGCTGCAATCCATCTGGTTTCACTAATACTTCTAATGTGATATTTATAACTAGCGGAGCACTGATCATATGATGGGCTGTAATCAATGAATCATGTGCCAATTGTGGTTATTCCAGAAGTCAAGCCATACTTCTACATTTCAGAGTCCATAATCCTTTGTGGAGTTTGTGTGATTTTTTGTTGTTCCTTTCCACCTCCTCAGTACTGCTGTAAAAAACAAGTTATTCTTGGGTCAGAACAATTGTGAGAAAAATCAAAATGCATCTGTTTTCACGCAAAGAAGGAACCTAGCTGAGGAATCAACCAAAGTTTCCATTTCCCAAACACTATTTGCCATCACCCCTGGCTTTGCTAAAGGAACTCATGCTTCTGCAAGCTACTTAGCATAAGCTAGATGGACTTTCCAAGAAATTCACATGTCGTGCCAGAAGCTCCTTGGTTCATCCAACCAAAAACCAAAGCCATGTTTGACAGTTACAGCTCATGAACTTCCAGGTAGCGTATGACACTTCCAGATCCAACCAGCAGAGAACATTTTTGGATGGACATCCATTTGGCTATGGATAATGATTTTCTATATTTATTTGTCCACAGACACCCACCTTTTGCTTGCTCCATCCTTCTCTGCTTGCTAGTTCATGGTAAAGACATACTCAGAGAGAGGGAGGATATATGCCAATGAAGTTCTCCAGTCTTAAGACACAATCAAATATTCCGCTCACCACCATCAGGCAAGATACACCCTTGGATTATTCCTGTAATGGGAGCTTAGCACATAACTTCAAGAGCTGTTGGTTAAACCCTTCGTCCACGGGAGCAATTTATAACACAGTTTGGGAGAAGAGAGAACAGTCTATAGTCACTTCTGATTGTAAATCCACTGGGGCTTGAATGGAGTTGTGCCAGGGATGGATTTGGCCCAACATGGCTAAAGGGAAGCAGGAGAAGAGAGACTTATTAAAAGTCTCCTTTCACAAGTGCTTATAGCTGGCCCGCTTCAACATAAATGAAAGATATCATGATTCATTCTGGCAGTTAGGAAAGATGACTGCAGGTTTAATCTTCCTGCATCTTTTCTACCAATCCTCCAGAGGCCCAACAACTCCATGGCCAAGAGAATTCCATTCCTAAGTGCCAAAAGGAGCTAATTTTCAAACTTTGTAGCAGAAGCACGAAAGAGGGATCCCATTGTGACATTCTGCCACATGGGAATTCAGCAGCACAGAGATTTTCTGCCTGCGGACAAACCAGATGCTTCCTATAACAGTGGGAGCCCTGAAAGCCATTTCTAGGGCTCAACAGAGACTGTCTCCGTTTTATGCTTTCACTTTAAACAAAGGCCTCAGTTACCTTGCGAGTCAGTTTATTCAGAATGACTCTGCAGTGAGGGGATTAACAAACTCTTGACTGTTTGGATCACTTCACTGTGAAAAGATCCAAGATCAACGGAGGGAAAAAGCTAATTCCTCCTTGTGGAGAGAGAGAAAGAGAGATACTGTTTGTGGAACAAAATGATCAAACACTGAATAAGACTATGCTGGGTCATCACCTCTACTTACGCAAACAGAGAGTACCCTACACACACAAACCCTGCTGGGCACTGGGAGCAGCTGTGCAAACTCCATAGTGTCGTCTCTTACTCTCTGGGACCTCATGGTTCTGCCACTGCTGGAGCTCTGTGGCGTCCTCTTCAGGGTTTTGGGATGGGGTGGAGATAGAAGGTGGGACCATTCATTCTCTTATGCACCATCCCCTTGTTCAGCCCCCAGCTTCCACACACCAATGTAGGGGAGAGGTATGTCACTCAAAGCAACATTTACCCCTAAAAAATCCCTACTAGCAGCCACAGGGGGACTCAGATAAAGTTAGCGCATTCTGCCAGGAAGTGCGGTGCAGCTAGCTGTGTAATGTCTCTTTCCTCTGTGGAACTGGAATTTACCCTTCCCTTTGGGCCTCTCCGTAGCTGTACTACCAAGAGGCCTCAACCCTTGCACAAATTCCACCCACCCATGAGGCTGATGCTCTGGAATCTCCCTGAACTTTTAGTTGTCTTTGGCCAACTCCCATAGGGATGAAGTGGGCCACTGTCAGCAGCTGACTAGCACCTTTGTTATAGACCTGACTGAGTCTCGTGTATGCAAACGTATGCGTAACTGTACCTCTAATCTGTGTGCACAATTACCACGCTCAGAAGTGCTACAGGCTCTCGCAAGAAAATATATTTTGAAGATTCACACTAACAGGCTGCTTGCCCAGTTTTCCATTATTCCGTCCCATGCTTGGGAACTAAGCTGTGCGATGAGCATGAACAATATCCAGCTAGTAGAGACTTTACTCAGGGCTTTCATGGTTAATGCAGCACTTAACACTTCACATGGAGGGTTTTTCAGCTGTTTCACCATCAGGAAGAGTGGACAGAATAGAGCTGGTTGGAAAATGGATTTTTTTCCCCAGCAGAAAATGTCAACTTTTTGTTAAACCCTCCCCGCCCCCGCCCAACCCAAACATTCCCAGTCAAAACCAGAAATTTTCAGTTTTCAGCTGAAATTTTTTGACAAAATCTTGACGTTTCCCAGGGAAAGCAGACACTTGTCACAAAAGATACGGTTTAATCCAAAGTGCAATTTTCTGTCAAAAAAGAGGTGTAGACAGAAAACTTTTGATCAGCCCTAGAGCGGATCCTTCAACTAATTCAGTTCAGTGCATATTAACTCCACTATTCACCATTTATAACTATTAACTGCAAGACCTTTCTGAACCTTTAAAAAAAGAAACTTTTCTTTTAAGACTGGGGAGGGATTCTTGCCAGATAAGCTCCATCTTAGGTCCTCCATAACATAATTTCTATGCCTCTTCTCCTACCCCATTCACATATTTCTTCTGACCAGCTGTTACATCTTCCAAGATATATACATACAGTTATAAGAGAATGAACCTCACAGGAATTTGCCATGCACTCTGAATATCATTAGGAGTGCATCAGTAGCCAGGAAATGGCTGTAAGTGTAATGCAGATGCTAGAATTATAGGGCCTGATTTGTTACACCAATGTCAATCAAGAGGAGTTCCATTCAAACACCAATGTAAAACTGATCTACCCGAGAGCCAGAATCATGGCCTTTGAGGCACGCTGTGGTTTCGTATCAGGTGCTGTGGGTTATTGACTCATTTGTAGAAGCTGTGGCTTGCAGGGAGAGAAGAACAATCAGTGGCTGATTGAAGAAGAGAACAAGAAATGAGGTGATTCACAGGAAACAGCCAGGACTGGGAGTCTGGCTTAGACCCTATTGTTTTTCACCTGTGAAGGGATCACTCCCTTTCAATATAGTGTTCCAGGGTAGCTGAGGCCTTCTCTTTGGTCAGTTCAACTCACTAGCCCGGAGAGAAACAGAGTCAGCATCACTGGTGCAAATATTCCATTTATTATTCAGCAGTGCCATTTCCTGGCATCCCACCTTTCTGAATGGCTGTCAAGGAAATAGGCACCACACTGTAAAAGACATTCTTCTAACCTGTTCAGATTGTTTTTATATAGCCCACTCAACACAGCCTAAAATATTTCATCATCCATTGGGAGAGTACAACACGGTAATGTGTGTCACTGACCTTTATCACAGCCACCCGGCTTCTGTGTACAATCACAATGAAACAGACAAAATTCCCAGTGACAATCAGGTTCCAGTCTCTGTGTTAACTCCAGGTTTGGCTGCAGCACCAGGCAAATTGTCACTCACTGCTATCTGGGTCTGCATTTTAAATCCTTTCCTTGGTTATTCAGTGCAGAGAACTGCTTGATCCAAAGCTCACTGAAATCAGCGAGAAAACTCCCCTTGACTTACAAGGCTCTGGGTCAGGGTGCAAGACTATGTATGGAAACGTGCCTTCGAACAACATGCCAAGAGGCTCCTGACCTTTAAATAAGAGGCACTCAAACAAAAATGGATACATACCAGTAGAACATGTACCTAAGCTCCCTTGATTAAAAGGTTGATTTAATTACATATAGGAAACACAAGAGATGCAGTTATTTTACAATCGTTGGATTAGAAAGGACTGCAAGGGTCATCTAATCTAACCCCCTGCCAAGATGCATAACAAATCCTTTTCTGGCCAGCTCCCCGAATTGCCCACTACACCCTGAGTCTGTCTCTCTCTTATTCTCTTCTGTTAGACCCCATCCACAACATCACTGTTGTTTACCAGTCCAGTAAACTGGTTAGGGACACAAAGGGATTAAAAACAGGGCTACAGAGTGTGGTTACTAAGTGGTTAATCATTTGAGGGAATTTTAATTGTGTGCACCGCTTGCTAGCTACCTAGCACGGCACATAGTTCAGTTCCTTAAAATGGTTAGAGGCAATTATTTGGCTGTGTTGACAGGAACCCCTATCTGCACCCATACAGCCAGTCCCTGCAGTGCTCCTTCCTATAGCTGCACAATCAGACATCCTCCAGTGCACTTTTCCACGTGAATTAAGTGACTCTCCAGGTGCTTAACTCTGAAGACATTCATTGCGTCTAAACCATCCAAAAGAAGATGGCTATCCAGCCTCTTTCAGAAAACCTCCTGTGAGGAAGCTTCCATGGCCTCCCTTGTCAGTCTCTGCCATTGTCCTACTGTTCTTACAGTTAGGAAATTTTTCCTGAGATTTAATCTAAATCTATTTTGCTGTAGTTTGAACCCATTGCCTCTTGTCCTGCCCTCTGTGTCAAGAGCAAACAACTTTCCTCCATCCTTTTTATTGCAGCCTTTCAAGTATTTGAAAATGTTATCTTGTCCCCACTTCATTTCCTCTTTTCCAAACTAAACATACCCAGTTCCTTCAGCCTTTGCTCATATGCCTTGCCTTTCATACCTCTGATCATCTTTGTCACTTGCCTTCGGATCCTTTCCAGTTTCGCTACATCCTTCCTACACATTGGTGACTATTGGTCTACACCTACCTAGTGATTCGGCGGCAGCCATGCAAGCTACACAGAGTAGCTTGCATAACTCCCGTCGACTGCTGTGCTTCCCTTCTGTGCGGCATCTTCACTGCACTGCAACACACGAGGAGGTGGTTTTACAGTGTCGGCTTCTGGATCGATTGAGCGGATCTTCACTGACCGCTCACTCGATCCAGAAAGGTCGATCTGATGGCGGCGACAGTGTAGACATGCCCTTAAACTGTACACA
Organism: Mesoclemmys tuberculata; assembly: GCA_007922155.1. Taxonomy (NCBI): domain Eukaryota; kingdom Metazoa; phylum Chordata; order Testudines; family Chelidae; genus Mesoclemmys; species Mesoclemmys tuberculata. The sequence continues at coordinate 78,749,164 of ML675624.1, forward strand.
GTACTCCAGCTGAGCCCCAACCAGCACCAAGTAGAGCTGTACTCTCACTACCTGTGACTTGCATGCTATGCATCTGTTAATGCAACCTAAAATTATATTTGGGTTTTTTTTTGCAACAGCCTTGCATTGCTGATTCATGTTGAGGTTGTGATCCACCACAACTCCCGAATCTTTCTCAGCAGTGCTGCTGCCAAGCCAGTTATCCCGCATTCTGTATTTGTGCATTTGGTTTTTCTTCCCTAAGTGTAGCACTTTATATTTGTCTTTGTTGAATTTTATTTTATCTATAGCTCAGTTCTCCAATTTATCAAGATCCCTCTGAATTTTAGCTCCATCCTCCAGAGTGTTCGCAACACCCCCAGCGTTGTGCCATCTGCAAATTTAACCAGTATGTTCTGTATACTTACATCCATGTAATTAATAAAGATGTTAAACAACACTGGATCCAAAACAGATCCCTGTGAAACTGGATCCAGAATAGATCCCTGTGGAACCCCAATTGAGACCTCCCTCCGACCCAACATCAGTCCATGAACAGTTACTCTTGGTCTACAGTTGTTTAACCCATTACATATCCATTTAATGGTAGTTCTGTTGAGCCGCATTTCTCCAGCTTACTTATCAGGATGTCATGTGGGGCTGTGTCAAAAGCCTTGCTGAAATCCAGGTATATTATGCCCACCGCCTTCCCCCTACCCACCAACCAGTTACCCTGTCAAAATCAAGGTGGTTTGGCTGGTTAAGGTTCATTCCCAAAGGCTCATATATTACCGTCTATGGACTAAAAATTGCTCTTAGTGACACCCATAAAACCCCATTGCAATTGATGGGTTACACAACCACATCCGAGGGCAGAATCTGGCCCTTTTCTGGCCAGCTCCTGGAATTGCCCTTTGCTCCCTGAGTCTCTCTCTCTCCTACGCTCTTCTGTTAGGTCCCATCCACAACATCATTTTTTTACCATTCCAGTAAACTGGATAGGGACACAAATGGATTAAAAACAGGGCTACAGGGCTACTAAGAGGTTAATTGCTTGAGTGAATTTCAATTGTGTGCAGCACTTGTTAGCTACCTAACATGGCACATAGTTCAGTTCCTTAAAAGGGTTAAAGGCTGTTATTTGGCTGTGTTGACAGGCATCCCTACCTGCACCCGTACAGCCAGTACCCGCAGTGCTCCTTTCCGTAACTGCACAATTAGACATCCTCCAGTGCACTTTTCCGCATGTACTGGGTGCCACTGTGTGCTTAACCCTGAAAACTTTTATTGCCAAGACTTCCCTGGAGAGATGGCACATGCTTAAAATGCCCATAACTTATTTTTTAGTGCACATGGTGTATTGGCTACTCCTACTTTAACCTCTCTCAAAATAAAACAAGGGGACGTTCATTAAAATTGACAGTCAACAAATTCTTCAAGGGAGGAGTTGTCTGGTTTTTCCTGTGTTTGTACGGCAACCTAGCACAATGGGGCTCTGGTCCTATCACAATAGAAATAAAAAATAAATAAATAAGTTTAAAAAATTGATAAAAGGGAATGTTTTTAACCACAGTGCAGAACTTACCCATGGAACTCATTGCTACAAGATATCACTAAAGCCAAAAGCTTAGTAGGATTCAAAAGGGATTAGACCTTTATATGAGTAAGAACATCCAAAGTTCAATGAGGTAGGCTATATTAAATGTAAGACATAAACCTGCACATTTCAGGACATAGTCAAACACCGAGACAGGTTAAGAAGAAATTGTTGCTGTGGACAGGTTATTCTGCAAATTGCTCACTAGGGAGTTTCTTGCACCTTCCTATGAATCATCTGGTGTGGGCCAACATCACAGACAGGATGCTGTGCAAGATGGACCACTGGTTTGACTGGGTATGGCAACTTCTATGATTAGGCCCCTGAGACTCTGGAGCATAGGGCCCTGGATGAACCTACCAAAATGGTGTTTGTCACCTGCTCATGTTGATTTCTCCCAAGCTTGCTAACAGAAGGATCTTTCAGGGATACTATCTCCACAGGAAGAGAGCTAATTCCTTCACTACAAAATGACTGCTATCCCTACAGGAGGGATGGATCCCCAGGTGCCACAGCATCTTTATTGGCAGGTGGGAACAATTCTGTCACCCTGGTCTTGGTGAGCATCTGATGTGACACAGGATCCCTGACAGAAAGGGCTTTTTCCTGGATTTGAACAATATCTTCCTATAGGGAATTACAGTTCTTGAGAGACATCCCTGGATAAATCCAGATCTGCGGACACAGCTTCTCCGAGGCTGTCAGAATCCACCATTGCCAAAACCTAGGCTTGGTCTGGAGGCAGGAAAGAGGGCTCTCTCGCTCTCTCTCTCGGGAGCACCAGCCCTCCTCAGAATTTGATAGAAAGCAATAGCCTTCTCCCTCCACCCCTTGCGTACTCATGTGCGCACGCAAGCAGACACACACACTGGCCTGTGATGAATTGATATGGTGGTTGCTGGGGGAGGGGGTGTGGTACAGGGGAGAGGATGAGGGGGCTTGGTGTCACCTCCCCACACCCGAAAATACTCAAATGCAGAACTGAGTTTAGCTAAGAGGAAATTAGAGACTTTCAGCGTTCCTGCCTGTTGGGACGGTGTTGAATTATACTATATAGTATCATAATGGACAAGTTTGGTGACCCTGAGTGCTGGAGGATTCTGGGAGCAGGGCTTCATAGCACTAGACTGTGAAAAACCACTGAAAAGGCCAAACCTGCACTTGGCATCAATATGTGTCAGAAATGTTTGCCTAGATCCTGTGTAAGCAGCTACGCTGACGTGCAAGACCAATGGTCACGGTCAACCAATGGCCAGTTCACCTGCTATGTACATGTGGAGGTGAGTAATGGTGAATCTGGGGCGAGCTGACCTGGATCAACTGACCCTGTAGAATGACGTGACATCAGTGCCTGGGCGGGAGTAGTCCACAATAAGTGAATATCAGCCAATCCCTGCATCCCCCTCCCAAATTATGAATTAATTTGGAATATGCCACATAATTCTCTGGCAAAGCATATTTTGGGGAGATGTGACTTCTTTGGGAAGAGAAGATCACATGATATCTAGCCTTTTCTATCTATATCTCATGTATCCAAGAGGACAGAAAGAGGATCCAAGAGGACAGAAAGAGGATTAAGACCATAGGCCCTCGGGGTAACTTAGACCCTGCTCCAAGGGATCATAGATCAGAGGGCCTCGGGGGAACCAAGACCCACTACGAGGGACTCAGAAAATAGACCAAGGACCTGAGGGAACCTGAAGGAGGAAGAGACAATCATCACCTCGGAGTGATAGCTATCCGGCTGTGCTTATTGATCAGGATACTGTGTGGGGCCAGCATAGTTACTGAGTGTTTATGCTTGGGAAACTGAGGCTTACTAAGGAGAGGCATTGTATAGTCCTTTCTATTTGTCTGCGACGATCTGCTTTTCAATAAACAATAGGGCACGTAAATTGATCGGAATTGGTCCCCGGCTCAACGCCACCTTTCTAGATGTGCTGTGTTCCTTGGCCCTGGTGTTTGCCTGACAAGGGAGCCACGTTTTGTGGGGTCTCTTCTCCCTCCTAACCGTCACCACTAGCGCTCCAGTCTCACTGTGAGGGAGAGGCCAATGGACTGGGGGGGTGGGGAGGGAAGGGAGGTGGCGGCTGTCAGAAGGGTCTCTGCTCCACACTGAAAAAGAAAGCTACCAACCAGATGGGGATGAGCTGCCTGCAGCAACGTCATGAGAAGCAGCAAAGGCCTTGCGGGCTCCTTGCAACTCCAGGGCTTCTTGCAAAAGTGGTAGTGGTAGTTGTCTGTCAGACTAAGTAAGGAAGAAAGCTTCCAAGTACAATGGGCTTTCCCACTGACAGCAAGAAGCCTAAACCTCCTTGCATTAAGTCAGCCGTAACCAGATCTGTCCAGTTTCTTATACCAGCTCACACTGATATTAGTACCAGAACCAAAACCCAAATGTAAACTTCTTAAACTTGGAGAAGGGCTGGAATCTGAATGCAGATCCAAATGTGTTGACTTCCCCTCCTCACGTCTCTAATGGCCCAAGCCAAACCCCCAGCAGTTCAATCACTTCTGAACTTCAGAAATGGTTTGAAATCCAGACTGGAGTTTGGTAGTTTAGGCACGCTGCTGCTTTCTATTGGCCTGCATTACCTTTGTGCTGCACTACACATCAAGGCCCTGGATCAGTACTTGAAGAGTCAGAAGTTCATGGAGATATCCAGGGCCAGCTTGTCAGAAAGTTGTTAATATCCAGAGAGCGTTAATTTATATAGTGTGAAATTTAGTAGGAAGCCAACGTGGAGACCATAACATCAGAGAAATAACCTGAATAAGTACAAGTAAGAATCTTGGCTGCAGTCACATCTTACATCAGCTAAAGTCTATGGAGCCCTTTACTAATACAGAAACAAAGAACTACACCAATCCAGCCTAGAAGTTACCCATCATGGCATCATTCCAGGACAATGAAGGCAGAAGTACTTCTTAAACCTGCTTGCAGAGATATTTACAGGGGAGTGCATGGTAGGCAGGGGATACAATTACAGACGGGGCATAAGAACACAAAGACATTGGTAGCTCATGCCGTGCTGAACTTCAGTGACTGCCTTCCGCTGCTGTTTTTCCTACCTGGCTGGCTGCTCCGATAGCTTTACTTTCACTGGATCCTCTTTCCTCCTACTCCCCTTCTCGGTTGCCCACCTGGCATGGGACCTTAGTCCCTTCTTTTTTTCCTTGGACTATTTCCTCTATTCTCCTGGTCTCTCATCATCCTTATGCTGATGACACTCTAATCTGCTTCTTCTCCACTCTCTCCTGACCTCTCCCCCTTTATCCCGAGAGAGGGAGAGAGAGGGAGAGAGACGAAGTCACATCTCTTCCTGTCTTTCTGGATGGTCTTGTGGATATTTGGCTAAAGCCTGAACTCATCTTCTCTCCCAACAGAGATGAAGTGACTTGCTGAGCATCATACAGCAGGTCAGCGGCAGTGCTGGGAATAGAGCGCAGGTCTCCTCTCTCCCTAGGTCTCCTGGCTCCCCTTCAGTGTCCATCTCACTCTGAATTTCCTGATGGAGTTTCTAAACTCATCAGGGCAGGGGCTGTGGGGTGAAAAGTTCTTTTTAAATTATCATGCCAATGGTAGACAAATAGTGAATAATGAATGTAACCCTTCTGGCAGGTGGTAGCAGCAAAAAGGACTAAGTTCAATATATCTAGAATCCCTCTCACCAAAAAAACTATCTGTAGAAGCCTGCCCCAAAGACCTGGGAAAATAGAACACTCTCCCTATGTGCCCTTAACAAACAGAATTCCTTTCCCCCCCCACACACACAGAAACTCTGGGATTGCATAGGGAAAAGGGAACAGTTGTGAACTGGGAAACACAGCAACAGACTATGTAAGCAAATCCAGAGTAAAATACACCTCTCCCAGTAACTTTGATAGTTGTCCATCTAACTTTCTTTTCTACTGCCAGTGAGAATGTCTCTCAGGTAACAATCCTGTAATCACACCACCTCAGCCATCCGCCAAACCCCACTCACAGTTAGGATCAACGAGTGGCAGAAGTCCAAGTGTCTCTCTAACAGTCTGTCTTCACTCCCAGGGGAAATGCTTTATCAAGGTGCTGTGTAGGCAGAACCTCAACAGAGTCCACTCTGCCCTCCTCCTGCTTTCCTCTACAGCATCTCTCACAGTGAAATCCTTTGTCTGTATTGTCTCTTGATAGAAAACCCTTCCAGGAAGGGCCCTTCAGAAATGAACTCCTTCACCTCCCCAAACCTGTCTGGGAGCTCATTACCCCACAAAATCCAAGTTTCTGGGTAGGCACAGTGACTTCCAGAACGTGACTGGTGGAACTGTGGGTAGATAGCCTATGCAAATGAAGTTCTCTATGCCAGCACTTTCCCTTTTTCACCAATAGAGGAAGTCAAGAGTTCTTTCCCCTCTGAAACTTCTGGCCATATGGCTTATACCTCAAGAATATTATAATTAATGACGCATCACCTGCACTCTGGCCACTAACCCAGTTCCCTCGGGGTGCTTGTGACATTCTAAGCTTTTCTACAGTGTCGAAGAGTCACTATTTAAAAAAAAAAACAACCCAACAACCCCAAACTATGCAAACAAATTTTCTCCCTAACCCACAAATGGGGAATTTCTCTCCCAAATACAGTGGTCTGAACTTAAAAAAAAAAAAGTAATATTCATCAGGATCACATTTCAGGTCCAATATTTTTAACCAAGAGCTAGGCAAAATGTATGTGAGGAATTTACCCCATTCTTTCTTCTATTTGCAAATTATCCACAAAGCGTTTTTGATTTTGGGGAATGTATGTGTTATTCAGTATGGCCTGACCAACACTTCATGTGCAGTTATTTCAGCCTCTTGGCTGCCTATGAATTATTCTCATTTACTGTTGACTCAACTCTACTCCTGATGACGGTCACTAGGAGAATATGCCCTCTTCTCCACATTAAGAAGGGAAAAAAATGGCAGACCAATGTGACAGATATTTGTCATCTGGAAAAGAAGCCGATGCAGCCAGCAGCAAAATGGTGCAAAAGTTGGAAAAACGAGTCACTTTAGGATTGCAACTGCTTAGCTTCACCATATTGAAAGGGCCAGCCACAGAAATGCACACTGGGAAAAAGTTCCCCCAAAAGGGCAAACTGCACTGGGAAGAATTATGAGAGAATAGGAATCAAGAGAAAAGGGCCTGTGATAATTACACTAATGTAATTAGCTAATGTAAAAATCTAGACAGACCATTACAAACAGAGAGAGAGATGGTGGGGGCTAGGGTTTGGCCTTCCCTGACCAGGGTGCAGATCGGAGCCTGATGCAAAGTGTGCTGGCCTTTCCCAGTACAGGCATAGCCTCGATGCACAACGCCGCGTTTTCTTTGTATCGGTGTTGGGGGGCCAACCTTGGTGAAGCTGCCTGGTTTTGGGCTGTGGGGAAGGCACCCAAGGTTGATGAGCCGGAGAGGGCAGACATGGAAGAAGCTGGGAAGCTGATCATCTCTCTTAGTGACATTCCATCAGGCTGTTGTCAATCTTGATGCAGAGGTCAATCAAGACATCTGAGGAGGCGGGAAGAGGGACAAAGGGGAGTCCACTCTTACTGGTTCACCATTGAGGTCATCATTTAGGCCAATGCGGAAATGATAATGCTGAACGACCTCGTTCTTTTCAGTATCCACTCCCAAGTGGTGGAACTCTGCAACGTACTTAGCAACAGGCCAACGTCCGGGCCTCAATGCCCAAAGGGTAGTTTTAGCTGTACACTCATGACTAAGGTAATTGAAGATCACGGCCATCGAATCAGGACTGGGAGGGACCTCGCAAGGTCATCTGGTCCAGTCCCCTGCACTTCTGTCAGGACCAAGTATTATCTAGACCACAGGTGTCAAACACAAGGCCCGCAGGCCGAATCCAGCCCGCGGGCCGAATCCAGCCCGCCGCCTTGTGTTATCCGGGCCGGCAGTTTTTTCTGAGCCGAGCTCATTAAAAGTGTGCGAGATCTCGCGGCAGCGCATGCTATCGCGAGATCTCGTCTCAGAAAGGAAAAGGCCGTCGGAGTCTCCTACTCTGCCGCCGAATTTCACCCTGCGGAGAGATTTCTTGGCGGAGAGTAGGAGAATAGAGTATGTGAAGTAGAATAGAGCATGAGGTGTTTCAGTGTATGTATGTGTTTTAGGTGTTTAGGTTTAGGTGTTTAGGTTTTAGGTGTTATGGTATGCGTGGCCCCCTTGAACTTAATTTAATTTAAATGTGGCCCGCCATAGGAAGTGAGTTTGACACCCCTGATCTAGACCATCCCTGACAGATTTGTCTAACCTGCTCTTTAAAATCTCCAACGATATGAAGGCTTCAGTGTTGCCCAGGCGTTGGCTTGCTTTCTTTAGGAGTGGGGGGATACCCAGGCTAGACCCTTCCCAGTCAGCAGACTGATAACCAACCCCACTCAGCATTGGTCCGTGGGGAATGACTATGGGCACAGCAGAAATAGGAGCCGGGGTTGATTAATGTGCCCCGATCACCATTATGAAGTTGGGGAGACTTTGGCTCATGCAGAGCAGATGGTGGAGTTGGGGGCGGTGCTGCCTGCCTGTGTAGCGCTGAGTTCTGTACCTGAAGGGTAACCACCTCTGCCTGCAGCATAGTGGCCCGGGCCTGCCACGATCTCTGGCAAGGGAACATTGGCCAGGAAGGGATCCCTACTAGCCACTAAGCTGGACGCCTTGTCATCCTGGTTCCCCTCTGTTTACTTTGGGCTGGTCAAACAGGCAGTGGACTGGGTCATAGGCCTAGTGGTCAAAGCGGGAGGCAGACCTAATTAGTGTCCGAATGCCAGCACCAAGGGTTGAGACACAGTAGGAGTCAAAGCTGAGACTGGGAACTAGATTACCGGGAGTCAGGGAAAGCAGGGGCAGGGCTTGCTCTGAGGCAAGAGCAAGGCTGGAACAGGATGGGAACAAGGCTGGTTAAAGGGTAGCATCTGGGCTGGAGCAAAGCTTGGCAAACCAAGCATAGGCAGACAGAGAGTCTGTGGGCATGCATGTTGGGAAGCCAAAAAGCTATTACTGCTGCTAGGTTTAAGAACTGCCTGCTGGCTTCTTCAGCCAATCAGGCAGGGTGGTCCATCAGGCAGCCTTGCTAGCTTGTTAGGGCCTCAATCAGAAGCACTGAGAAGGAGCAGCTGAGAGCCTTGTTCCTGACACCTGGCCCCCATTGTGCTAGGTGCTGTACAAACTAGTCTATCTAGGTTTTTTATAGCACATTCATCACTATAGTATCCATGTCCCTGTCTGTCTGTTTTTATGAACTCTCTGTAGGTTTAAGTCTTGTGGCTGTCTTTTGCATCACACATCTTGTGTTAGGAAATGGTGCCTGGTTTTCTGCCTCTGAATGAGAGTCACTGAGGACAATCAACAATTGAACAGGCCCTGCCTTGGCTGAATAATGGTTATGCTAAAGAGTGTGGCCAAAGCTTTAATAAACCAATTTTTCCGGCCCAGACTCCAGGCAGGTGGTAACCAGGCAACAGATCATCTGACAGTGGACCATGATCATCGGAGGAGGGAGCAGGACTTGAGGCAACCTGGAAGATCACCTGGCAGAGGGGACTGGAAGTTATAAAGGACCACATTTTAACAGCATGGCTCTCTCACCTACTAAAACAAAAAGAGAAGCCTAGACTGGAGGAGTGAAGCCCAGGAGATGGGACTTGGAACCTGGAAAGATATCTGACCAAATCCTGAAGAATGCTTCAGAGAGGTGAGGAAACTGAGGAAGGGAATGGTGTAAGGTGTTTCTTGTTTTGCTTGGATCCAGAGTATCACTTGTCTGTGTCCATGAAATGAGCCTATGGGACAAAGAGAGAGACTGGGGCTAAGGCCCGCAGAGACAGAAAGGTGTTCAGAAGCACATGGACCCAGTGTGTGGGTCCAAACACAGCAGCCTGGCAAGTGGTGAGCAGGGGGAGCTCCAGCAGGGCAGTGACACCATGGCATTCATTTCTATTTTTAAGCGCTGACAAACAATCCCTGCCCTGAGAATGCAAGCACTCTTTGGGCCCCAGCCGACTCCCATTGAAGTCCATGGAAAGATTCCCATTGATGTGAAAGCAAGTTGGATCAGGACTTAAATCCAGTCAAGACACTGTACAAGCAATCATGGATTAATTCTCTCATGTGAGGCAGATAAGTAGTGGAATGGGAGACTTACGAGAGTTTGATCCTATATAAGACAGAATTACATTTGGCCTTATATAATGATTTCACATACTTCTATGTCCACTGGGCCAGATTCAGATTGACAGCAAGCAGGTGCAACTCTGTATAAGTCAATTAATTGACTCTCAATTGAAGGAACTGTCGAGATTTTTTTAAAGCCCTACAGATACTTCCCCCTGCTAATCAGCATCTCTTATATTTTGTGCAGCTATAGTGTGGGAGCCCAAACCAGCTCATAATGAAGTCAATGGAATGTTTGTCCTTTACTTTAGTGGAAGCAGAATTCCATCCTAAGTCAGAAATGGTTGTCTGAATCTTCTGGTAGATAGCGGCTATTAATTTATGGGTATCCTTGGTTCCATCTCAGCAGAACTCATTGGTGCCTATGAACTCTATATCTGTAGTTTACCCAGGTTAAAAGGTTGTTTTATAAAGCTTCAGACTCAGATTTCAAAAATTGGTGCCTAAATTTAGACTTCTACATCCATATCTAGGCACCTAGAAAATAAGCTGCTTGACTTTTAAAAATGCCAAGCACCCATCAACTCCCATTGAAGTAAACGTGGATGCTTAGCACTTCTGAAAATCAGGCCACTTACTTAGCTGTTTAGGATTTAGGAGGTTTAGGAGATTATTTTATTACGCTCAGAAGAGACCATGATGATCATCTAGTCTGACATTCTGAATAGCTCAGATCAGTGAACCTCACCAAATAATTTCTGCGTCAAGCCCATATCTTCTGTTTGAGCGATAGCATAACCCAAAATAAATAAATTAATCTCAATATTAAAAATGCATGCCTTATTTCTAATCTGAACTTGTCTAGCTTCAGCTTCCAACCACTGGATCGTGCTATGCCTTTTTCTGTTGCTGTCAGATAATTCTTCCCCGTGTAGGTACTTGTAGACCATGATCAAGTCACCTCTTACCTTTCTCTTGGATAAGTTAACTATATTCAGCTTCTTACGACTCTCACTATAAAACATAAGTTCCAGACTGCAAATCCTTCTTGTAAACTCTTTGTTGAACCCTTTCTAATTTGTCAACATCTTTTCTGAAGTGTGGGCACCAGAACTGGACACTGTATTCTAGTAATGGTCTCACTAATGCTATGTTCAGAGATAATACCACATACCCACTTCTACTTGATATTCCACTGTTTATAAATCTGAGGATCACAGTTGCCCTGTTAGCTACTTCATTGCACTGGAAGCTTTTATTCACCTGGTTATCTACCATGACACCGGAGTACAGCATCACTGCATTCCAGGATATAGTGCCTCATCTTGTAAAACTGGTAACCATTTTTTAAAATCTTGGTCGCTATCTCTTTTTCAGCATTAGAAGTTATTTTCAATATGTATGTTTTGAAGAAGCTATCTGCTTTCTTCAAATCCCAATACAGAAAATATGGGCCAAATTTCATTTTTTTTGAAGCAAAGCCAAAAAGAAAAATAACCCAAGCAAGTAGGACAAAATCTCATAATTTAGTCTAGGAGAATAAAGAGCTAATATAACCAGGCTGCAAACTGTCATAAGCATTTTCTTCTTCAATGGATATTGAATACACCATGTAAAAAGCAAGTATTTCAAAAGAAACATGATGTTAGATCTCTGGCAAATATGATTAAAATATACATTGGGTGTGGATAATGTTCATTTGTTACCTCATTTCAACGTCCATGCTCAGTTTTATATCCAAGTGGGTTACCCTATCATCCTGGCCATGTACGCTTGCCAAGTTGCCAAATAGCTTTAAAAAAACCGCACTGATGAGAGACTATTGACTTTACACGTTCTAGCAACTCCCACTATACATTTTTATGGGTATTTAGCAATTCTAAAGGGTCACCTTAATTTATTTTCTTTTCATTAATAACTGTGTTTCATCAGCCTTCTCTCTCTCTTTGTAGTCTCAAATAGCTCATTTTATAAACGTATTTTTCATAGAACTATAAAAATAGGGTGTTTAGGTCAGGGACTGGACACACTAGAAGGCTGCCAAGACCTTTAAAAAAAAAAGTACTTCATAATAAAAGAATGTGCTGCTGAAGGAATTTATATTGAAAAATGTTATCCCACTCTCATTTCATATATAGATATAATGTTATAATCCTTAGAAAGAGGAATTTAAAATACTGTCAGACAAGGGGCATACACAGGAATAAAAATTTGGCCACTTTTGTAGAGACACTTTCAGTGTCCCCTGCAGCCCATGGAGCTGCCTCTCCCCATCCCCTGCCATGGCCCCAGGGCTGGAGGAGATGTCATCTCCTGGCTCAGCCTGGGGCAGGAGGGGCTCGTTTTCTCTGCCCTGGCCCCGAAGGAATTCTGCGACCTGGCCGGTACTGTGCCAGCTCAGATCAGACTGTTTTTGCTCACCAACAGTGGTTTAAAAAAATTCCTGTCGAAGGATAGTTGAAAAAAATGTGTAAACATTTTTTTTAAACAGAAGCAGACTTCTAATTTTTCATAGGATTTGGAAGTGTGTTCTGAGTTTAAGAACGTATAGACATGTTAATACCAACTGAATCATCTCTGAAATATTTCCATAGCCTTATTGTGACACACATTCCATCAGTTAGTTTGCATTTGCTTTCTGTTTATTTTTGAAATCCGTTCCATTGCACCTGTTTACGGCAGATATGAATCTGGCCCACATATTTTGTACTGGGATTTGAAAAAGATCCTTCAAGGACATCCTGCTGAGCCCTGGCTACTAAATCTTGCCATCCTGTTATTAGATTATTTCAGTTTCTTTTTTTTTTATTTTGAAAATTCATTTTCCAAACATCATCTTCTAGAATTGCATGTGCTTTGCATAGCTACTCCCTTTTTTTCCAGAGAGCAGAAGGATATCTGATTAGGTAATTGGCCAACATGTAGGAAAGGAAGGATGATCTTGTGACTAAGGCCCAGAGCTGGCAGTCAGGTGATCTGGGCTTCATTCCTAGCTCTGTTGCAGACTTAGTCTGTGACTTCGAGTACAGTATCTCTTTTACCCTCTCTGTGATTCAGCGCCCCACTGCTAGGAGGAAGAGAATAGTACTTCTCCAAAGATACCACCTGTTCCGATTTTCACGCTAGAGTCTTAGCATGAGATTGGCAGAACCCCCATAGCTTTTAGGCAGTGGTAGCAGGGTAACAGCATGAGCAAGAGACCCTCTCAAATATTTCAGTCCGTTCTTTCTTAATGACAGCTGGCCAGAGAGTTCCCAGCAGGAGATTGCTTCTCATCAACCATCACTCCGTTCCTTCAGCATCTCAGCGATACTGGTCAGCTATCCTTTACCTTCGAGTCAGCTCCAGGTCACTCGTTTTAGATCTTTGAGGCAGTTGCCTGGTGTGGCGTTAGCATCCTTTCGCAGTGAGTTAGCACTTCGTGTTAGCACCCAGGGAGCTGACAACTGCTTTGGTGCTGATCGTTGCGGTGCCCAGCACCGCTTTGCCTCAGTGCTGTCTCAGCCCCTCCACCCCTACTGAGGAGTTCTCATTTGGTGGACTTTCCCAATGCGTCAGCACCAATAGTGGGTTTGGGTGCTCATGTCACAGGTTTTATCAGGCAGACTTGAGGCTACTTGATACATCAGCATCTACACTGCTGTTTCCAAAAAAAAAAAAAAAATGCCTTTGTTTATGGCTCAGCTCCTGTGTTGGTCTGGTGTTTACATTGGTACCTCCTTCACCCCTGGTCTCACATGTCCCACAGTACACCAGTAACTCCTTCTCTGTTTTGCAGGTATGGCATCTAAGTAGGAAGGATGACCAGCCTACATCTTCCCACCCGCTTACTGCAGCAGCACATTGTCAAAAATCTAATGATCATATTCACTGCATCATCTGCCTTGAAGCTGATCATGATGTGGAGAGGTGCTAGGCTTATTAACCTGGTCCTAACTCCCTGAGCCATCCAGCCTTATATGTTTAAGAGCAACTTTGATCCAAATATTTGGCAAAGTATAGGAATATAATTTGATAAAATTACACAGATATCAGTAACCAACTTAGAGTTTTCAAGAAAGATAGTTGATACCTAGAATAGTAATTGAGCATCTCAAAAACAAACAAACAAAAACCCCAAAACAAAACACAACTAGTAGGAGTTAGGGTTTTTGTTACAGCTGGTTCACATTTTTACAAATTTTGATTTCTTGATGAAAATTTTGTTAACATTTGGAATTTCAGTTAAAAAAATGAGTGTTTGGAAGGGGAGGTGGAATCGGTAAACCTTAGCTAAATGTTTCCTCCTAATTTTTAATCAGCTCCAGTATTTATATGTTCAACATTCAGGGATCTCTGTATATCTGCAAAAGGACATGATTCTTTATAAATATCAAGTGTGGCAAACTGCCCATTTCCCCCTGGCGGGTCTTGCGCTTTTACCTTCCGTTTGTGGTCAGGGCGCCCCCAACCACCTCATCTCCCCTGGCTGTAGCAGGGCTCTGTCTCCTGACCTGGGAAGGAAGCTTCTCCTCACGCTGTTCCACTCCTTTTGGCAACTTCTCCTGCATTTGTTCCCTCCCCTTCCTTTAGGGAAGGCGGGGTTTAAATACCCTTGGCCCCGCCCTTCATTGGGTGTCTTTAATTGCCCTGCTGTGCTTTCCCCTCTGCCTGCAGGGCAGAGGGTGTTTAACCCTTTCGGGCCCTCATACCGGCCCCAGCACACCCTTTTAAAGCTGTCCAGACTGACTTTATCACACAAGGATAATGATTCTTTATAAATATCAAGGATATTCATTTCTAATAAGACTGTCATAAAGTTGTCATAAAGCAACTTTACTAATATGTTTAGATATTATAAACCGTACTTATTAAAAGTATGGGATCTTTTGAAAAATGCAGGACAATAGTGTAATACTGGGATAGCTATTTTGATGATCTCTTACCTCCTTCAAAGGCTGGGTCTATACTGATGGCGGCAAATTTGCCACCATCAGTTTGATGTCTTTCAATTGACTGAGCGGTCTGTGTAGACCTGCTCAGTCGATCCAGAAATTGACGTAGGAAAACCACCTCCGTAAGTGGCGCAGCGCAGTGTGGATGGCGCGCAGAACAGAGGCAGCGAAGTCGACGGGAGATACGCAAGTGTTTTATGTCACTTGCGTATCTCCTGTCAACAAATCCGGAAGGTAAGTGTAGACCAGGCCTAAGTATGTTAATTAGAAATAAGACAATAAACAACTTCAACAATATGAAGACTAGATGTAATCCTAAAAAATATGTTCTAATTCAACCAGAAGTTATGGGTTTGATGTTAGAACTACTGAGTGACATTCTATCACCTATGTTATGTGGGAGATCAGACAGGACTATCATAATGATTCCTTCTGGCCATAAAATGGATGAATCTATTAAAGTTGGAGGACCTGATTAGACCCAAGAGATAAACATAAAAGTTAATAGAACAAAGAGGGGCATGAGGAAGTGAAACGTGAGGCAGTAAATACTAATAGCAGACTAGACCAGAACGAGCATGTGATGGGTCTCTGCTGATATTTTAGGGATAGAAGCATGTCTTATGCTTTTGGGAGTGTGTACCACTTACCAAAAGGAGATAACATTTGGAAAATACTGTTTTTAACCAGCTTAAAGTGTTCGTTTTAATCATTCTAAAGAATAATTACACACAACAAACTATGTTAACAGAACATCAAGATTGCAACATCAAACATTCAAAAGTTAGGAAATGCCGGAATTAGAGTTGTCTGTACAACTTTAATTTGGCCCCCTTGCGCCAAATACTAAGGGCTACATTTTTCAAGGTCCAGACTAGCAGATTTTTCAAGATGCATTACGCACCTACCAGGATTTTCAAAAGTGACAAGGAGAGCTGGGCACTTTTGAAAATCTCATTAGGCACCTATCTGCATTTTTAGGTGCCTAAATAGCTTTAAAAAGCTGGCCATAAGACCTTCTGCCCCTGTCCTCCAGAATGTCCACCTTCAGCTTGTATATCCTTCTACTATTCCCCTCTGTTACTATCTCCCTGGCTTCTATCACCACCAGACTTTCCCTGACACCATCTATTCCTATTCCCACCAGCCAGTCCCACCCCTCCACTCCTCTCATTCCCAGACCCGCCCAGTCCCCCTTTGCTCCCATTTCTTCCTCCCCACTCTGCATTCAAATTAGGCTGTTCCTCCTCCTCCACACTGCCCGAGTGCCAGCAGGGGGCATGCTGATAGCACAGGGGTGAATCGCCCTGCTCCCAGTGCCTGGCCCAGCAGTGGTAACACTTAGCAGCCAGGAAGAGGAATTACAGGAACCATTCTGCTTGGCTCTTGCAGCCCTGAGCTGGAGCACGCTCAGTACAGATGGAATCTTCTGAGAGTTTAGCTGCCAAACTCTAATAAACCTCTACTGAGCATGTGCATAAAACAATTTACAAGAGGTTTCTAACTCGGCCAAATTTGGGTGAATATTAGGAGTGGCTTATTCCAGTTTAGCTAAATTGATTCCTAATCACTTTAACGAAGCTGAAAGAAAAGAGGTTAAAACTGAAATAAGAATTTCTACACAGCTTTTTTCACTGGCTTTACTTTATCCATTTACAATCACACTTTAAATTAAATTAGTGCATGTAGACAAGCCCGACGTTAAATGACCAACACACAAACAAAGGGTTATATTTCCAATGATAATCAGGGCTTGTAATATTCCCCTCCCCCATCCCTCTTCCACAGGCAATTTGATTTCTCCATCTATTCTTTGTTACATGCTAAAATAATAGTCATCATATGTTCATCACCAGAGATCAAACTCAAAATCTTGGAGTTTGCAGTGGTAGCAGCTGCGGCTGGAGCTAAAGAACAGACAGTGTTGCACCAGTTTAATTTAAGGTGTAATTTTTAACTAATTTAGTTAAGCCAGTGTAGAAGGTTTTGTGAACATGCTTATTTTGGTTTAAACTGGGCTTATTTAAATTTTGTTTAAACTGATTGGGAACAGGTTTAAGCTAAACAGAAATAAACCACTCTTAAACTGAAATAAGTGGCTTGCACTGGTTTAACCATACCGATTACTTAAATCAGTTCAGCTAAAACCATTGTAAACTTGTGTGTATACAAGTTCTAAATCCCTTAACTAGCAGCTGTCACAGTTATATCCTCTGTGGATCACTAAACAGTGTGGGACAAAGACTGTTTTGTTATTACATATATGTACAGCACCTTGTACAACGGAGCCTTGATTCTGCTCCCTGTTACACCTGTAATACAAATAACAATATTAGCGCACAGTGGGAAATGATTTGACACAAAATTATATAATTTAGACTGTTTAGGTTTATGTTTCTTGGAATCTGTCAGTAATTGTCACCTCTCGAAGGGGCAGAGCAGCTATTTAACAGCACACGTAAACAACACACATCAGTTTAGGGCAATGAGGGAAGAACACAAGGCCAAATTCTCTGCTGCTGTAAACTGCAACAGCTCCATCAATTTTAATGGAGCTGTGCTGATTTACACCCACAGAGAACATGTCCACTGAGTCCAGTTGAAACAGCAGTGGGAATTAGGTAGGCAGAATCCAATTACTCAAATTGAGAAGTAGCCAACGCATGGGGTTTATGCCTCTACTTTTGTGAAAAGTGCCATGGTATCTTTAATGATGACAACAATCTCGGTGTTCAGCCTCAGCTGAAAGATGGCTTTCTTGAGTGAATTAACAGGGTGACTTTTAAAGTAGAGCATGCTGGGAGATTTGGGGAGTTTTTTCCATGCTCACACCAGTGCTCTTTATTTACAGGTGGTTACCCACCACCATCTATCAATACACAGTTTGGCCTAAAGCTCCAGGGAGTCTCACTGTTCCAGGGAAGCTCACCCCTCCTGCTGTTGCAGTGTCTCACTTGTCTGGCTGTTTGTCTGCTCCCCCACACTTCCATCCTGGGAGCTTTTATAGTGCCTGGATAACAAGCCTGGCAGCTGCTCCTCATCAGCCCACTCTGTGCAGGTTTACTCAGCCTGTTGCAATTCCCCTCAGTTAGGGCTTTAGTACTATTTGAGCTCCAGGATGTGGGTGGGCACAGCTAAAAGCCCCTCCCCCAGCCTAAGGGGAGGAACTACGGGACTTGGACTCAACTAATTACAGGGGACAACGAATGAAAAAACAGGTATGGGCGTGGAGGTCAAAGGGCTAAACGGAGGGAACGTGAAGGCGACACCGAGCAGAGAACCTGGGACCCCACCCACTGCTCCTCGAAGATTAGCTCAGGAGTCAGTGAACGTGGCCCAGAGGAACTCTGCTTGGAGACGTTATTGGACGGAGGAACGGAAGGAGGCCCCATAGTCGCAGAGCACCTCTTTGGCCAACCTCCTCTCACTGGTGTTGTAGATGGCCGTCATGGCCAAGGTGAGGAGGAGGTTGACGAGGAGGTCCCGTGACTTTGGGGGGCCACAGATGGGGTGCGTGTGGATGAGGGGGTGAAGGGAGAAGTGCAACCAGAACCTCAGGAGGAGGTTTGGGAGGAGCCGGAACAGGGGCTGCAACCTGGTGCACTCCAGGTACATGTGCACCAGGGTCTCCCTCATCCTGCAAAAGGGACAGGCTTTGGGATGGGGGGTGAACCGCACCAGCTACCCACCATTGCTCACGGCTCTGAAGGAGCTGCCAGCCGATATGCCCGGTGGGCCGTGGAACCAAAGTAGAATAGAGGCTGGTCCACAGGGGTCTCTTGCCCTCTACAGGTGCTAAGAGGTCCCACTACTTGGTATCAGGGTGAGACATAGGGTTGCTAGTGAGATTACCCCCCACACACACTTGGGGAACTTGGGTGAACCCACGCCTACAGAAAATCCCTATATCAGCCTTCCTCTTTAAAAGAAATAGGAACCAGCAGGCAAAAATAGGAAGAAAATTAGAAGTATTATATTACATTACCTATTATTAATTAGTAACAACACCTTGTACTTTCCACCTAAGGATCTCAAAGCACTTTACAAACATCAGTTAATACTCACAACTTTGACACGAGGTAGAGAAGTTCCCTATCTGCATAGGGAAGTTGAGGCACGGAGAAGTAAAGCAATTTGCCCAAGGTCACTGAGCAAAACAGTCGCCAAGGTGGGAACAGAACCTAGTTCTTTTGAGTTCTGGGTCTTGTGCTTTAATAGAGGAGACTGCATGGTTTAGTAGGCAGGACACTGGACTGGCTGTCAAGACAACAGGGAGTAACATTTTCACAGGCACCTAAGTGGCATAGGCACCTAAGTTCCATTGACTTTCAATGGGTATGTCTACCCATGGTTGGCCTGTGCGGGCTGACGGGCTCTGGCTAAGGGGCGGTTTAACTCCAGTGCAGACATTCGGGTTCTAGCTCCAGCCCAAGCTCCAGGACCATCCTGCCTCGGAAGATGCTAGAGCCTGAGCGCCAGCCAGAACCCCAGTGTCTCCACCACAATTAGTCAGACCCTTAGCCCCTGCCCCACCAGCCCAAATCAGATGGCATGTGTCCACTGTAGGATTTTAATTGCAGTGTAGATGTATTCAAGGAGGCTTACCCGGCCAAGTGTCTAAATCACTTCTGAAAATGGAAATTATGCTGTCACTTAAGTGCTTCTGAAAATGTGACCTTGGTTTTTATTCCCAGATTTGTCACTGATGGGCAGGTAAGTCTCTTCACCACTCTGCTTGAGAGAAACACCCTTCGTTTATCTTGCCTAGACGATTTGCTCTTCTGTCTCTTACTCGGCCTGGGTGCAGTGCCTACCACCCTGCTGCTAACAAATAATTATTCTTAGCAAGTAACTCACTAGCCGTGGCTTCCTCGGTTTTGCTTGTAAAAATCAAAAATGGTCTTTGCACGGCAAGAATCTTAGGAACAGAGTTAAACTCAATCGCAAAGCAGCGCCAGGAGGGATCTGAGAAGTAAGAAGACAGAACTGTGTAGCCCTCTCGGAGAGATGTTTGCTAAATCTCAGTGTTGCCTTCACCCTCCCGCTCCCCCAGGTAAAATAAGTCAGGCTGGCACAACTAAGAAGGGGGCAGGTTAAGTCCCCCTCCAGCTCGAGTTCTCACACTGTTCAGATCAGTTGCTTCCCCTTGCATGTGAGTGACCAACGAGGCTGATAGCAGGACCTAGAAGCAAGACGACCCGCTTCAGCTCTTACATAAGACTAAAGAAACCCCTGCCCAAGGGAGAAGGGCATGCCAGGAAACCCTGCGTCTCCGGATCGATCTAGGAAGATGCGGGGCAGAAACCGATCTATGCACGAAGCCAACCCTCCGCGCGTTGCTCTCAGCAAGCCCTGGTCTCTGGGCGGGGAGGGCTTTTGTCCCTCTTCCCTGCCCGGGGTGTGCGTGCCTGGGAGAGACGGCTGGTTACCGAGCAGCCAGCCGGGGAGGGGGGCGAACAAAGGCGACTGGCAGCCCAGCTGGTTTGCAAAAACGCTTCCTGTTTCTTTACAGCCGCTCCCGGGCGGGGGCCGAAGCGCTGGAAAGTCTCCGGGCTGCAGCGCCAGGCGCGGGCTCCTCCTCGCCGGCGGCCGCCCGATCCCGCTCGCGGGGGGCTTCTGTGCACACGGGGGCTAAGCGAAGCCAGATGGAGCGCGGCGTGCGTTCGCCCCCGGCGCGGGCGCGGCGGCCGGGGCTGCGGAGGACGGGCTGACTTGCTCCGGGGGGGAGCCCGCGCGGCGCCGCTCGCCTCGGATGCCGGCAGCCGCCGGGAAGGGGCGGGCGAGGGAGGGGGGATGTCTGCCGTGGGGGGCAGCCCGCGACCCGCCGCGCAGGCGGGCACTGGCCGAGCGGGCGCCCGCGATGAAGACCCTGCCGCTGCGGGGAGGCGAGCCCTGGCGCCGCCTGTGCGGGAAGGAGCTCGGCGGCCTGCGGAGGCTGAAGCGGCGGAGCGCGGAGGCCGCCCCGCGGAGCGCCCGCGGCCCGCGGCCGGCCGGAGGGATGCTGCGGGAGGCGGGCGGCCC
>ML675624.1:78770238-78808148 GCA_007922155.1 Mesoclemmys tuberculata
CGGGAGGCGGGCGGCCCCAGCCGGCCGGGCGGCGCGGCGGGGCTGGTGGCCCGCAGCGAGGGCGCTCCCCCGCCGGGGCTGGAGGCGGCTCAGCCCTTCCCGCAGCCCAGGATCCTGCTGCGGCCGCCGCCGCCGCCGCCGCTGGAAAGCGCCTACCCCGCCTCCGCGGGCGCGCACCTCCCGTACCCGCCCGCCGCCGCGCCTAGGACGCGGCCGGGCGAGGCGGCGGGCGCCTCCGCCGAGATCAAAGCCGTGCAGCAGACGCGGAGGCTGCTGGCCAACGCCAGGGAGAGGACCCGGGTCCACACCATCAGCGCCGCCTTCGAGGCGCTGCGGAAACAGGTACGGCCCGCAGCGAGCCCCCCGCTCCGTGCTCGGCGACCGCGCGCCCCGGGCGCTCTTCGTGGCCCCCCGCGGCCCCGGCCAGAGGTTTTGCTTCACGGGAGAAGGGCGAGAAAAACCCCGCCGTGCCGTTCCCCCCCCCCCCGGCCTCGTCCCTGAAGTTTGCAGCCGCTGCTTTGCGTGGGATCAGCTTGCTGGGGGCGCCTCTTCCACCCCCCCCGGTCTTTTTTGAAGGTTGTTCAAGCCCGCAAACGCGATGCGGCTCGATCAGCGTGTGGTGGCATGAGCTAGCAGCCCGAAGCCCTGCTGGGGCATTCCGTGAAAGCGGGTGCGCTTTCAGGGACCTTTGCAACGCTTCAACGTCCCTAAGCATTTTGTTGTTTGAATTCCTAGTGAGACCAGGTTTTTTTGGAGTGTGGAGGGGGTGGGTGGTTTGATAGAGTATTCATTCTGCACGAAGAGCATGGCCAGGTTGGGGGCTATGAAGCTAATTACTTGACATCTTATGACTCTGGCTCTAATACTCCATTGGTGCAGCACCAGAACGGCCCATGGATGCACCAATCCTCTCCTCAAAGGAGTTCAGATGGGTTTCATGCTGGGCATAAATTATATCTTCCTGAATCAAGACCATTAGCCAATTGATTACACAGCCCCAGCTCATAACATTTTTTCCAGAGATATTTTACTTTTTCTGGGTGTTGAACAAGCTCTGAAACTCAGTTTTATTTGTTAAAGGGTTGCCTGCATTCGCTCCAGGGGCTGCTATTAAAATGCAAATAGTGCCTGATTTAGTGGAGCGAGGTATAAGGGCAGACAAGAAGAGCTGTTAATAGTGCTCACACCGCTGGTATCAAAACTTTTTTTTGCTTTAGAACAGCTAAGGAAAAGAGGAAGAGATTGAAAATCTACTTTTAAAAACCTCCCCAGGAAATCACTCTTCACTTGCTTTTTGTAGGGGCAGCTTATTTATATCAGGCAGGGGAGAGAGCTGTCGCAAACTGTTTGCCAAAGCTGTGAGCTGTGCCCATGCCTAAATCCCATCTCATGACACAATAGTTCACCTAACCCTCATTGTTCACCTGGAAGCATGGGGCTGGCTCTTTTCAAAAAGACACAAGGGAGTAAAGGAAATCAAACTCCCATTGACTTGTGAGTTGGGTGCCTAACTCCCTTAGGCCTCTTTGAAATCCTCAGCCTTATTCATCATTCCGCATCATTCATCTTCACTGTGGCCTTTAAGCTGATGGTGAAGAACAAGCTTTTTTTTTTTTTAAAAAGGCATTTACAATCTTCAGCCTCCTGCCTGAATGGGAAACAAACATTTGCCAACCTCAGATGAGAACTTCTGAAATGTTAAATAATGCTTAAGACCAAGTCACTCATCGAGCATGGTGTGGGATGAGGCAGCTTAGCGTGAAAGCAGCATAGCTAGCTGCCCCGCTGATGACACTGGGCCCATTCAGCAAGGTCCATGTGCCTATTTCTAACCCATGAATAGGTCCACATGCTTACGTGGCTTGCAGAAGTGGAGCCTTTCATGTTGGTTAGTTGTAGAGTTTTCTGGGGCGCTCATAACCCATAGTATCAGAGCACCTTGCCATCATTAATGAATGTATTCTCTTGGCAGGTAGGGACGTGGCTATAGCGACTATAAGATCGTTTAGTGACTGTTGAGATCAGGGCTATAACATGGTTAGAACATTGTTTGGTCCTACTACACCAGCAAGAAAGACCCAAGAGGGTTATAACCTGACCTCCAGCCCTGGCGAAATGTGCTGAGTAGACGGGTCCTGTGAAAGAAAGAGGAGAAAAAGCTGGGCCTGGAGCCTGCAATGAGTGCTGAGCTGTTCTCAAAACTGGTCCCAGGAGTGCAATAAAATGGGAGGTTCTGACCTAGCCTCTTTTTTGAGCCCCAGAATAGCACTTTTCATTGCTTAGTCTTCCCCTTAGCTGACTAATTAAATTGTTTTCCACTGTACTGGCCTGCCTGGCGAAAGCAGAGAGTCATTAAAAAACAGTTCCCCCAAGCTTGGCCAGCTTTTGTTTCTTTGCCTTCTCTGTAAATGCAAGTGAGAACCTTCCAAGGATGTGAAGGAAGAGTACAGCACACGGGGTCACGGAGGATTCCCTGCCCCAGGAGGGGCCTGATCCTGAGAGGTGCTTAGCATTCCCAGTTCCCAGAAGGTCCTTTCACCCTGATCCTGCAGCCCTTGCTCACATGCACAGGCACCTCGGTGTCAGTGAGACTTGCCGGGTTTCAGAATCAGACCTTTGGGCTCCATCTTGCAGCCTTGAATCATGGGAGCAGTTCCACTCACCTGAGAGAGGCCTTCAGGATCGGGCCCTGTTTCTCTGTCCCTCATTACCTTGTTGTTCTGGGCTCTTACTTTAAGAAATATCTTTTGAGTTTTCTCGCTTTGCTGCCTGAAAAGCTTCTTAGGGCTTATTTTGATTTTAAGGAGCGGTGGCTGCCCATCCCAGACTGGTTGCTTAATTCCCACCCTTCCCCATTATCCACTTTTGTGAACGCACAGGGACCATGGCTAATCCCACTGAAAGTAGACGGGAGCTTTGCCGCTGACCTCAATGGAACAAGATCAGGCTCATCAGGAGGCAGTTTTTCAGTGTAAAATCACGGATTCAGCCCTAGGTTAAGATGGATTATAGTGTGGCGGCAGTTGAAAACTTCAGTTAAGATCATGGCCCCACGGTGGTAGGCCCTACACACACAAAGTAAATGAGAGTCTTGAAAAATGAAGCTTTTTGTAAATTTAAATTAGACACGTCATATAATTTTGTTGTCAAATCTGCCACCCCATTATGACTGGTCAGCATGACCTATGCAAAATGCATGTGGCTGTCTCAGTCCAGTTTTCAATGGACAGACATCGTTGTCACAAAACGGGCAATGGCAATTTCCCAACTCGGTGGCAGTCTCCATCCCTGCTGCCTTCAAACACAAGCCAGGCGAGTGGCAAATAGAGGCCCCACTCTTCGGGTAACTGGGCATTTCATGCAAAGTCTCTAAACGCCTGGATCTAAAGTTCAGGTCAGTGCTGAAGAATTCTGAAAAGGCTGGCGCCTGCACTGTGGAGAGAAGACCTCATTGCCAGCACTGGAAGGTTTTCTCAGCCGTTTGATGCAGGGGAAGAGAGTAGGTCACTGGATCATCCTTTGGTGATGTTTTGATTTGTTTTTTGTTAACTGCCAACAACGTACTTGGCCCTATAAGTGACAAGGGAAGATCATTGGACAAGCAACCGTCCTGCACATGTGCAGAGCACCAACTCGCATCCTCCATGTCAAAACAGATGGTGAAACAGCACGGCCTTGTAGAAGTCATTCAGATAAACCTGGAAGATTATAACAGATACTTCTTCTCGAACATACTGAATTCAGCTATTGGGGATAGGACCACACTGTCTATCTGAAAAATCAGAGTTCCGTACCCCCCACCCCAAACCCTACACTCGGCTTTCAAGCTCTGGTGATGGCTTTTGTACTTAACAGCACTGTGTAGATGGGACAGAGCAAGCCTAGTTTGCTTCCATTGTCACACACAGGCGTCCATAGGTAAGGAACTGCCCAACATTTCTTGCATTCCTGGGCAAAGAGCTCAGAGAGGGGTTATACAGAGATTCATCTGTAGAGATTAAACTGGCAGACCTCAACCAAATGAAGTCTTAAGATCCTCATCCAGTGTAAAAAGGGCTCTCTGGCATGCTGGACAGGAGGTAATCCCCATAGTCTGTCCACTAGGAGAATGTTACACACGGACCGCAGTTCACCCATGAAATTATTCATCCATTCCTTCCTTGTCATCACACAACGATCTCTTAAGCAGCTGGGTGCCTTTCCCTGAAGCATTGAAAGCGATACCTCGCCTTAGACTGGTGAGCAGGGCAGAAGAGTGTCACCACCGCTGATTCTGTTTCCCAGCCCCCACGCTCCTTCTTTGGGAAGGGAACAGGATCTCTGAAATCAAAGCAGAGGTGTCACATACACCACTAACCGGTGGGGAGGGCTGGAAAGAAAGTGTAACAGAGTTACATGATCAGGTTGTGCTTGTGGCAAAATGGATTTAAATAGACTTTGCTCATTGGAGTTTCAGTCCACGAGACTTTGAAATAATCCTTCAGGTCCACAGGGCCTGATCCCACAGCCCTATCTCATAGAAGACATTGTACCAGCCTCGGCAAGAGTGCTCACGTAAGCAGAGGCTGCAGGATCGGGCCCATGGCTACTCAACCACATAGAGCCCAATCCTGTGAGGTGAGAAGAAAAATGCTTCTTCTTTGCAATATGTTCTCTCTTTCCATCCCCCTCCTGAATCCTCCTTCTCAGCCCACCCTAAATCAAGCAACTGGCATGCAGCATGCTGGGCAGATGGACAGCAGCGGCATACATGCACTATACAGCTGTGCACATATGGCACACATGTTTCAGCTTGTATTTGCTAGCTATCCAGATGGCAGTGAGGTTGTTTTTTTGCTCAGTGGGGGAAAGAGTCAACCACAGTTGTTTTGCAGAAGAGGGTAATCCAGCCATGTCGTTAAGTACTTAGCTGTCCCTAATCTGGTTCCCTGTCCAGACTTCTCCTCTGAGATGGGATTTAGAAGGGCAGCTCTATATTCTGGAGAGCAACTCAGCTTTTTAAAATGAGAGAAGCACTTGGTGTTGTTGTGTTACACTGGGTCCCTTCTGTTTGTATTGCCACACTGGTAGCATGAATTTCTCTCTCCCTGCATTTCTAACGCAACCATCACTATAGTATCTTGGCACCAGAATGCTTAGCCACTCTGTAGAATCTAGCTGCTAAGATGACAATGTTCTCAGAGCATTCATAGCCCTGAGGTGGCACATAAGCGAATAGCAGTTTCTTTCCCTAAAGATTGCCATAGATGACATCTTGGTGCTGGCTACTGGAAGAGTTCTTCCCTGAGATCTGTGGATCTTTCCTCAAAGCAATATCTTCCCACTAATACAAAAGACCATTGGGACTGACAGGGTAGTTCCAGCTCCATGCTTGGGTAAATGAGAAAAGGTCCTAGCTCTTTGCATGCACTAAAACACTTTAAAATAGTGCAAACGCTTTTGCTAGTTTTTCTCTCTGCTGCTGCCTCTTCTCATAGGCAGCTGAGAGGGGCTAGAGCCGATAGACCTTCAAATATAGGACTGTCCTCTCAAGCCATCACCATTTCCCCATTAGTGCACAGCTTCCCCTCCTGAAAAATATGTAGATTCCATTTCCCATCCTACTGATGTCAGAGTGATCATTTTCTATTCTATTCTATTCCGGTTCTTATACAGCGCCCGTCACCAGGGTATCTGAACACATTTCAATAAGTGACATGACAAGCCTCTGTTTCCAAAGACTCTTTTGCACCCATTATCATTGCTGGTGGCCATTGTCTTTCACGAGCCCAGATGCTTTGGAAGGAGAAGACATGCTGCCAGTGCTTTGTTTCTGAGAACAAAGTTCCATCTCACCTCATTCTGAGTTTATTTATGCTGATGAAATGCCAATGGCTTCAGTGAAGTTGGGTTGGATGAAGGGACTGTAAGGTGGACAGAAAGCTGGCTAGATCGTCAGGCTCAACGGCTCAGTGTCTAGTTGGCAGCCAGTTTCAAGTGGAGTGCCCCATAGGTCAGTCCTGGGGTTGGTTTTGTCCAACATCTTCATTAATGATCTGGAGGATGGGGTGGATTGCACCCTCATCAAGTTCGCAGATGATATGAAGCTGGGGGAAGTGGTAGATATGTTGGAGGATAGGCATCAGATACAGAATGACCAAGACACATTGGAGGATTAGGCCAAAAGAAATCTGATGAGATTCAACAAGGACAAGTTTAGAGTCCTGCACTTAGGAAGGAAGAATCCCATGTACAGCTACAGACTGGGAATCGACTGGCTAAGCAGCAGGTCTGCACAAAAAGACCTGGGGATTACAGTGGACAAGAAGCTGGATATGAGTCAACAGTTTGCCCTTGTTGCTAAGAAGGTGTTTTTAGCCTCTTAGGCTGTATTAGTAGGAGCACTGCCAACAGATGGAGGGAAGTGATTATTCTTCTCAATTTGGCACTGGTGAGGCCACATCTGGAGTATTGTGTCCAATTTTGGAGTCCAGCGGAGGGCAACAAAAATTATTAGGGGGCTGGGGCTTATGATTTATGAGGAGAGGCTGAGGGAACTGGGATTATTTAGATAGCAGAAGAGAAGAGTCGGGGGGATTTGATAGCAACCTTCAACTACCTGAAGAGGGGGGTTCCAGGGAGGATGGAGCTAGGCTGTTCTCACTGGTGGCAGATGACAAAACAAGGAACAGTGGTCTCAAGTGGCAGTGGGGGAGGAAAAGAGCAGTGTCCTAGGTTGCATATTAGGAAACACTTTTTCACTAGGAAGGTGGTGAAGCACTGAAATGGGTTCCCAAGGGAGGTGGTGGAATCTCCATCCTTACAGATTTTAAGGCCTGTCTTGACAAAGCCCTGTCTGGGATGATTTAACTGGGGTTGGTCCTGCTTAGAGCAGGGGGTTGGACTAGATGACCTTCCCAGATCCCTTCCAGTCCTACTCTTCTATGATAAATTACTCCAGATTTACAGTAATATAATAGTGAGATCAGAATAGGCCAAACCATGTTCAAATGAGGCGGAATGATGGCATCAGAATTAATGAAATGCCAACGCCAACACGTTTTCAAACTCTCCACTATATGGGCTAGGACCCTGAGACATTGTGAAAGCCAGATCAGTTACCAGATCAACAGTTACCAGTTACCTGTAGCAGAGTCTCCTTTTTGGTTTACAAGTTCAGTTTTGCAGGGCATTCCACTATGTCATTCACTTGCATCCGACTGGTGCTGAATTCTGGTACAGCCAGTTCACGAGCTGAGAGTATTCAAATGGCAGCAAGGTTTCCACTGATAGGAAGGGAGGCCCACCTCTCTCTGTCTGATCTCAAGAACTGCCCACGTTGACACAAATGCAGCTTTTTGATGTTCTTCTCTCAAACTCCTCCTCAAAAATATGGTCCATGGAGTCCCAAATGAGCTGGAACTGCTGTGCTGGGAGCAGATGTTTCCAAAGTTTCATTCTTCCCTTTGAACGAGGTCAGCATTTTTCTAAAGCTTTCCACCACCACATTTCTTCTCTTTTCTTTCTCTTCAGCAGTTGACAGGCCCACTCTCCAGGCTGATGTGTCCCCCAAGGATATTTTACTCATGTTTGTCACAGCTTTTTATGCTGCCGAGGCTCAATTTGCCCCCCTTTTGCAGTCCTTCACCAGAATCTGCAGGTGTCCATGTCCCTTACTCACTAGCAGCTGAATCATTGTAAAAGAGATCCCACTTCCACAGGATTGAACTCTTCAGCCCACTGATGTCTCTTAGCATGTTGTCATCAGTAGCAAACTGAGAAGCTGATGCAGCTGTTGTTGAAATCACTGAAAGGCCT
This sequence comes from Mesoclemmys tuberculata, assembly GCA_007922155.1. Classification (NCBI taxonomy): domain Eukaryota; kingdom Metazoa; phylum Chordata; order Testudines; family Chelidae; genus Mesoclemmys; species Mesoclemmys tuberculata. The sequence continues at coordinate 78,778,036 of ML675624.1, forward strand.
CCCATTGACTTTACTGGGAGTTGGAGCAGGCCTGACAGGGTTTGTTCTAGCTCCAGTGTTTTCAGTGAAGAGACTCCCATTTACTTCAATAAGAGCTGAACGTGGCCCCAAGGGACAGTCCCTGCATTCAGGGCGCATCCTCCATCCTCCAGCTGTAGCATGTCCATTGCATGTAGCGACGGAACATCACAACGTTCATCTGGGCCCCTTAGAGGCTTAAACCGGTTCAGAGTGACACTATTATGATTTCCAGTGCCATGGAGGCACATGGTGCTTTACAGCAAAGGAAGATGACAAGGCCCCTGCCCTGAACAGCACACCATCTAAATTAGTCAGACAACACAAGACTGGGCCATAGAACAAGGGAAAAGAAAATAAAGACGACAACAAAGAAAATTCCATCACACTTCCCCAAACCAAGAAATGTTACACAAAGAACACAGCTTTGTGCATATTGTTGCTTTGAGGGAGGGAGGGTTGCTGCTTGCTGTATAATTGACTGTCACCTGATACAAAATCCTGTTACTGACTATGTATTGTCCCTTTCTGCTGTAGACACAGTCAGTTCACCTTTCCTCTCTCCTAAGGCTTGATCCAACTCCCACTGAAATCAGAGGAAAGACTCCTATTGACATCACGGGGTGTTGGATCCAACTCAGTCTCTGATTGACCCTAATCTGCTCTCAAATTGCCCTCCTCAGCAACTGCGGTGGCAGCGAGGTGGGACAGGGTGCGAGCACTGAATCACCAACACTGTTAGCCTCAGCAGCTTATTCACATCCTGCACATGCTTTGTTCCTTGCCCAGTTTATGAATTGGGCACAGCTCGAATGGGAAGTAGGACCCTGCTCATCATTGAGAAGCTGCCTGAGAAGCTGTTTTCCAGGAGGGGCTATGTTGACAGCCACCTGGGTCACTGGCCACAGCAGCAGCAGAGATGCTTGCAGAAGCAGAGCAATAATCCAGGTTTGGTAAAGGAGTCAGAAGAATCGGAGGAGGGAGAGGGGGAGAATTTGACCCTAGTGTAAACAGGTGCTACTTCAGTGAAACTTACTTACTCCTGAGCTAAACTTGGCCCCCTGGGTCCAAGCTCAGGTGGCTAGTCAGAGCTTCTGCCAGTACCACAGTGTTCACACCGCTGTTTTTAATGTGCTAGCTTGAACTAAGCTAGAGCGAGTCTGTCTACCCAGGTGGGGAGGCACACTTGCAAATGCAGTGTAGACATACCAATAGGGCCCAGTTCCATACTTGAAATAAATGTCAGGGTTTTCTGCTATGCGCAGGAACACTCCTATGCATTATATAGCAATGCCTGCCATCTTGTACTTGTAAATCACGTGGACACGCATATCTAGGAAAGCTCTTACAGGGCAGTGGAAAGGCACTGCAGCAATGGAGATATCCTCACTCACAAAATCATAGTATTTAAGGCCAGAAGCACCACCAGATCATCCAGAATATGTGAACCCTGTGCACATGCATTCTTCGCCAGACCTATACAACACCTAGCACAATGGGACGCGGATCCTTGTCTGGGGCTCTGAGATACTGCCGTACTACAAATAAATAATAATCTGAAATCCCAGGAGCACTTGGGGCGATCAGGGCAGATAACGTAACAGTAAAACATCCATATTCAGAGCACTTTAACAAACAAAACAAAAATCAGTGGCTTGTGCTAGTTCTTATTTATTTACACATACATTTGGTGACACACCCACCCACCCACACTCACCCACCCACACATGCTCTCAGACAGAACCAAACACACTCATCCTAAGCCCTTTTCAAATAACACAGTCCTTTAAATAACGACTTGAAAACATCTGATGATATTTTGGACATGTTCTTAAACTTGTTGAGGTGGTTAGCTGTCTCTTTTACTGTCCCAGTAGCACCCCAGACAAGATGCTGCCTTTCTCCAAGTCCTAAGGAAATTATGCAACAGAAAGGCAGTAAAGACGCTTCTTCTAGGAGTAAATCCAGTCCACCCCACCAGTCCCAGCATGGGTGGGTGCTTAAAAACAATAGTCCCCCTCACTCCCCTAACTTGCCAGTACCCCCACCGAGGAACCACTAATGGAAACACTTGTGGAAACACTAACTCATCTCGGTTTGGAAGGAGTGATACAATAAAGCCAGCGCTATTAAGCACTGGACATTTATGTGAACCTTCTGGAAATTTTTTTGGCATATTGCTCAACACAAACAATGAGACAGTTAAGTTACAGTGCGTGTTTTAAAAAGACGCATCAACAAGCCAGCCAACTACCTTCCCATTGGGGCACTAAAATACTTTAACTCTCAGCACAAAAATAAACCCAATGAATTAAAAGATAGGCAAATTCAGCAACTTATTATGGCACATTGTAGTGGCTGTTTGTTGTCAGGAAGTCTTGCTTTATAGTATATTGTAAGCACCTACGTTTTGCTGCCTAACGTTGCCTTTTCAACTCTACAGCTGGGGAACTCTTCTGTTCTTACTTATGCTGATGTGAAGCCAGAGCAGGTCCATGTAAATCAATGAAGTTAATCCAGATTTACAACAGGGCAACAGAGAAGGATCAGCTCTCCCCAGGGCCTGACTCTTCTCCCACTTACACCAGCTGTACAGTGGTGTAATGAAATTGACTTTGCTGGAGTTGCTTCTGATTTACATCAGTTGAAAGGGAGAGTGGAAGAGGAGTCATTGGGTTTATTTGTATGAGCTCAAAATGTATTTGCACAAAAATTAACACATTCTTTTTGATAATGGAAGAGAAATATTGGACCAGATCCTCAGCTGATGTAAAGTGGCATAACTCCATCCAAGTCAATGGAGCTGCTCTGATTTACACCAGCTGAGAATCTGCCCAGTTATCACAAATACATCTATTGTCCTAGTAATCAAGGGAGCTGTTAAAGGAGCCCATACCCATCACTTTTCCCTCTTAGGGGAGGCAACATGGCAAAAGCGGTATATAAGATAGCCTGCCTGAGCTATTTTGAGTCAGGCTAGTGTGGGTAACAATTCTAGCGCAAACAGTGCTACACAGGGAATACAAGTCCGTCTCAGACCCAGGATACGTACTCTGCTTGTTAGCCTGTGCTGTGTTGTCTTCACTGCTGTTATTACCCACACTAGCTGGACTCAAGCTAGCTCAGGTAGGGTAGCCTATGCACAACTTTAGTTGTGTAAACTTACCCTTACTTTGCTCCATATCGTCCTCAATGGCCTCATGTCACAATCCTTCCCTTCAGTGATGGGGATGGGATGTAGCCTCCATACTTTATTTCTTTAGTGCGATGGGGCAGGATCAGACGCAAGAGAGCACAGAGCTGGCTGAGGGCCTGATCCTGCCCCAGTGAAGCCAATGGCAAACTTCCCATTGGTGTCAAACAGAGCATCTTTAGGTTCCAAAAGTGTTGTCTCTGAATCATGCCTATCAGAGATGGAACAGGCCTGTTACCTCAGATCCCATCCATCCTCCTGCCAATGAAGGTTTATTCCCTACAGTACATTTTCTACAGTGCGCTCGCTGCATTGCTTCCAGCCCGTGCCTGTCTGGGGAAGAAGGAATCAATAATGATGTGTGTAAAGTTCCTTGTAGTCTGCAGGGGCTAAGTATGAACTAATTAATCCTGGGGCCCAAACTCCAACTGCCATTGAGATACCAGTCTTCTTAACATAGATAAATATAGGTAGTGCCAATTTCTTGCCTTTCTAGTAGACAACAGTATTTTTCATATTGGCGAAATCTTTAATTCACTTCCTTTCCAACTCCTTTATATGTAATATTAGGCATTATTTGTGTAATATTAATGCTTACTAACTGGGAAGCAGCAGGAGAAGAGAGACGAAGGGAGCATTTTAATTGTCTGTCATAGTCTGAAATTTAGACATCCCATTGCCCCTGCATCTATGAGCAAACTCACCCATAGTGAGTGGATAGTTCTCTGAAAACATCTGTTCAATGTGCAGCAGCAGTAAAAAAACCTAACAGAATGTTAGGAACCATTAGGAAAAAGATAAGACAGAAAATATCATAATGTGACTATATAAATCTATGATACACCCACATCTTGAATACTGCGTGCATTTCTGGTCACCCCATCTGAAAAAAAGATATATTAGAACTGGGAAAGGTACAGAGAAGGGCAACAAAAATGATTAGAGGTATGGAACAGCTTCAGTATGAGGAGAGATTAAGACGACTAGGACTGTTCATCTTAGAAAAGAGATGACTTGGAGGGATATGATAGAAGTCTATGAAATCATGAATGGTGTGTAGAAAGTGAATGGGGAAGTGTTATTTATCTCTTCACATAAATACAAGAACCAGGGGTCACCCAATGACATGAATGGCAGGTAGTTTACAACAACATAAGGAAGTTCTTCCTCACACAATGTACAGTCAACCTGTGGAACTCACTGCCAAGTGGATGCTGTGAAGGCAATAGAATAATTGGGTTCAAAAAAGAATTACATAAGTTCACGGATGATAGGTCTATCAATGGCTCTTAGCCAAGATGACCAGAGACAGAACCCCACGCTCCAGGTGTTCTTAAACCTCTGTCTGCCAGAAGCTGGGACTGGACAACAGAGAACAGATCACTCAAATTACCCTGTTCTGTTCATTTCATCTGAAGCATCTGGCAGTAGCCAATGCCGGAAGACAGGATACTGGGCTATATAGACCAGTGATCTGATCCAGTCTGGCCGTTCTTATCTTCATCCTAGATCATTGTATGTCCTTCATTCAAGCACTAGCTAAATCTGATCCTGCTTAGCTTCAGAGATCTGGTGAGCCAGAGGTAGTGGGGCTGCAAGAAAAGGTTTGTTCTCTTTAAAAGAATAAATTGGAAGAATGCTTCTGCTCTCACTTGTGCCAGTGTAAATCAATGTATCACTGACACCAGTGGAGTTACACCAGTGTAAACGAGAGCAGAATCAGGCCATACATCTCTAAAGATTAATATAGATCCTGGCTGTTCTTTTAAAAATATTCTTGACACCTAAACCTTCTCTTGAAAGAGCACTTCTCACAATATGTGCATAACCAGGGTTTGCAACACCTTCACCTATCAGCCCTCTTCTGGCTTTCTCTTATAGATGGGCTAATACCAATCTGAACTCCCCCTCTTTGGGGAATGTCTGGATCCAGACCAGATCGGAACTTCGTAGCTCAGATTTATTAATAATTAAAGCACGAGCCTTTCTTAATTTCCCCTTTATAATTCAAAAGGAGACATTAAAATGGCAGGAGCTGAGTCAAGATGAGAAGTGCTCCTAGGAAACAGTTATTCTAACACAGCTACCATAGAGAAAACCCGTATCTCTCTCTGTGTTCCTGTGCTGCACCCGTCATCCTGCTGTCTGATCCCCTCTGAAAAGCTGGAACTCTCTGCGTGTGCACACTCTTGCATAAACCCTTGCCTTCAGGCTGCTCCAGTTTATATCTTGTCACATTGTACAGAAGAAAGTGTCTTCTAATGCCAGCGGGTGATTTTCTCTACCTTTAACACTGGGGTCTTTTTTTAAATTTGTAACAAGCATGTCTCACAAAATTATTTGTTCTTTTTTTAAAAACACCTTAACAAAACAGAGGGGGAAGGGAAGCAAAGGAGGGAAAAGAGATTGTCCTCCAGTTTTTGTTTTGTAACTGGCTGACATGTGTGCATCAGCCTCAAATATTTCATGGTCTATTTTACTTCCACTTGATTTAACTTTCTTGCTCTAACTTTGAAACCGTTCCCACTTTTCATTTAAACCTTCTATTTTGTTCTCCACGGTGCTTTGATCATCAGCTGTGATTTCTGTTTGATCTGAGATTTTTGTTGGTCCCGTCATATCATTCCAATGATAAAAGATATTTTGTTCTTGTCGCTGCCACGGATTCTCCTCTAATAATAAAAAAGCCCAGCTTAAAGACCATGGGAGTTGTAGGCAAGGTGCCATCTGATGTGAAGCACAGTGGGTAGCTCAAGTGTCAACAAAGGATTGAGAGTAGGCAGGGAGCTCTTGGAAGCTAAGTTAACAGGCTGTTGGGAGAAACTGGGGTCTAGCAGAAAGAACACAAGACTAAGTGCCAATAGAATTCTTGTGCTCTATTCCTAGCCAGACCACTGATTTAGTGTGGAGCATTGTGGACGATGCTTAATGGGACTCTTACATGAGAACATTCTGAGTGCTACTCCAGAACGATCCTGGTCTGCTTCTGGCGTAAAGAAAAGAGACTGCTCAACACACCAATACAGCAGGACATAGGAGGTGGTTCTATCACTCGGTAAACATTAGAGAGGGTCCCTCGTTTATATACTGTGAGAATGCTGCCAAGAGGAACATAAGTTTTCCAAAGAGAGACAGAGCAGGTTTTCTACATCCCCACTATTATCAATACCTTGATACAAATTTTAAAAATTTGAGAAAAACCCTAGGAAGATTGTTGGTTTGTTTCTGGAGAAGTGAGAGATATTCCTTGATGTCTCATCATACAAACCCACATCCTACCAGTTGAGTGACAGATGTGTTTGGCAAACATGTGGGACATCAAGGGCCAATTTAATCCCTCCATTAAAATCAATAGTGTTACACCAGGGATGAATTTGGCTCAGAGTATTGGTTGTATGCTCTGCATTATCTGCTCACGGACCTGGAGACACCCTGAATGGAGAAACATGGAGGAGAATGGCAACAGCACAGAGGAAACTCCCCCAATAGTCAGGATTAATAGTCTCAGGACGATGGTGAAAGGGACTCTGGTAGGCAGTCGGCCATTACAGAAGAGTTCATGTGTTCCAGTGATGGGTGTAGTATAAGATCTTAGAGTGACAGAATGACAGACAGTCTGCGTAACTAGGGTAGAGGGATGGGTTTCAGATCAAGAATTATTAGTCCAATTCTCTGAATGTAGTAGAATCTCACTGAGTTTCACTAATGAGTGATTCCAGATGACTGGAAAAAGGCAAATATAGTGCCCATCTTCAAGAAAGGGAAGAAAGAAGATCCAGGGAACTATAGGCCGGTCAGCCTCACCTCAATTCCTGGAAAAATCATCGAGCAGGTCCTCAAGGAATCCATTTTAAGGCACTTAAAAGAGAGGAAGGTGATCAGGAGCAGTCAACATGGATTCACCAAGGGCAAGTCATGCCTGACCAACCTGATTGCTTTCTATGAAGAGGTGACTGGTTCTGTGGATGAGGGGAAAGTGGTGGATGTGATATACCTTGACTTTAGCAAAGCTTTTGATACGGTCTCCCACAGTATTCTTATCAGCAAGTTAAAAAAAGTATGGGTTGGATGAATGGATTATAAAGTGGATAGAGAATTGGCTAGAACAAAGGGCTCAAGGAGTAGTGATCAATGGCTCCATGTCTAGCTGGCAGCTGGTCACAAGTGGAGTGCCTCAGGAGTCGGTCTTGGGGCCGGTTTTGTTCAACATCTTCATTAATGATCTGGAAGAGGGGGTAGATTGCACCCTCAGCAAGTTTGCAGATGACACTAAGCTAGGGGGAGTGGTAGATACCCAGGAAGGGAGGGATAGGATACAGAAGGACCTAAACAAATTGGAGGACTGGGCCAAAAGAAATCGGATGAGATTCAACAAGGACAAGTGCAGAGTCCTGCACTTAACAGGGAAGAATCCCATGCACAGCTACAGACTGGGGACCGACGAGCTAAGCAGTAGTTCTGCAGAAAAGGATCTGGGGGTTACAGTAGATAAGAATCTGGGTATGAATCAGCAGTGTGCCCTGGTTGCCAAGAAGGCTAATGGTATATTGGGCTGCATTAGTAAGAGCATTGTCAGCAGACTGCGGGAAGTGATTATTCCCCTTTATTTGGCATTGGTGAGGCCGCATTTGCAGTATTGTGTCCAGTTTTGGGCCCCCCACGACAAAAAGGATGTGGACAAGTTGGAAAGAGTCCAGCGGAGGGCAACAAAAATGATTGGGGGCTGAAGCACAAGACTTATGAGGAGAGGCTGAAAGAACTAGGCCTGTTTAGTCTGCAGAAGAGAAGAATGAGGGGGGATTTGATAGCAGCCTTTAACTACCTGAAAGGGGATTCCAGGGAGGATGGAGCTAGGCTGTTTTCAGTGGTGGCAGATGACAGAACAAGGAGCAACCGTCTCAAGTTCCAGTGGGGGAGGTCTAGGTTGGACATTAGGAAAAAGTTTTTCACTAGGAGGGTGGTGAAGCACTGGAATGGGTTACCTAGGGAGGTGGTGCATTTCCATCTTTAGAGGTTTTTAAGCTGAGGCTTGACAAAACCCTCGCCGGGATGATTTAGCTGAGGATAGTCCTGCTTTGAGCAGGGCGTTGGACTAGATGACCTCCTGAGGTCCCTTCCAACTCTAATCTTCTATGATGCCATAGAAGTGCCAATTAGTTTTTATTATTCAATGCTTCATATTACATTAGAAAACATTCAGGAGTGTATTCTGTGAAAGTCTTAAATTATTAGTGTATAAGACCTCGCCAGAGCCCTCTGCTGTTAAATCTTGGCTGAGATATGGAGTGAGACTGCTGGGTCTTTCATCAGGTGTATGGCATGTGGATTACCAGAGTGAGAATTACTCTCTCAAGGTTCTGCTCGGCAGTGGTGCTGCATTTTTGCATCTACATCTGCCGTAAGTGCAGATCACTATGGTCAAAGCTCCAGGGGCCAGATTCGGTTACCCCCCAACTCGCTCACTCATGCCTTTTATAGTACTGTGCTCTATGAGGAGTTCCACTGAAGTCAGTACAGCTACCTGTGGAGTAAGGTGCTAACTCAGGGTCAGTGCAGAGATCGGAATCTGGCACAACAGTTGCCGTTTCCAAATGACAGCAGCCAGGCAACCGAGCACAAAACCGAATGAGAGTAAACATTCCAGGCCGTACATTACCATCAGATTTTAAGCAGAACTGCCCCTGCTGAAATCAAGACATCTCACACTGGTTTCATTCCTGTGGAGACCAGCAAGGGAGTTCTCTTTAAAAAAACCTGATGTTACCATATGGTCGTTTGTCAGTCAAGCTCCTATTTATGCTAAACCACTGCTAAATAAATAACCTACAATTGTTTTGTCATGCTTCAAGCGCACATATTTTATTTGTCTGGCCTAATTTTTTTTTCCTGTTACCCTTTCTAGGTTCCCTGCTATTCTTATGGTCAAAAGTTGTCCAAACTGGCCATTTTGAGAATAGCCTGTAACTATATCCTTTCCCTGGCCAGACTAGCTGACATGGATTACAGCGCTGACCACAGTAACATGAGCTTCTCAGAATGTGTGGAGCAGTGCACTAGGACCTTACAGGCAGAAGGAAGATCTAAAAAGAGGAAGGTACGTTTCAAGAGAACAAAACAACACAAATAATCCAAGGTGGTTTCCTTCTTTTTCCATCCTTTGAATAGTTCCTTATTCTTTCTCCATTTTTTGGTTTTCTTCCCTCCCACCCCCCATCTGTGTGATCTTGTAACAACTGCATTCCTCTCTAATCAAAACCTTTTCCAACCTTCTTTTCCTCTGTGCCAAGCTCTTCCTCTCGCTAGTTGCCCAGCACGCTTTAACATGACCACGATCCTATTAGAGTTGTCTTGTGGCTGTTATATGTTAAAACAAACCAGCCCTGGGTTGTCTTTTGTAGATCATAAAACACAATCACTTAGCTGTGTTTTCTGTTTTGTTTAATCTAACGCTTATCTCCAAAAAAAGTCTGACAACAAAAAAAAGTAGCTAATGGAGATGCTGTACGTAAAAACACATTAGCAAGATGTCTGACCCGAAGAATATATGGGTACCTTGGGGAAACAACACTAAATTTAATTACACATTGCATTCCTTTAGGTTACTTAACATTGAACCAATTAGGGGAAATCATCATCAAACCATGTTAAAGAGGAAACTGAGCATTCTGCCAGCTTTCCTCTTGGAAAGTGACATGGGTAAATTAAAAGAGTGATTGATGTCTTTGTGCAGAGTTTTATGACAAAAAGAATGTTGTAAACTTGAATTGAACTTCCCTCTACATTCTAGACCCAGTTGTCATGCAGGATAATAAATCAGCAGGACTTTAATGGATGAATGAACAGCTAAGCTGAGGAGTATTCACCTTCTTCTGTTGTACTAAGATCTACCTCTGATTCAGAAAGGTTCCCTCATTTTTTCCCCCAACAAATACTTTTTCAGAAAACCAGTGTATAAATAAGCCACAATTGCACTCTCCTGGTCTCTTCCTTTAGCTGACATGATTAATATTTATGACTTAGGACAGCTTTGTTCTCTGTCCCATACAAGACACAAACAAAAGGACACATCCCGTGCTCCAAGACAGTTACTGTGTAAAATACCAACAGAAATCAGGCTGGGACACACAGAGGTCCAGAGGATGGATTCAACTTAGACGTTCGTTACATCTGTTGCTAACAAGACGTTATTGTTTCATAACCAATCCCACAGGCTAAGAAAAAAATGGCATAATTCTATGGTCAGAAGGACCCAGCAGGAACCATGGAAGGGGCAGAAAGAGGCCAGTTTTCTACCTCCTCTATACCTCCTGTTGCCACCCTGCCCCTGCTCCACCCCCTTCAGCCCCACAATGCAGCATTCCCTTCCTTTCCTCTTTTCTCTCCTGCACAGTATTGAGTCTGTGGAGTCAACCTCACAGCCTTTTCAAATAGGGCTGATGGCTGTGTGGGTGGTGGGGTTAGAGAAGAACAACACACCCATCACTTGCCCCAGTGCCCCAAACTGAACACCATCACCCCCCAAGCTGCAGAGGAGCAGGATATGGTGGATGGCAGGCCAGTTTTTTGGATGATGGATTCCCAATAGCGTGGAAACCATTGTCTTAGACTGTGGAAACTAAAAGAAGGGTTAAAGACCCAAAACTCAGTTCCAGACTGCAAACAGCTTCAAATTCATGGGTGTTCTGAGCTGTGGTTTAGATTTGGAGAGGTCTTTAATAAACAATTAAACATCCAAATCCTGCCATTTATACTGTTTATCCTCTCAGTTTCACTCCAACATAAAAGCAGCTCTCTCCCAGGTGCAGAGACTCTCACAAGACAGCAACGTACAACCACTGGTCAGCAAAAATAATCACACCACAAAACAAGATCTCACCCCCAAATTCCCAAAGGAAATGCAAGTCCAGCCTTCCCCAAATGCTTGCTCAGAAATAGACGGGGGGCTTTGCCTCTGGCACAATAATACCTGACTTGGCAGTTTCTATTTTTGAGTCTCACAAACACAACGTTTTTGTTTAGGGGCCCCCGCTGGGAAGGGGAACATTTCAGTAAACATCCTCAGGTTTATCCAAGGACAGAACTAGGCCTAAGGTCTCTGTCCAGCAAAGCAAACTCTTCCAGCCTAGTCAACAAGTGCCATATTATCCTGGTCAGTATTTCCTAAAATGTTGGCAAGAAGGTGCTCAGTCAAGGCTAAGGCCAAAACTTAAGAGGCATTGACTGAACACTAACCAATCAACAATTCCAACAACCAATCAAAGCATTCAGAGAAAACCAGCACTTCTATTGGTTAACAGAATTTTGAAACTCCCCCTGGCTCCAAGGAAACTACAACTAAGGAAAGTTTTTTCACTGTTTCAGGGCCCAATCCGATGCCTTTTGAAACCAATGGGAAGACTTCCTTTGACCTGAATGGGCACTGGATTGGGACCTTTATGTCATGAGAGTGTGATCTTTAACGTTTAAAAATGGGGTGAAGTGAAACTATGTAAATGGTGGAAAAAACATTTCTTAATACCTAAAATCAGAATCAGCCTAATTTCCTCTGCCTTCCCTACAGCCCCATAATCCATAGCTGTGTAAATATTAGATGTGAAAACAGTAATCATTGTTAAATTAAAGGGCTGTGATGTTTGTTCATAAAAACTGAACTCTGGACTTCCAGTGGTGTAATAGGATCTCTCTTTTGGGGGGGATCATTTCAAAACTGTTGGATGAGGATACAATGTCTGGGCCCAAAACTACTGCGTTCTCGTTAATTTTGAAGTCAGCACGTTTTCCGTGCTCCATGTGTGCTTTTAATCAGTTTTGAAAAGTTGCTGTTCACTGGGTAGTTCTGTTGAATTATTGACTTTGGAGTTTTTGTTCCTTGCTCTCTAAAGTTATAACAAGCCAAGTAAAGACAGTCAAGTCCCCAAACCATGTCTTTCAATTCACTCCATCTCCCAGTACCTTTATCTATGGTCATCTTTATTTTATTATGGTCTGTCTCCTTCTCTCATGTCACTCTCACTCAATTCTCAAGCAGGTTACAGAATGTGCTATGGCACCATGGCTTTTCACACAAAAAGTAGCTGATGGGGGTTTGTTTTGGCAGGCAACAGCTCCAGATGTTGCATTTGCCGACAATGTGTAGCCTTTTGCTTTGTTTTTGATGTCAAATTATCTGCTATTCCGGACATTAGACTGTTGTTCAGAGTTTGCTTTTGCAATAGGAAAATCTTAATGGGTTTTTTTCCTTTCCAGTCCATTGTCTTAATTAGAAGAGTTGGCTTTATCCTTTGAAACCTCTGATGCTAGAAAATGCTCCTCTTAAGCAGTCTAAAACACAAGATTATCTAGCAATTTATGCTGTTGTTATAGTTAAGACCTGACAGAGTGTTTGGCGATCCTATTTAAAAGGAACCAAACAGTAAAATGAAGGATGTCAGATGCCTCTTTGTAAAATAAATGACCAGGGGCTGTGGGAAGCAAACTGCCTTTCAAACTGCTATGTAACTCATCTGAGCCACCTCCTGGTCTTGAAAATGCATGAACGACTCCCACTGAACGGGAGACCTAGATGCTCACCCATGAGTCCCACCTCTGTATCATACAGAGATGGGGCAATAAATTCCTTTGAAGCAGATACAGTGGAATGGGGAATATCTTGTCCTGTGTTCATGGACAGAACTCTCCATTGGCATTACATCCACTACGCTCCCGGTAACAGCTGCAGAGTGTGGGTCAGAAAAGAGAACACATGTATTATTTTTCTATATCGTGTTGCATTTCACACACCTACAGACCGCAATCCAAAGCCCACGGAAGTAAATGGAGGGATTCCCACTGATTTCAGTGGGCTTTGGATCAGACCTTGCTGGAGTGCTAGTCACATACTATTGCTGTGCGGGAGAGTGGCACACGTTACAGACAAGCTTCATTCATTACACAGTCATGACCATGCACTTTGGATTATGGATCCTTCTTCTGCCACTAACACACATTATTCCTTTAATTGTCCTTTTCCCATCATCCCTACAAACAGGCAGGGCCTGGGACCTAAAGTCTGAGTAAATGGATTTGCACAAGGGACTTCAACGGGGGCCGTTGCCTCCTCTCAGGCCACAGAGCACTAACCCAGCTGCTCTTACAGTCCATGATCTGTACTAGTGGCTGCTGTCTCTGCTAGAGGATTTAACCAGTGGATCTATAAAGGTGTGGATACACCAGCCATACTGCACCCTTCACTTCAAACCTCCTTTCATCCCCATTCCTGAGCACGGCTCCATGGTCCCCATTCCCCTGGCCCAGCCTCTCTATAGCCTGCTCCCACCATGCAGCACAATCACAACAGTTCACCACGGCTCTCAGCACCTTCTGCGCCTGCAATTGTGGGGGGCAGGATACCTCAATAAGTGTCCTACACACGTAATTCACCACCCAAGGCTGGGTGGGCTACCCCTAGCATACAAGAGAGCGACAGCTCCCCGCTACCCCCGCTCAAACTTTTAAAAGATAGTATAGCTTGTTTCATTCTCTCTCTGAAAATAATGCTGTTAACCCACTGCAGTGGGTAAGTTTGCTTTTCTGTTCCACCACAGCTGTTTAGCTTGCAAGGTTCTTTTTTCTTTCCCCTCCCTCCCTCCCTGCTTTGTTTTTGATTAGTTGTTCTGTTAGTCAGTAACATTGTTGAGTACATGGAAGCTAAGCTGGAGCAGGGAGGGTTCCCCCCCCCCGCCTCTCCTGGCAGTCGCAGACTCCAGATGTTGAGAGTGCTAGTTGGGAAGTCCTGCTGGCGCCACTTAGGGCAGAGGGCAGGGGAAAGGCACGCGAGCTGGAACCCAAAGCACTCAGTCACTGCAGGATTTGGCACATTCCCCAGCTTTTTGCTGGCACATTCCCCAGCACTCTCCTGGCCATCTGTTCCAAAAAAACACTTTCAGAACCTCATCATCACTCAGGATACAACACTGAGAGCAGCTGTTATAGAGGCAGAAGGAAAAACCATGCAAAAGGTCTCTTTGTGAGAGAGGAAACTGGGTTATGAATAAGAGCAGAACAGTTGGAGCCCAATAAAACTGTTTTCTGCTGGAATTTAGTTTCTTATTTTTAATTCCTTATATGTGTAGGGGTGCGTGTGTATATATGTATGTACACAATTAAAAATTAGAAACTACATATATATTCTTATATAATTACAATTATATCTATGTATATGTGGAATTAAAAATAAAAGTATCTATATTATAGTATTAGAATACAATGATTTTCTTTCTTAATTTTTCCTTTGCAGAATCCAGCACTGATACGGGCAACATTTAATTCTGTTCAAATTTGTAGGCAGCATTTTCTGCAGCCTCCCCACCCCCACTCCTGGGATGAATGAGTGGTGATTTTATGTCATCAAAGAAATAGGTAGGGCAAGGCACAAGCCGTATGGGGCTGAAATATTTTGCTTAGAGATGAATTGTTCTCCGTTACCGTGGTGTGATGCATTAGGACTATTATTCAGACACAGCGTCCAAGTAAAACCCTGGCTCTTTCCCCGACGATCTTTCACACTGAGGTTAGAGATTTAGGAAGATGATTGCTGTTCTGACAGTAAAACAGAGATATTGATGATTAGAACAAGCATCGTTGCTAAATACCAGGTGCAGTGAAATCTTGATCAGCTGAGCCCCAGTGATTCTTTGTAGATGCACGACCCATTATTGGGGTTTCTGGTAATCAAGATTCAGGCTCCCATTTTCCAAAGCAGAGGTTCCTCTTTAAAAATGGCCACTCTGCTTTCCTGAGGTCGGCTGGTTAGCACGACTAGAGGAGGAACTGTCCACTCTGACCTGGGGAACCTCTCCTAGCTGTCTACAGATAGGAAAGCAGCTTTTGAAGGCTGTGGAGAAACCCCGAGCTGGCTCTCCTCATTGTTCCAATCCCATGCGATTCAAAATTTGCAGCCATCCCCAGACAACTGGGGACAGCCTGGGCTCTGCTGTCTAAAATGTTATTCCCTCACTTCTGTGCACCCGCCCCCAGGAACAAAACCACATCGACTGTGTGACAAAAGGGCCATCTGAATTAGGTGGAGAGACCAGACCTTTACACACAATGATGTCCCCAGCAACTAGCCACCAGCAGCCCTGCCATGGCAATCATGTATTTTTTAATGAACCTGCGATTTGGAGCGGTATAGGTGCCAAAGCAGATAGTGCTAGAGAGCAGCCCTGCCACGAAGAAACAGCATAACCCATGCTATTGCTACAAGCCAGCATTAACTTAAGATGCTCTAGCAGTTCTTCTGGCTTGAGCAGGTCTAGCAACTGGATGCTGCATGTATGGATGCTGTTTGTATCCTTGCCACGACTGATCTTGCTGTTTGTGGAAGAGGGGCAGTCAGGGCGTGAAGTGTACTGGTAGTCCAAGTAGGTTCACTAGCTCCTCACTCTTTGCAGGCAGTAGATTCTCAAGGCCCCCTGTGTCTCTCTGGATTCCATTGCTGCACTCCTCACATTTGCATTGGCCCAGGGGGGTTTCAAGATCACATCCCTTCTGCTCCATCAACAACTCAAGATGCAAATGATGCTGAGCATTAGGCTAGCACTCGAGTCTTTCCACAGCGTAGAAAACAGGATGTGGGGAGCCCACACCCAAACCCCAAGTGCCAATAAGCACAGCTTCTCGGGCACTCCCTATGCCCAATGGAGAATAGACAAGAGCAAGGCTGGTGATCTATGTAGATCTATCAAAGAACCCCAATATCCCTGCTGAAGAAGGGACACTGTAGCTGCTTGTTCTGCTGCAGCTGCAGGTTTCACAGCATGTGGTGGATTTTCTCATGTCTCCCATGACTTCTCCACATCGCACTTCCACAGCCATCCGTTTTACACAGGCTATGCACCAGGTCTAGGATTTGAACCTTATTTATGTGAAAGTTTAATGAACACAAACCAACCAGATTCAACAGGAGTCTTGGTCTATTGAAACCATTTCATTTGAAATGCTTTCCAATGACGCGCCAGTTCGCCAAGGTCATTGGGCCAATTTTCATGTTCAAGAATATGGGAAGTTCAATGGATTTTTTTTAATCATTAATTAAATCAGCCTTAGAAATGTTTAACGACTGTGAGAAGCAAGAGGGAGCTGGGAAACAAATGACCTGATTCTGATCTTACTTCAACTAATGCAAATGAGAAGTAGTTGCACTGAATCAATGGATTGCCAGTAACATACAAGGATCCTACAATGTCAAATCACATAGGATGTCTTCCTTTTGCATTCACAGTGTTATTTATCTGCCCTTGGCTAATCCATCCATTTGCACATAAATACCACTGGCCTTCCCTGCCTCACAGCAAAGATTTGCCAGCAAAAACTAATTTATTCAAAAACTCAGGTCACAACTTTCAGATTTCTGCAACTAAATTAGGGCCCTCCTTTCTACAGTGTGTAGACCCTCTGGGTCGGAGGGAGGCCATCGCCTCACTCACTCTCCGTCTCTTGGCAGAGGGAACGAGCCAATCAGTCGAGTAGCAGTCTGTTGCCCACCCGGCCCTCAGGCAGGGCAGGACAGGCAGAGTCTATAGCCCGGGCCCGTGGGCTGGGCAGAGGAGCTGTATATAGCTAGTGAGGCTTCACCACATCCCAGGACTCAACATGGCAGAGTGCTCCGTCAGTGGGACTCCAGCCAAACTTGCTGACCTGGCGGCAGGCCACAACACAACCGGACGATTGTCTGGTTCCCCTGGGCTCCTTCCTACCCCCCTTCCTTACAGTACCTGGGCCTCAGTGTCACTGTCAGTCTCCCTGGGGGAAACCATGGGGGGTAGCCCAGCAGGCGTCCAGGAGCTCCCCCAGGTCGCAGGGGTCCGGCAGCTCCTCAGTGGTGCAGCAATTGGTCTGGAGCCCCAGCATCGGGAGGAGACACATCCTTCTCTTAAAACAACTTTCCCTCCACTGAGCTAGAAGCCCTGCCTTTTGTAGTTCCTATCCGGCCCACCCACTTCCAATGGGAGGTGCCAGGCAGGCCTGGCTCCATCCCCTTGGGTAGAGAGGTTTGCTCTTCCCCCTCTAGGTTGGAGGGAGGCCACACCACGTCACTACAAGTGTGTTACTCAAATCAACGTTTAGATGTCATAAAAGCCGATATAGGCATCCCTATTTTGATGCAAGTGCTCAGATGCCAAACTGAGCACCCAAGTTTGAAAACTGAGCTCATTGTTAAAACAAGAGATCCTAACTCCCCCAGTCAAACCCTAACATTTTCATTCTCATCAGGAACCAGAAATCATTTTGAGCAACACCAAAAGAGTTTTCGCTTTGGGCTCTTGATGTTACCACTTATTCTGTTAAAAGAATGTTTTGACTGTGCAATTTCTCCTCTTTCTTTGTGTTTTCATTGCCCTAAAGAACTTTTGGGAGGCATCTGTTGTTTTTTCCCAGTGTAGGAAACAAACAAATGCATATTGTGAAGAATGTAATTTCATTTTTCTGATGGCTTTGTTAAACATTTTGAATAGAAATGCAACCGATCTGAACCCTGGGAGTATTAGAGTGTTCACAGTCTGAACCAAGACTGAATCGAATTTTTGCAATTGGCCCATAGCTCTCTAATGGGCTACATTAGAACCCTGGATCCAGACTCCCCCAAACACTGGGGTGTTAAAATTCCAGATGCAGTATACAAATTTGCAGCTTGAAGTCCATCATTAGTTTTAAAGATGGGCTCAGGATCTGTTAATAGGAAACGCTCCACCTCTTAAGATAACGTGAGCCCTGTTCCTGTAATGAGCTCCGTGTGGTCAGATCACTGCATGTGTGTGCAGTTCCTAGTGACTTCAAACTGGCTCTGTGCTAGATTCGCCTGCATGGACCATATTTCAGGAATGGGCCCTGATGTGCACTGTATACCCACAAATACAGAGCAAAGGAGCAGCTTTAAAGGGTTTTTAACAGTATGCAGTTGCAGACGGCCCCAAATGCAGCTTTTAATACTGCTAATATAAAAGAAATTATTGGTGCCCTTACAACATCCCAGGTATAGCACCCAATCCTGAAAAATTGAGTAGGATGCAGAAAAGAGCCACAAAAATTATCTGAGAGCTGGAGAAAATGCCTTACAGCATAGTCTATTTAGCTGATCAAAAAGAAGATTGTGACATACTTTCACAGGGAAAAAATACCAGGTTCCAAAGGGCAGTTTAATCGAATGGAGAAAAGCATAACAAGAACCACTGTCTGAATGTTAAAGTCAGACAGATTCATCAGTGAGGGTGAACAAACTACCAAGGGAAATGGTGGATTCTCCATCTCTTGATGTCTTCAAATCAAGACTGGATGCCTTTCTGGAAGTTATGCTTTGAGTCCAATCACTTATTTGGCTCATCCAGGGTGATTTTTCCTTCTATGCGGAGCAGTGCACAATGGGGTGAGTGCACTGTGGAGCTGTTGTTCTGGATTTGTTTGTTTATTGCTGGCCACCGAGGCTAGATGTAGGAGTTGGTACATTTCTGGTCTGATCCAGCATCTCTGGTTTTATCTTTTGTATCTTACTTATGTCTGTTTGAAGGCAGACATGTCATTGGATAGGTATTTGGCTAGGTCAGGAATTGAGAAAGCCCCCACTCTTAAGTGATAAGCTCTGTGAAGCCCTGTAAATGTTTTCCTTATCAACTCAAGAAAGAAGTGGGTATCATTGTTGACAGCTCAGTAAAAACTTCTGCTCAATGTGGTCACTGCCATGGAGAGTCCTGGAGGCAGAGAACTTGACATGATTCAAAAAAGGATTGGACAATTACATGGATATCAAGAATATCCTGAGTTATCATAGTTAATGATAACACAAGTTTTGGAAGAATATTAAACCTCATGCTTCAGGGTTTAAACCAATCTTTAAGTACATGAGATCAGGATGAGACTTAATGGGAGGGACAGAGTACCCCACAACTACTACTGCAGGGTTCCTACAGCTTCCATTGAAGCATCTGATCCTAGCCACTGTCAGAGATGAGATATTGGACTAAATGGATCTCAGGTCTGACCCAGTCTGGCAATTCATAGGTTCCTACCAACACACATACATTTATGAGTCACTTATCACTGTAGAGTCAAAGCACTTTCAGAGTACTGGAACCGCAGTTCAGTTCAGGTACCTTTGGAATATGGGCCCAGTCCTGCATCTCTTTTTGTGAGGTGCATAGCACCCTTAATTCCCAGTGAAGTCAGTGGAAGTCGAGAGCTTTAGCATGATCAAGATGCTAAATGAGCACTCCAGAAACACAGGGTCCTGGTGGAGAAGCTAAATTAATTCTTTGCATTGGTCTGCACTGAAGAGAATGTGAGGGAGATTCCCACACCTGAGCCATTCTTTTTAAGTGGCACATCGGAAGAGCTGTTCCAGATTGAGATGTCAATAGAGTAGGTTTTGGAACACACTAATAAATTAAACAATAAGTCACCAGGACCGGACAATATTCACCCAAGAGTTCTAAAGCAACTCATATGCAATTGCAAAACTACTACCTGTGGTATCTAACCTATTGCTTAAATCAGCCTCTGTAGCAGATGACTAGTGGATAGTTAATGTGACAACAATTTTTTTTAAAAGGCTCCAGAGACAATCCTGGCAATTATAGGCCAATAAGTCTAACTGGTAAATTGGTTGAAACTATAGTAAAGGACAGAATCATCAGACACACAGATGAACACGATTTGCTGGGGAAGAGTCAACATGCCTTTTGTAAAGGGAAATTGTTCCTCACCCTTCTGTTAGAATTAGAAACAGAAAAATGTGGAAAAGGGAGCTCCAGTCAGTGCAGTGTCCTTGGACTTTCAGAAAGCCTTTGGTAAGGTCCTTCACCAAAGGCTCTTAAGCAAAGTAGGCAGTCATGAGATAACAGGGAAGGTCCTCTCATGGATAAGTAAGTGGTTAAAAGATAGGAAACAAAGGGTAGGGAGAAAGGGTCAGTTTTCACAGTGGAGAGGAGTAAATAGCGGCGTCTCCCAAGGATCTGTACTGGGACCAATGCTGTTCAACATATTCATAAATGATCTGGAAAAAGGGGTAAACAGCAAGGTAGCAAAGTTTGCAGATGGTATTAAATTACTCAAGATAGTTAAGTCCAAAGCTGACTGTGAAGAGTTACAAAGGAATCTCATAAAACTGAGTGACTGGGCAAGAAAATGGAAGAAGAAATTCAATAATGATAAATGTAAAGTTACTCACACTGGAAAACATAACCCAGCTACACATATAAAATGATAGGGTCTAAACTGTTAACATTCAAGAAAGATCTTGGAGTCATTGTGGATGGTTCTCTGAAAACATCTGCTTCATGTGCAGAGGCAGTCAAAAGAGCAAACAATGTGAGGGATGATTAGATAAGGGGTAGATGATAACAGAAAATATAATGCCACTATATAAATCCACTGTACACCCACACCTTGAATTCTGCATGCAATTCTGGTCTCCCCATATCAAAAAAAAGAAATTAGAATTAGAAAAAAAATACAGAGAAGGAGAACAAAAATGAGTAAGTGTACGGAACAGATTCCATATGAGGAGAAATTAAGCATACTGGAACTGTTCATCTTAGAAAAGAGCAGACTAAAGGGAGATGTGATAGAGGTCTATAAAATCATGACTGATGTTGAAAAAGTGAATAAGGACGTGTTATAAAAGGTCACCCAATGAAAAGTAATAGGCAGTATATCTACAACAAACATAAGGAAGCACTTCTTCACACAATGCACAGTCAACCTTTGGAACTCATTGCCAGAGGATGTTGTAAAGGCCAAAAGTATAACGGGATTCAAAAAGAATTAGATAAGTTATGGGGGAATAGGTCCATCAATGACTATTAGCCAAGACAGTCAAGGATGCAGCTCCTGCTCTGGGTGTCCCTATATCTCTGACTGCCAGAAACTGGGACTGGACAATGGGATGGATCACTCAATAATTGCCCTGTTCTGTTCATTCCCTCTGAATCATCTGGCACTGCCCTCTACCAGAAGACAGGATTCTGGGCTAGATGGAGCATTGCTCTGACCCATTTCAGCTGTTCTTATGAGGTTTCTATTTCTTGTTGCAAATTCTCCATGTAAAATTTTCACAAGTGCCTCAGTGACTTGGGACCTGATGTCCCATTTGCAAAGCTGGCTGAGGGCCAGACTTACAAATTTTTTCTGAAGATGCAGATATGCACTTAGTCAGTTTTTCAAAAGGCTTCTCTGCGAGAGATGGACTACACCCAGCGTTTAGGGTACTTACGCGGGATGTGGAGACTCTCATTTAAATTCCTGCTCCGTATCTGGCAGAGCGGGGATTCAAACATGGGCCAGCCACCACCTGAGTGCTCTAGCCCTTGGGCTATTGAATATGCCACACCAGCTGTCTTTTGTATGAGGGAGGCCCCAGCCTTTACGCAGGCTCTGAGACCTCCTTCAGCATCAGGCTGTGCTGGTGAGATAGGTAGGGGGACACGTAGTAAGAGAATCCCACTTGGCCTCAGTCTTGCAGGAGGACTCTGAGTTATTTGTTAGCTGAGGGGCAGCATCAGGTCTTAGGTGGCTTTGTGCATGCCGACCAGATGAAACTTAGCTGTCTACAGCGATAGGTGGCAGCTAAGTGGTGGGTTTGAGAATGGCTGTGGTACCTCAATGCTGGAGTTAGGCACCTGAATTCCATTTTCAAAAGTGACTTAGTGACAAAGATAATCAGGTACCTAAGTGACAGGTGCCTTGTCAAATTTTATCCTGAGAATAACCAGGGGGGCTAAAGGTTTTAATGAAGTCTCAGCTGTACTAAAATCTGTTTGGAAAGGCTTACTGGGTATTCTGCATTAGTGAGCAACTTCTGGGTTTGAAACCACAGCTCTGAGTTCTGTGTATTGTGATGCAGTAATGAAACATTGCAGTGACATTGTGCAGCTGAGTCCAAAGTCCCAAACAAGGTCTGTCACTCAAGTGATTGACAGATCTATGCACAAACGAATGCCAGGGGGATATTTCAGTTCTGAAGGCCGCGAAGCACGCTAATCAGAAAGGTGAATGTAACAACACAAATCACTGCTGCACAAATCCAGGTTGTCCCATTTAGTTTCCCTTCCATTCATAACTCCATGGTGAGCTTCTGAAACTGAAAACAGATCCCGAGAGGTCTTTGAAAATTCACAAGGCTTTTGAAATAGGAGTTTTGTATTTACAACCACTTGTAGCTTTTAGCAGTTGTAGCTGGCGTCAGCACTTTCTTCCCATGCCACATTCCTTCCCTAAACACACACACACTTCAACATATCTGTCCTACTCCATTCTGTTCTGTTCTAGTCTATCCAAGCTCTTATACCTAACCCATCACTGTGGTATCTGAGTATCTACAAGTTGTTGCTTTGCGAATAAATTCTCTTTTTCTGTATAAATTTGCTTTTGGAGATCCACCTAGCACATGGCCCTGGGGAACCCCCAGTCTCTGCATGTGAAAGTGGGGTACACAATTGGCAAAACAGCTCTGAATTTTACCTTCGGACTTACTGCTTTGAGCACAGTGGTCGAGAAGGAGAAAGAAGAGATGGAGAGGATTTGTGTGGGAGGAGAGAATGAGATTTATAGGGGGAAAGAAAGGCTGAGGGGAGGGAGGGAAGAAGCTTGTAGGGGCAAAAGCATTGACGAATGGGAAGGAATCAAAAGAGCTGTGTGAAAAAATACGTATATTTTGCAACAAATTCTAAAACCATTTTCCCCAACATTTTTCAGTTTCCTGGGAGAAGGGTATCCCTCTTTTCTCTCCTTGTTTTCCTCATTCCCCCAACCCCTTTTTTTTCCCCTCCCCTCCATTTTGCCACTAAAAAAGGGGGGGAAAGGATGGGAAAAACAAAACATGAAAACAAAAATTAAAAAATTGTGTTGACTTCATTTGGTGAAAAATCAAATATTAAAAAAAAGAAACTGTTCATGGAAAAGCATTGTGGTTTCTTTTCAGGCCATTTTTCAATAAAAAGGCTTATTAAAAATTTGCACAAGCTGTGACCAATCAAGGCATGATTCCCACCACTGAGTAGCCTGTCACTCAGTGAAGAGTCCTGTGGGGGCAAATCATGAACTCCTTACCCACAATGAAGCCCGGAAGTCAGTGAGAGTCTGAGGGCTTCCCCGAGAACCACTGCTCAGGAGTGTGGGTTTGAGATTCACAATCCGGCCCACAGATTTCAATGGGATGCCTGGCCGGGTAAGGTGTGCCTCCCTGGGAATAGCGGTAGCAGAATCTAGCCCTTAATGTTCTGCCCTCCATAAATGGGACACCAATTTCAGCTGAGCTCACCTAACCTTTCCTTCTCAGAGCAATTAAGGACTGATCCTGCCCCCCTGACGTAAATGGGATGAGCACTGTCATTGACTTTTATAGACACAGGATTGGGCCTGAAAAGAACAAGCACCTGCTGTCACTGAAGACTCGCCCAGTAACCAATATATTTACCGCTGTGATGATGTGTCATTTCTTTCCAGGAGTAATAACAAGGAAGGGAAGATTCAGAAGATTTTCCAGCCAGAGTTCCCTCCATTCTTGGCAAAGGCTGCATGATCCAAATGAAGACTGCAGCTTTTTTGCAAAGACCTCTTTCCAAGACGACAATTGGTGAAGGGACTCTCTCAATCTCTGGAAGAAGAAAAAAAAATGGATTTTTTTTTTAAAAGCCAGCCACCTTTTAGTATGTGCAATTTATTTAGCACTTTTCCCTTTGCTTAATTGGGAAATGATACCCTCTCAGCTCATGTTGTACAGTCGTTTTGTTGTTGTTGTTGCTGTTGTGCCAAAGACTTGATGGAGCTTCTACACTGTGTCTAGTTTTGCCTTAAATGTTAAATCTTTGAGCCAAAGAAAACTTAGAAATGCCGAGAAGGTAATGTTGAGTGGGCCAGTTTAATCAGTGACAAATCTGAATTTCTGAATCCTTCTCTGAGGGCAGGTCTACGCTGCCACTTAAGTTGATCTAACTTACGTTGCTCTGGGGTGTGAAAAAGACACCCGAGTGACACAAGTTACCACAACCCACGCACCATCCACACCAGTGCTATGTCGATCGGAGATGCTTTCCCGCCAGCTTAGCTTCTGACTCTTCTAGAAGTGGAGTAATTATGTCTTCACCAGACGCACTGCAGTTGAGCTGATGCAGCACTTCTAGTGTAGACCTGCCCTGAGTTTCCTCTTTTTTTCTCCTGTTCAGAACTATCTATTTGCAGCCCTGGAACCAGCATTCACAGTGGGAAAAAGCCAGGACGTACCAACACTTGCTCCAGAGTTGCTCTCTCTTTCTTTCAGCAATTCCATTGTTCTTTGGCAATTCCCTGATTTTCTTCCTGCTGGGAAAAATGCGCATAGGGTAGAAATACTGACACAAAGTGAGAGCTGAAGCTAGATCTATGCTTTTAAAATAAAATAAATAAATAAAAAGTGCCATGTAAAGCAATAAAAAAAAATCCAAAAAAAAATCAGCAAGACAGTTCACATAAGCATTGTGGTATGTAGCAAAGCCATTCAGTAGTTGTTTTGGTTTTGTGATGCCATTTTTTTAAATAGTTAAAAACCCATGTAATGCAAAGGCATTTGAATCCTATACTGTATCTTTCACTTCAAATTGAAGTAAAAAAAATTAAGAAACATTTGCTTGGAGTAAGCAAACTTTATAGGTAATGCAGTTCATATGCAAGACATCTGCTAGTGGTGGAGGACAGAATTCAGTGTCAGAGTAAAAGAATATGGGTTTCTAAAGAAAGGAGATTAACATATTTCATTTCCATTTCAAAGGTAAAGTTTATACCTCAGGGGACAGGTTCAGATCTCAGTTACACCAGTGTAAATCAGGTTTCTTTACACTTGATTTACTCAAGTTTAACAGATCTCAGTCCGTCCCTACATGTGTGTGTCTGGAGTTGGGTGGGTTGCGGTGTCTCTTCTCTTCATTATATGAACATGTCACTCTTAGCTGCCTCAGCAGGAATTATGCATGCGTGCAGAGGGGAGATCAGATTCTGTGCTACTAAACCGTCAACTTGATATCAATACAAAATCCTGAACTCAGCAGTTGCCGTCCATTTATTTTTCTGTATGAGCTCACTAATTGAAGAGCTTTCTCCTGGCTTTCATGGCTCCCCTGCTCCCTGAGGAGCTGGTATGTGAAGGCCACCTGAAGAGCATTTGACCCTCCATGACTGAGCAGTGGGCTCTGGGTTGATGACTTGTTCACTGAAATGCAGGTTTCCAGTGAGGGCATGGGAAAATTCCTGGTCGAAATGCCTCAGGCTCACTTACATGATACTTCCCATTCAAGGGTGCAAATGCATCTCTCACAGTCCGTACAGTGCTTTGGAGTCCCACCATCACTGGGCAATGCTACCAGAAGTGGAGCACCCACACAGAGCTCCAGTGAGGTGTTATCAGCAATGACTGGAAGAACAGGGGAGGGAATTGCTGCAGCTCTGAAGACCCACTGCTGAGAGGTGCCCGGAAGACGTGAGGGGGCAAGATATGAACTGATGGATTTTGTACTGTAGAGGAGAATTAATGGCTCTAATAGAAAAAACAGAAACCAGGAATTAAAGGATTGAGGGGTATGGAAGAGGGAACACCACAATGTGAACTAAACTGGGTATCTGGGGGCGCTGCTGGAAATTTAGCTCCGGGGCCCAGCCACAAATTCTTACACCCCTGCTTCCATTAACAGTGAACATGCCCTCCCATTGGGTAAATGCACAGAATTTAGCTTGGAATCAGTGGCGGGAAATGACTTACACGGTCAGCCCATGCTGTTTTAGATGTGGTTAGAGTAGCATAGGGAACACAGCCAAGTTCTCTGTTTGATCTGGAGCAGAGCTGAGTGAAAAATTCATAGTGAGCACTTTTAAAAGAAATGTACTTTCCTTTTCTGTTTACAAATTGTCCATGAGCAGTTCACAATTTTGTAAGGTGTGTTAGTTCCTAATTATTCATTACTTGCTATTAATTACCCACCAAATGATTGCTGCTAATAGTTCTTGTTCACTAACTAGTGCATGAGCAATTTTCTACAAGTATGCAATAGTTGCAAGTTGATCTGTAGTGCTGCATTCTGGTTGGATATCTAGGTCACACGGTCTTGTGTGTGCCAATTAGGGGGAACATAGAATCAGGATTCAAATTTACAAATTCCAAAACTCACTTTCTTCTAATATTCTCTACTACTCACATTAAATATATTGCTCCTGCCATAAACTCCTGCAGTGAAAAGTTCATCAACAGCTAATGCTTAAAGGAGTACAGCCAGAACAAAAGCAATTTCAAGTCTTGACATGTCCATAAAATGTTTTGTAGATGTGCTCTCAGCTCTACCCTAGAGTCTCAGTCAGAGAAATTTACCTAAAACTAAGCGCTATAATAGTTATTGTACAAACACTGCAACAACACACCATTGCCAGCAAAGCTGGCAATATTAATAACCCTAAGCCATATCTTCACTGAGAAAGAATGTGTGTTTTTACTGCAGGATAACTAACGCACATGTTAGCTATCCTACTGTAAAAACGTAGTGGAGACAAGGCAGTGGAGTTTTCACTGTGAGGCAAATTAGGCAAGGTCCCCTATAGGCAAAAGTATACCTTGACTAGGTGCCTCTAGGTAAACATTTTATCGCCACTGATGTTTTCGCAGCAAGGTAACTATCCAAGGCTTGTTATCGCTGCAAAAAAGACACCTTTGTGTCAGTGAAGACAAAGCCTTAATATAAATGGCCCATGGGCTGTTACATATTTTTAACATCATCTCAGTGAGATGGTCTAAGAGATGACATACATGCCTAACAGCATCTTGCATTCTGCAGAGCATAAAGGGAAATTCCACTGGCAAGTGGGCTTTTCCTTGCAATGGCCCAAATAAATGTGCATGCTCAAGGTAAGAAAGTGGGAATATGAGCTATGCATATCTGAATTTCAAAAAAGATATACACACACCTGAGCCATTTTTTTCAATATTTTGGTTGTTACACAAAATCTTGAGATTTGCAGGGTTTAAAGTACAGTATAGCCTTGAAGCTGCAAGTTTCATGGTTGCTTACTTGTGTGCCCTGAAGCTGAACTTGTTCATCGACACTGTTGTTCACAAATAAATTAAAAGGACAGTTTGCCAGAGCTCAACTGTAATTGAACATGGCCTACCATAATTAAAAGCAGCAACAAAATATTCAATAAGCAATGATGAGCTGATCAGGCTAACGGGTTTCTTGTCTGAAAATGCATTTATTGCAGCACAAAGTGCTAGGTCACCAGGACTAGTAAATCTAGAGACTCTAGTCTCATGGATACAGATTCCGATCTTGGCTACAGCAGTATAAATCCAGAGTACAGTAACTCCACTAAAGTCAATGGTATTATTACAGATTTATACCAGTGTATTGTACCTGAGATAAAATCTGGCCTCATGGCCAGATCTTATATCTTATAATGCAAAAGATAAGGTTCACCATGACAGTAACAGCACAGATCATCTGTACTTAAATCACACCTTGTTAGTGTTCACACAGCACCCATTATGTATAACAACATCTGCTCTTAGGTTCTCATGCCACTCAGATCTAAACGATCTCTGAATGACTTTGAAGATTTCAGAGATATTTAACGATGAAAGCAGATTTTAGGAATGTGACAGCTCTATCACCTCCATCTGCACATTACAAGCTTATTGGGGTGTATGAAATGGAGCATAAACTATGTGAAACAAACAAGGGTTGTGTATGTCAGTAACAAAGGATTCACAGCCACATTCTATGAGAGCTACTGTACTGCATGTTAAATAAATGTTCTGACACAAATAACTCATTAAAATGTCACCTATTGTTTCTTGTATCAGAATGTTGATGCTAGCAGCAGCTATAGATATAAAGCCAAATTTGGCTCCCAGCTATAGTGGTGTATAGTTAACTATAATGGTGGAGTTACTCCAGATTTACACGGGTCTCAGACAGCAGAATATAGCTCATATTCTGGGATGATTTACAACTCAGGAGATCCTATCAATTTCAATGGGACTCCATACAGTGTTAGTATACAATGCATCCCATGCAGAATGTAAAAGCACACATACAAGAACAGGGCTGAAGATAAGAATCCTCAGTTCAGAAACCCTCTTTCAACAGTTCTATAAAATTACTCATTCAACATTAGGAAAGAGGACAACCTCAGCAAAGAGACCTTAGGCTGCAAATAAAATCACAAGAGTTGGCCAAATTGTATCATGAGTCTTGCAATATTTGATGGCCTCCTTAAAGCCCCAGCCCCGAAAGGATTGTAATTAGGTGAAAAATCTCATCTTTCATTTAAAAACAAAAACAAAAGAGGGTTTCTAGACATAATGGTTACAGAGCAAAGCTTGAAAGTCTGAACCCAGTACACCTGAAAGACACAAAACCCAGATGGCCAATGGAATGAACCCCAAATAAAGCCTGTCATTTTGGGCGGTCCTGGCACGTGATTTTTGAATGCTTGGAGTTGGTAATACAGCAAATAGCAGAAAAGAAATTAATGCTGCCACAGGCACGGACTTTTAGTGGCAAATAATGCCTTGAAACACACTCTATGCAACACCATTGAGACCAGAGCAAATCAGAGTAAATTTGGATGGATGCTTTTGGGCTGGAGCATCTGGCCATAGGGAAAACAGATTAAATGCATCTAGGGAAGCACATCTATCCAATCTAATGTATATAAGACACTTAGCTTCGAGGTATCTAAGCAGCAACTCTAAGAAACACCTAATTCTAACTAAACCTCATAACTTTAGTAGGGTGACTGTGTGATTTTGAAAATTGGCATGAAGCCGTTTATAGATCTAGGTAAAAATCTAGCCCTGTTGGTGCCTGACTCCGCAACCTTAGCGAGGGGTCTGTCCCATCTACTCAGCTTTCTTTGTGCAATCGAGCCAGTGTATACTAGTCCCACAATAGTCCCTTTTAACCCTTTGTTCAGGGAGCTTTAGGCGTGCAAGAAATGTAGGATTAGGCTCTTTGGTTCAAAGATTGTGTTATTCTTGCTTTGGTTTTCCTTGCTCATACTGACCCACGAATTGAAATGGGTTATCTAGGGACGGACCCAGCTAAAAATGCCAAACCTTTTGGACTTCAGAAGTATGTGAAATACAAACCCAGATCTGAATTTTGCCAATGATCCCCATCTCCATAGCTGGCCAAACCCAAACTCAGATGCCTAATGGAGCTGGATGACTATTATTAATAATAATATAATTATTATACCATAATAATAATAATAAATATAGTACATTTGCCAAAAACTATTCTTGAATTTGAGTCAAATTCAGTAAATCGTTTCAGCTGAAAGAAGAGTTCCTATTTTAAAGGCAAAACATTTGTTTCAACCACTTCAAAACCAAACATTGATTATTTGTTTTGAAACTATATTTCCTTTAGAAACTGAACTATGTTCACGTTTAATAATGTGCACAACAAAAATTCCAGCTTCACGTCCTAGCTCATAGGGAATGAGCAATGACCAAAGTAGGGAATTCCTTGGCAGGGCAAAGTATGGTGGGGCCTGTTCTCCTTAGCCATTACAGTAGGCATGAGGGCCTATCACGAACCCTGAAACAGTCAGCGAATGAGGCTCTGGTAAAGATCGGGCAGCAGCAGAGTCTCTGTCACCTGTGGCGGATGAACCCTTCAGGTCAAAGGCAATGGTAGCCATATAGCTGAAGGCAAGTACTAATAGTTAGGAAAACAGCTTCAGTCGCTGTGCTTCCATTCCACCTGCCCCAAAGTGGCGAAGTATTTAGGGACATACACTCCAATATGGCATCGGTAGATGCCAGAGGGGATTGTGACAACAGTCCTCTGCTGTCTAGGCAAAAAGAAAGAAAGAAAGAAAGAAAGAAAGAAAGAAAGAAAGAAAGAAA